>OZ025264.1:16097537-16359366 GCA_964019135.1 Arenicola marina
TGTCAGAAGCACGGTTTAGCCATTTCCGGCGACCGGTTCTGCAGCTGACAGCGAGAAGTCTGTGATCGTATTTTGACCGCTTCATTTCGCTGGCCAACTCATGAAGCTTGTTGAAGAGGTGTGGCATGGCACTACAATTCAGTAGGTCAGGAGCGGCTATTAGAAGACTAGGGCCGGCCGTGGGCGGGTGTTGGAAGCAGGAGGGTATGCCATGGGCGGGTGTTGAGAACAGGAGGGTCTGTCATGGGCCGGTGTTGAGAACAGAAGGGTCTGCTATAGACGGGTGTTGAGAACAGGAGGGTCTGCTATAGACGGGTGTTGAGAACAGAAGGGTCTGCCGTGGACGGGTGTCTTGAAGAAGAGGTACGTAATTATGCGAAACCTAATACGGATCGGAGGTAGTTATCGGTTACGGGTTAAGCTCATTATAAAGTCCCGACCTTCAGCTGACCCATACCAGATGTATGCCTACAGCACCAATATAGATTGACCATGAAATGTCAACCTCTGTGTCACGCACCCAATTTTCCACATGCATCAGATTTGTGCACTCGAGCAAGTTGCATCTGGTTTTTGACTTGCTGCGGTCCTGAAGCGGCTCAACATAGCAATATCCAGACAGCACACAAGATCATGTTTGCACCGACGCGGCGGGTCTACCTCCCGTAACGGTGGCAGTGACTTCACCATCCCCCGCCATGTTTGTGATGGTTTGATGGCGGTACAGTAACACCGGGTAACTGCGTTGGTTGCCCGGCTGGCGGGGATTGGTTTTGTTGTCGTGGTGAAGGTTTAACCACATGGTCGCCGCGGACTTTGTTTGTTGTGATTGCCGTCTGGCCTCTCCGCCTCCGACAGGCGACCGTCGGGACCACGTGGCAATCCCATCATCCCTTGCGGTAATGGCGCAGCAACTGGAGGTACAGGCTGGACTGACAAAAACAAAGAGATACAACGGTAAAGGCGGCCGAGTAGTTAACAGCCTTTCTGCTTGGACGCGCACTCCACCGCATAGGGGCCTTGGATATGGAGCAGGGGGGGGGGGGGGGGCGGGTGTGGGGCGTGGTTAGGGTCTGGAGGCGGCGGTAGGGAGAGCCAGGACTCCATGGGTTAGATATCGGTAACCAGGCGGAGCTACTAACTGCAGAACAGGAGCCCAAGGGGATGAGCGCCAACCACTGTATTAAAGTCGGCGATGTAGGGATAGGGAGGGTGACAGGGGGGAAAGGGATAGCAATGAGCCCTGGGTTTGCTTGTTGACGTGGCTTGTTTACTCGTGTTTATTGCTAGGTCGTTCGCATGATTGACAGGCCGTTTTGTGTTAAAAAAAAACAGACTTTTATCAATAATGCAGTGGCCAGCAACATCCACACTGTCAGAAACGCTGTTGAAAAACAATCGGAAGTGTTATTGGTGGTACATCATCTGTCAAACTGGGTGGAAGGGAAACATGCAACTTTTAGTGAATATTTTAGGTCAATATATTACGTTGAGGAGTCCCCAATTATCGCCCACCCTTTCACATTACGTGTGAAGTCTATGTTAAAATATTCATGCTTATGGTGCTGCATTTGCTGCATCCGTAGTCGCATCCGCATTCTATATATAGCGTTGTAGACTGGGATATCGGAACCCGCCATACATATCATGGCGGAGAACTTGCGCTTCGTCAACAAGGACTAAATAACACATAGGATCGGGATTCATCCAATTTTCAACGGGGACAAACTTCCAACCCACGCACGGACCACCCACGCACGTGCGCACGTGGAATCGCACATATCAGGACTACATCGCACATACCAGGACTAAATCGCACATATCATTGAACTTACCCTACATTAACAAGGATCGCACATATCATAGGACTTACCCTACAACAACATGTCGTGAACAATGTTGCAGAAACGATATATGCTATGGGAGCGTGGACACCCTAATTAATTTGATGCATTCTATTCCATTTCACTACTTGAGTTTTATTTGTAACCGTACAAGTTGAATTAGATAATAGCATTGTGACTTTGCACCAGCCAAACTCTATCCCCATATTGCGAAATTCTTCTTTAAAATGGTATTAATTACCAGCAGTACGTGAATGGGGCAGTAATTGAACTTTATCACTTGACTATAGGTTCAGCCAGTCTAGCGATGATCCACGAGTTATATGTTCTTTCACTGTGCCTGCCAGGGGATAACATTATATTCACCATGCATCCACCATGTGGCATCATAAATAATGTATCCTCCAGCAGACCTATGGAGGTAACAAAGAATAATGCCCGCGAGCTATCAAATACATCAAATAGTCTTGGGTAACCAGGTGTCAGGTGACACAATAAAAATGATGGACAAGTAATATATATAAGAGAGAGAGAGAGAGAGAGAGAGAGAGAGAGAGAGATGGGAAAGAAAGAGAGTGAGAGGGGGGGGGGGGGGTGAGCGGGACAGAAATGGGATGGAGAGAGAGAGAAAAATCAACACACCCAAAGGGACAGGGAGGGATGGATGGTGGGTGGTCCATATTTAGATATATATACATATTCTCCATATCGGGGTCGGTTGGAGAGGCAGGGTAGGGGCCAATGGGGCTCGGGACATTAGCTCCCGGGGCGATACCCAGTAATACCGCCGGGAGGGGAAGGTGGAGGGGGTGGTGGCCGCCCCCCCCACCCCCTCGTCACTGGTTCGCCACCTTCACCATTGTTCAGCCGAAAAAGAAAGGCCCAAAAAAACTCAGACGCTTGGCGACAGCTCTCCTCGGGCAACAAGGGGACGTTTATCTCCTGGCTAGAAATCCGGAAAGGTCAAGACAGAGTCGGGAGTCTTTGTAATGGCAGAACCATGTCAGACTATTTGGACTCTCGGCGGCCCCGAAAACGCCATCCGCACCAGTAGATTTAACCCGCTGGCTGCCGCCCGCTGATATTGTTCCCCCGGTGAAGGTACCGTCGGACAAAAAACCACCGGGGTCCACCAAGGAGGAAGCGACTGAAAGCCAGCAAACGATTCGAGGAGGAGGGTGACGAGGGGGTTGGTGGTGGTGGGCGGGGGGGGGGGGGGGGCGTGGTAGGATCGAGAGACGGCCGCGGCGGGCGGGTATCGAGGCGGCCCGCCGGACAAAAGGAGATATTTATAGGGTGTCGTGAGCGAATACCATCAGACGCTAAGCTGAAAGATCTGTTCCGGATAACCAGATTTGGGGCGACATAATCCGCTCTCGTTTGGTATTCATTTATTGAGGCGTGAGAGGCGTCTGAGGGACATGTCTATCGCCACCACTAGGGGGCGTGCCTTGCCAGGCGGGCAAGGACTACCTCGCCGCACCCACAGCATCCTCGAGCGACCCACTCAGAGACAATTTGATTTGACCCTCCCGTCTCATTCTGGTCAGGAGTCTCCACGCCCACAGACCAAGAAGGGACAGGCGTGTCTCCAAGCGAATGTTCTTCAACAACTCAAATGCGCTCTCGTGGAGTTTTTCCGGGTGGGTTTTCTCTCTCGACCCGTCTTAAAATAAACTTGACCATGCGAATGGACTCTTTAGGAATCTCGATGGGATCGTGTGATTCAGAAGCGCACAGATCAGAACGACAGAGTGCAAAAGATGTAGCGACTGAACGTTTTATATTTGGAATTATTTCATCAATTTATTACGGACCATTAGAAAATTACACAGATTGTCAGGTGTGATATGTCTGCATGTAAATTGTACCTAATCATGCAAGTCTTCTTTGGCATTTGAAACGACTCTTTTATCATTTCGATGACAATAGCTCGTCATTCCGTAATTTAGCTGGGCGATTTGAAGCCAAACATTGTCACACATTACGCATTGCGTACGTATAAAAACTACCTGCCGATTTATACGAAAAGCATTACAGTGAGTGTCATCGTTAAACAGTGTGCAAGTCACTCTGCCAACAGGGGGGCTAGTTCCTCACATCATCCTCTGCCCCAGGTAACTGCAACACACACGGTTGCCCTCAACAGTGCTTGAGTAGCGAATGGTTTTCAAGGGCTGTATAGGTTGAATTTTGTATTGTCGGTACATAAGTTGAAAAATATAGACATTTCGTGGTCGTACGATCACAATGGATGAAATATATTTAAAGTTAACGCGGGGTCAAAGTTCAAAGCGCTTCACACCTTTGAAGACATAGTTCCAAAGTAGCATTACGTTCATTTTATATCTGTTCGTATGCGGGATGGTGCTCATTAACTTGGATGTGGGGCAGAGGGACTATAGCATAAGCGGGACGCCCTCTGCCGGGAGACCGTGTGCGATTGTCTCTCATAGACATTGGTCTTTTCACATTAGCACAGTCCTGGCTAATCCACTGCGGGACGAAACCTCTCACGACTGGTCGCTGGATCGTGAGCCCTAAGGCAGCAGGCGTTACCCCCACGTGATTCATGTCATAGGACTCCATCCATTCTGAGCACGGCACGGCTCGACCCCACTGCGCCCCGTAACTAGATTCTTACCGATGATGACGATGACGGATTGGCATTATAAGCCACTTTTCTGCACACATGGGCTAAACAGGGTCAAGGACCCGCTAGGAAAATGAGTTTAAAAGGTTGAAACGGCGCCAGACGCAGATAAACCCGAGTCTGGGCTTACGCTGCTTTTTACTGAACTATAGTATTACTGCAGATTAATCGATCAATGCTGACGCTGCAGTTTTGTTCCAGGGGTATAAAACTGGAGTCGGACATGCAGCAGCGGTATTCATCAGACATCGGTACGATTGTGCGCGGGCCTCACTTATTGTGTTCGTGAAAGGGGCTAATTTGATTATCACCAGAACTGATTTGGGGATGCGCGTGCTCCCATAAGGCCGTTGGGCATTACGCCTCGACTCCACCGTTGCAAGTTGATTTTTTTCCCCCTGTTTACATGGTTAAAGCATTCGCCCTGGGGTAGCTTCGCTCGCAGAAGACGTGACATTCATTGTGTTCCTTTCTGGTGTGAACACGGAATTAAATTGGGTAAAACTTTAGCAAATAACTTCTGGAAGGGGCAAAAAACATAACCCTGCAAAGCCGGCCTGAAAGCTGTACGGCAGTCCGGATTCAGTCCGCGGTTCCCGGAGGGAGGATGGCGTGGTCTGCCACACGTCACATGCCATATGGGACCTATGGCCCTGACTGTCGCACGTCACCGGTCATTTTTCTAGGCCTGGGTAATTGGTCTCTTGCACGCCGCCGGCTGCATGTGACCTATGCCACCTATGCCTGCCGCACGTCATCGGCCACATGGGACCTGTGATTGGCCGGCTGCGCGTCACTTTTCATATGTGAAGTGATTTCGGCATATCGCACGTCACTGCCCTGCAATAATCTGGCCACACGAGTTTCAGAGCCTCTCCCCTATCGGCCGCAATCAAAAGGGATTACCATTCAAATGCCCAGTGTATCGAATATTAACAAATTGTGAGAGTATTTTCATGTATTGTCAGCTATTTCTTCTCGGAATACCTACATTATATTAAGTAGTGGTTCATGCGAATTGATGTATCTGGTGGATGCTTTTTATATTTTTTGATTAGAAAAATTGAAAATTCATACATACATACAAATCCATATATTAAATATATTAATGCATATGAATTACTACGTATAATGAGTAGAAATAGCTGAGCAAGTAAGAAATGCTCTCTCAAGCAATGTCCATAGTCAACCATCTTTGGATATCTAATTCCCTTTAACAGGTCACGTGATATCAAGATACTCCAAATGATGTGACCCATAACATCATATTGCACTCGGCCATGTGAGGCCCTGTGGCCCGGCCTGCCACTCGCCAGTGGCCATGTGAGGCCCTGTGGCCCTGTCTGCCACTCGCCACTCGCCAAGTGGTCCTGGCCGCCACTCAGCACTGGCCATGTGAGGCCCTGTGGACCTGTCTGCCACTCGCCACTCGCCAAGTGGTCCTGGCTGCCACTCGCTACTGATCATGTAGGGCCATGTGGCCCTGGCTGCCGCTCGGGACTGGCCATGTGAGGCCCTGTGGCCCGGTCTGCCACTCGTCACTGGCCAAGTGGTCCTGGCTGCCACTCGCCAAGTGGTCCTGGCTGCCACTCGCCAAGTGGTCCTGGCTGCCCGAACTGGCCATGTGGGGCCATGTGGCCTTGTCTGCCATTCGCTGCCGGCCATGTGGGGCCTTGTGGCGCTGTCTGCCACTCGCCACTGCCCAGGTGGGGCCCTGTGGCCCGGTCTGCCCCTCACCACTGCCCAAGTGGTCCTGGCTGCCACTCGCCACTGGCCATGTGGGGCCATGTGGCCCTGTCTGCCACTCGCAACTGGCCAAGTGGTCCTGGCTGCCGCTCGCCACTGGCCATGTGGGGCCCTGCATGTGGCCCTGTCTGGAACTCGTCACTGACCATGTAGGGCTATATTGCCCTGGCTGCCGGTCGCTGCCGGCAACATGAGGCCATGTGGCCCTGTATGCCAATCGCCACTGGCCAAGTGGGACCAGTCGAACTGTCGCCTATGGTTGTCGTTGAGGGCGGATGTGAGGGTAGCTGACGCTTTGGCATCTGCTACTGCTTACTCTGGCCATCATAGAAGGATAACGATATAAACAAATGTTGCTCAAAGTACACTTCGCAAAATGCAAAAAAACGCAAAACGCAAGTATTTAACAAACGCAACTCTCGCTCTCTGTTTTCCTCCCAAGAAAATTTAGCCCGATTTTTTCGAGTATTTTCATGTATTGTCAGCTATTTCTTCTCGGAATACCTACATTATATTAAGTAGTGGTTCATGCGAATTGATGTATCTGGTGGATGCTTTTTATATTTTTTGATTAGAAAAATTGAAAATTCATACATACATACAAATCCATATATTAAATATATTAATGCATATGAATTACTACGTATAATGAGTAGAAATAGCTGAGCAAGTAAGAAATGCTCTCTCAAGCAATGTCCATAGTCAACCATCTTTGGATATCTAATTCCCTTTAACAGGTCACGTGATATCAAGATACTCCAAATGATGTGACCCATAACATCATATTGCACTCGGCCATGTGAGGCCCTGTGGCCCGGCCTGCCACTCGCCAGTGGCCATGTGAGGCCCTGTGGCCCTGTCTGCCACTCGCCACTCGCCAAGTGGTCCTGGCCGCCACTCAGCACTGGCCATGTGAGGCCCTGTGGACCTGTCTGCCACTCGCCACTCGCCAAGTGGTCCTGGCTGCCACTCGCTACTGATCATGTAGGGCCATGTGGCCCTGGCTGCCGCTCGGGACTGGCCATGTGAGGCCCTGTGGCCCGGTCTGCCACTCGTCACTGGCCAAGTGGTCCTGGCTGCCACTCGCCAAGTGGTCCTGGCTGCCACTCGCCAAGTGGTCCTGGCTGCCACTCGCCAAGTGGTCCTGGCTGCCACTCGCCAAGTGGTCCTGGCTGCCACTCGCCAAGTGGTCCTGGCTGCCACTCGCCAAGTGGTCCTGGCTGCCAGGCGCCACTGGCCAAGTGGTCCTGGCTGCCACTCGCCAAGTGGTCCTGGCTGCCACTCGCCAAGTGGTCCTGGCTGCCACTCGCCAGGTGGTCCTGGCTGCCACTCGCCAAGTGGTCCTGGCTGCCACTTTCCAAGTGGTCCTGGCTGCCACTCGCCAAGTGGTCCTGGCTGCCACTCGCCAAGTGGTCCTGGCTGCCACTCGCCAAGTGGTCCTGGCTGCCAGTCGCCACTGGCCAAGTGGTCCTGGCTGCCACTCGCCAAGTGGTCCTGGCTGCCACTCGCCAAGTGGTGCTGGCTGCCACTCGCCAAGTGGTCCTGGCTGCCACTCGCCAAGTGGTCCTGGCTGCCACTCGCCAAGTGGTCCTGGCTGCCAGGCGCCACTGGCCAAGTGGTCCTGGCTGCCACTCGCCAAGTGGTCCTGGCTGCCACTCGCCAAGTGGTCCTGGCTGCCACTCGCCAGGTGGTCCTGGCTGCCACTCGCCAAGTGGTCCTGGCTGCCACTTTCCAAGTGGTCCTGGCTGCCACTCGCCAAGTGGTCCTGGCTGCCACTCGCCAAGTGGTCCTGGCTGCCACTCGCCAAGTGGTCCTGGCTGCCAGTCGCCACTGGCCAAGTGGTCCTGGCTGCCACTCGCCAAGTGGTCCTGGCTGCCACTCGCCAAGTGGTCCTGGCTGCCACTCGCCAAGTGTTCCTGGCTGCCACTCGCCAAGTGGTCCTGGCTGCCACTTTCCAAGTGGTCCTGGCTGCCACTCGCCAAGTGGTCCTGGCTGCCACTCGCAAAGTGGTCCTGGCTGCCACTCGCCAAGTGGTCCTGGCTGCCACTTTCCAAGTGGTCCTGGCTGCCACTCGCCAAGTGGTCCTGGCTGCCACTCGCCAAGTGGTCCTGGCTGCCACTCGCCAAGTGGTCCTGGCTGCCACTCGCCAAGTGGTCCGGGCTGCCACTCGCCAAGTGGTGCTGGCTGCCACTCGCCAAGTGGTCCTGGCTGCCACTCGCCAAGTGGTCATGTCTGCCACTTTCCAAGTGGTCCTGGCTGCCACTCGCCAAGTGGTCCTGGCTGCTACTCGCCACTGGCCATGTGGGGCCATGTGGCCTTGTCTGCCATTCGCTGCCGGCCATGTGGGGCCTTGTGGCGCTGTCTGCCACTCGCCACTGCCCAGGTGGGGCCCTGTGGCCCGGTCTGCCCCTCACCACTGCCCAAGTGGTCCTGGCTGCCACTCGCCACTGGCCATGTGGGGCCATGTGGCCCTGTCTGCCACTCGCAACTGGCCAAGTGGTCCTGGCTGCCGCTCGCCACTGGCCATGTGGGGCCCTGCATGTGGCCCTGTCTGGAACTCGTCACTGACCATGTAGGGCTATATTGCCCTGGCTGCCGGTCGCTGCCGGCAACATGAGGCCATGTGGCCCTGTATGCCAATCGCCACTGGCCAAGTGGGACCAGTCGAACTGTCGCCTATGGTTGTCGTTGAGGGCGGATGTGAGGGTAGCTGACGCTTTGGCATCTGCTACTGCTTACTCTGGCCATCATAGAAGGATAACGATATAAACAAATGTTGCTCAAAGTACACTTCGCAAAATGCAAAAAAACGCAAAACGCAAGTATTTAACAAACGCAACTCTCGCTCTCTGTTTTCCTCCCAAGAAAATTTAGCCCGATTTTTTCTCCATGTTTTTTTTCCGCTGGCGCCCACCCAAGAAACGTTAATTACCTTTATCAGAAAGAGGATCTCTGGGGATTTATTTGGTCCTGGGCTGCCCCAAGTACGTCTCTAAGGGCGAAAGGAATCCAATATAACTCTGTATCGGGCGGGGTGGGAGGGGTAGCGGAGGGAAAGGAAGAAATGGGGGGGGGGGGGGAGGTGGGGGGCGACCCCCCCCCGCTCTTCCCGGGTGAATAATTAGATACCGCCAGCAGGGCCAGTAGTATTTAATTGTCATCACAGGAAGCGATGATCAATTGAGTGTCCACCAATGCCCCCCCCCCCTCCGTCCCCAACACCGCCCCCCGCCCAAGGAGGTGTGAGTGTGTGGGGGCGGGGGCCATGTTAGAGGGTATCGGGATAAGTATGAAAAAACACCGGAGGAATGTTGGGTCTCAGATGGGAGTTTGAAGTCCCCATGCGGCTCCTCGGTACCGATGGCGCTGTTTATTTGCGGTATTATCGCCCAAGTGGTGCGCTGTCCTCCTCCCCGTCCACATTGTCCGCTGTACTTGGCGAATGTTCGGTGGTAATAAAATGAAGCCGTATCCCGGCTGTTATAAATTACAGGCGCCATTTGTCCATGATGTAACCAGTTTACGACAAGGATTGCGAAAAGCGATGCAATCACCTGGTGCTGCCATAGCTGCAGGCTCTCCAACCAATGGTGAATGCGATCAGCGGCAGAGGGTCTATCCAAATAGGGTTTATGTGAGATCGGGGTTGGAGTAGGAGGTGGAGGGAAATATCGTGAGGAAGGCTGCCCAATTCGCGCGGAAATTGAATTTGCCATCCACCCACAATCCCGTCTCAGAACAAAATATGCACGTCTTAGCGCTTTTTTGATGGAAGGGAGCCACTTTAGGATAGGGGAGCAAAATCCTACTTTTTAGTGGAGTTTAGCGTGGAACCCGCTATAAGTCAGATAATGTTCTCTTCTTCCCGGACCACGAGGCTGTTCATTTCAAGTCTTGTTTTGTACATGATCCGCCTTCCAGCCACTTGCCAGCAGTCACCGATGGGAGTCATTGCCCTGCCTGGAGTGAGGCACCAAGTACCACAACGAGGATATCGTCATTGTTACAGTAACTCAGCTTTAGCCCTGGAGACCTCCGATTTATTACACGAAGGACAAGCTTAGCAATATGCTTCTACGCCAGCAGGAAGCACAATGATCTAAACTTTGAACGCTCTTTTAACGGCTTACAGGGCTTACTTACGCCCATACCAGAAGCGGCCACATCAGGGCCACTCACTCACATAAAACAGCATTTTCAAGCATATAACTCCACGTTTTTAATACCCCATTACAAAACACCGCGCCATGACTCAGCAGATTATACACAGGTATCACCCAACCAACAAGTTACGAAGCCGGGGTTTTTCCGAGAGTGACTCGGGTCGCGAGGCTCAGTGACGATTTACAAGCCTGGCTGTCGTGGATGCTGGGTGCCCTTTGACTGGCGATCGGCGGGCGAACCCTCCACCCGGCCCCCGCCCCCGCCCCCGCCCCCGCCCCCGCCCCGCCCGGGGCACCGGCTGCAGGCCAGGGTGTCAGGGGTCACCCGGGACAGCCCCATAAGGCATTCCCCGGGGGGGACTAGTCCCGTGGTTTATCGTCGTAGGCCCGATACCAGCCAGGGGTCCGTCCCACCAGAGGGTGTCTGCATAGTAGCTAGGCTGGTGCCCGGCTGGTGCTAACCACCTGGTTCCGTTGGCTCGTCGTTTGCAGCCTCTGGCTGTTTAGTTGCTCCACATGTCTTCATTATGTTTCGCGTTTCTCTATCATTATTTTCAACGGAATATTTGTAGAGTTGATTCCTGGATCCTCCGTAATTTTCTGTTACGTGTCGTTTTTTGTTTCGTAAGATGCTATGCTTTATATTTATTGACTCTCTTTATGTTTCCGTTCTCAATTTTGCGTTCAATTTTGCGTTTGTTGTCAAACAAGTACATCCGGTACTTTTTGATTTTTTTTTATATTCTTCCTTTCATTTGAATGGATCAGTCTCTTGTCTTTGGTTCTGTGTGTCTGTTTTTCGCGATCGCTCGTTCCATACGCTCGGTTCCCCGCTGGCATTTATTTGTGTCTTCCTTTTCTATGATCCATTTCAGGCCATTCGCTCTCAATAAATAACGTTGTGCCACCTTTCAGCTCCACACCCTCCTTTGGCCATCATCCTTTAACGGGACCCCCCCCCCCCTTAGATACCAACCATCCCTCTAGTTACCACACACCCCATCCTAAATACAGATCCCCACTCCGCACCCCCCCCCCCCACCCCCACGGCGACCTGCCCAACCCATCCAATGCGCCACACACGGACGCCACTTACAAATAAGCATCTCCCTCCACCCGTCACTCCCTCCCATTCTGCAAACCTCACCTCCACCCCTCTTTCACACAGAGACACACCCTGACCCATCTCCTCTGAGCGCGCATCTCCCGATGGAAGGTATCCATCTACCCTCTCCGCATCGCCTCCCATCTCACCCCCCTCCCCCGCCCTTCGCTTCTACCCAACTCTCTCTCCCCCCTCCCCAGGGTAGTAGAGACCCCAACCCTCTCGGCCGCGCCCGCGACCCCAGCCCAAAAACCCAAGCGGCCCCCGCACCCGCCTTGGTCCCACCCGGACACATACCCCACACCGCCCCGTCCCCGTCCCCGCTCCCGCCCCGATCCCACCCGGACACAGACCACAGACCGCCCCCCCCACACCCCAGCCCTCTGGTCGCCCCCCGGGCCGCGTGATTCACGGCCCCCCGGGGACCTGTAAGCGTAGCGGCGGGCGACAGCGGGAAGCAGCTGACTGGGGCTTGATAAAGACATAAACTCCACGCCCTGCCCGGCGTCCGACCTCGATTTACTGTATACGCGGCGTGCTTTATGAGCAGCGCAATGATGGTCGTAGCACATGGGTCGTATCAGCGGACCCCCCTCCCCCCCCCACCAACCCCCCGCCAATAACTGTGCCTCGGTGGCAAACGGCCTGGTTAAACCTACGGGTGTCCTACCGGAGGTGGCTTTTATTGGCTGGCCGCCTCCGCTGGTGCCCCGCTCCACGTGTCTGCGGCGAGAACCGGACACCGTCCCGAGCCATTGTTCGGCTTGTCGCAGCGGTTCCTCGGGCGTATTGTGCAAAGTGGGATTTAGATCTGCCTTCACGTTTAACTGGGGGGGGGGGGGTGGAGGGGTGAGGGGGCTGATGGCGGCGGCGGTGGTCAGGTTGAAGGAGGGGAAGGGGGGTGCGGATACGGATGTGGATGCTTTGGGGTTGGAGGGAGGGGAGGGGAGGGGGGGGAGAGGGGAGGGGAGGAGAGGGGAGTGGAGGCCGGAGGGAGGGTGGGAGAAACCGGGGAGAGAGGACAGAGAGGACGGAACGGGGGGCAAATTGTTTAGGACCCAAGCGGGATAAAGTGGACGGGGGGTGTCGACCTCGGTTAGCCATACTAATAGTACCATCGTGGTCGAAAACATATTGAGGGAAAGCGGTAAAAGTTTTTCGCTTGGCTGCAACCGTTCTTTACCACCGCCCACCTCCCATCCAGCCCCACATACACCAGGTTTCCTCACATATTGACCCCTCCCCTCTATGCCCCCCCCCCGTGCTCTACCCCGAGGAGCTGGTAAAAGGATTTCAAGCGTTATTCACCGCTTCCATTACCATACATCCATACCCAACAAGCGAATAAAACTGTCAGCTGAAATGTCGTTCTTTATACCCTTCGCTCTGCTTCCTTTCTTCCGAACCGGGTTCCCTGACCAGGACTCACCCTGTCCCGGCCTCGTGATGTCCCCTCGAGACAAGCCTCGTGATTGGACTTGGACTGGTCACGCGGGCAGACAGACTCCGAGACCGACCGTGAATATATATTCTTTTAATTACAATTTATTTACCTATAAAATGTTGTGGATTGCAAACCCCGCGTCGGTGCGCATGCGCGGTAATGAAAAGGGCGTCCCATCATTATCTGCTGCGTAAATGGAACTCCGGTCATTTCGGGAAAGGAAGTGAGGGTGATGTCTCTCCAGAGTATCATTTATGGGTTTATGGGGAAAGTACCGCGTTGGATATGGGTAGAGGGTATAGGAGAGATATAGGCTCAGCCAAGTTTCCCTTCGTCGTAACACATCATACAATATATAGCTATATATATATATATGTATGATATAGAGGTGCGTTTAGTTTGTAAAACTACTGACGTCAACTGGTACGGCTACTCAGCCGTCCATAATGGATATGCATTCGCTAGGGCATAGTATATGTCAATTATGTCCATCTCGCATAGAGTCAATTCCACCGTATCATAGCCACAAAACGAGCTTATTTTGAAATAACTTCATTATTGGGAAATTTGGAACCCTAAAAATGTCATTCGCACGGCAATGTATAAACGAAAATGGGCCATTTATGTCATAATATGAAAGCCCTCAGCTGGTATGGCGTTCAATAATGGTACTGATATTATTTTACCGTAATACATAATATAATCGTATCATTGTTGCGAGTTACCCATAACCTGCCATGGGACATCGTGTCACTGCCAGAGAGTACATGACAGTGTCACAACCAATGAGTACATAGTGTCACTACCAATGAGTACATTACAGTGTCACTACCAATGAGTACATTATAGTGACACTGCCAAGGAGTACATAGTGTTACTACCAGTGAGTACATTAGTGTCACTGCCAATGAGTACATTACAGTGTCACTGTCAAAAAGTACATTACAGTGTCACTCCCAATGAGTACATGGCAGTGTCACTGCCAATGATTACATAGTGTCACTAGCAATGAATACATTACTGTTACTGCCAATGAGTACATAGTGTCACTACCAATGAGTACATTAGTGTCACTGCCAATGAGTACACAGTGTCACTACCAATGAGTACATTAGAGTGTCACTGCCAATGAGTACATTAGAGTGTCACTGCCAATGAGTACATTGGTTTAACTACGAATGAGTACATTACAGTGTCACCGCCAATGAGTACATTAGTGTCACTACCAATGAGTACATTAGTGTCACTGCCAATGAGTACATTAGTGTCATTGCCAATCAGTACATTAATGTCACTGCCAATGAGTACATTTGTGTCACTGCTAATGAGTACATTAGTGTCACTTCCAATGAGTACATTACAGTGACACTACCAATGAGTATATTAGTGTCACTGCCAATGAGTACATTAGTGTCACTGCCAATGAGTACATTAGTGTCACTGCTAATGAGTACATTAGTGTCACTGCCGATGAGTATATTACAGTGTCACTACCAATGAGTACATTAGTGTCACTGCCAATGAGTACATTAGTGTCACTACCAATGAGTACATTACAGTGTCACTGCCGATGAGTACATTACAGTGTCACTACCGATGAGTACATTAGTGTCATCGCCGATGAGTACATTACAGTGTCACTGCCAATGAGTACATAGTGTCGCTACCAATGAGTACATGACAGTGACACCGCAATCAACCCAATGGACCCCTGGTTCAAAACCCGGTCTGCACAATCTATTCTCTCTATTGTGCACAATACGGGCCTAAGTCCAAGCTCCCCGCATGGTGGCGCTACGCAAGCTCCGTTTTTACCGCTGCTGTCGGCCGGGGGCAAATTTCAGGATTCTTGAAAAATGGTCAAATCAGCTGTAATTTCTTGCAACATTATAATTTTCAAGAATAAAACATAAAATAACGAGCTCTGGGTACTTATTTACTACAGCAAAAAAAACATCTTGTACCCTTTCCAAAAAGTTCTTATTGTGACTGAACTCTTTCTTTTCATCATCTGATACCGTGTGTTATTAGGCTTAGGCTGGGTCCCAGGAAGACTAATTTATAAAAATGCGCGGCGCATTTTTCCTATAAATTTGCCGAGCGCCGCCCTGGCGAGCGAGTGTGAAAATATTAGTGCATTGCGAGCGCAGTGAGTTGAAGGTAGATGGGGCCTAAGACAACAACCATTCTGTCATTTCAATAGCACCACCAGGTATCCATTTTGCAATGTCAAGATCCGTTCCCATGTTTCCACTTTTGTACCTTGTTCTGCCGGCAGGTGTCGGACCTGTGCAAGTATCCGTGCGGCTGCAAGCAGATGGAAAACTTACATTGTCAGGCCGGGATCCCCGTGATCCGAGACGGCTGCGGATGCTGCTTCATCTGTGCCCGGCAACAAGGCGAGATCTGCGACGACCGCCAGACGTGTGACATTGGTTTCTACTGCGATCTTATCCTGGACGACGGCTTGCGTGGGGTGTGTAGAGGTAGGCAAATGGACAAATGAGGGGTGTTTATTTTATTCTGTAGAGGTAGGCAAATGGGCAAATTATGAGTCTCTACTGTCATTTTAACGTTGACGATAGGAGTTTGGCAGATCTATAAATGGCGACACGCAAAACAGGCATAGTTGAAAAATCAACACGGAGGATCTGAAAAAGCGACATAGACACGGTTAGTGGCATTTTAGAACAAAAGCGATACCGAACGTCGCAAAAAATCGACATTCGACACTGACAAGTTTGGAAAGTCGACACTGCGTGGCGTCTGTAGAGGTAGGCTAACCAACAAACTAGGGATCTCTACTCTCATGTTATCATTGACGATGGCGTGCCTGGGGTCTGTAGAAGTAGGCAAACCAACAAACCAGGCGTCTCGACTGTGATTTTTACGACGACGATGGCGTGCCTCGGATCTGTAGATGTAGGCAAACCAACAAACCGGGGGTCTCTACTGTCATTTTAACGTTGACGATGGCGTGCGTGGGGTCTGTAGATGTAGGCAAACCAACAAACCGGGGGTCTCTACTGTCATTTTAACGTTGACGATGGCGTGCCTGGGGTCTGTAGATGTAGGCAAACCAACAAACCAGGGGTTTCTACTGTCATTTTAACGTTGACGATGGCGTGCGTGGGGTCTGTAGATGTAGGCAAACCAACAAACCGGGGGTCTCTACTGTCATTTTAACGTTGACGAAGGCGTGCCTGGGGTCTGTAGATGTAGGCAAACCAACAAACCAGGGGTTTCTACTGTCATTTTAACGTTGACGATGGCATGCGTGGGGTCTGTAGATGTAGGCAAACCAACAAACCGAGGGTCTCTACTGTAATTTTAACGTTGACGATGGCGTGCCTGGGATCTGTAGAAGTAGGCAAACCAACAAACCAGGGGTCTCTACTGTCATTTTAACGTTGACGATGGCGTGCCTGGGGTCTGTAGATGTAGGCAAACCAACAAACTGAGGGTCTCTACTGTCATTTTAACGTTGACGATGGCGTGCCTGGAGTCTGTAGATGTAGGCAAACCAACCAACCGGGGTCTCTACTGTCATTTTAACGTTGACGATGGCGTGCCTGGGGTCTATAGATGTAAGCAAACCAACAAACCAGGGGTCTCTACTGTCATTTTAACGTTGACGATGGCGTGCGTGGGGTCTGCAGATGTAGGCAAACCAACAAACCGAGGGTTTCTATTGTCATTTTAACGTTGACGATGGCGTGCGTAGAGTCTGTAGATGTAGGCAAACCAACCAACCGGGGGTCTCTGTCATTTTAACGTTGACGATGGCGTGCCTGGGGTCTGTAGATGTAGGCAAACCAACAAACCGGGGGTCTCTACTGTCATTTTAACGTTGACGATGGCGTGCGTGGGGTCTGTAGACGTAGGCAAACCAACAAACCAGGAGTCTCTATAGTCATTTTAACGTTGACGATGGCGTGCCTGGGATCTGTAGATGTAGGCAAACCAACAAACCGGAAGTCTGTCGGTCATTTTAACGTTGACGATGGCGTGCCCGGGATCTATAGATGAAGGCAAACCAACAAGCCGGGGGTCTCTGCTGTCATTTTAACGTTGACGATGGTGTGCCTTGGGTCTGTAGATGTAGGCAAACCAACCAACCGGGGGTCTCTACTGTCATTTTAACGTTGCCGATGGCGTGCCTGGGGTCTGCAGATGTAGGCAAACCAACAAACCGGGGGTCTCTGCTGTCATTTTAACGTTGACGATGGTGTGCCTGGGGTCTGTAGATGTAGGCAAACCAACAAACCGGGGGTCTCTACTGTCATTTTAACGTTGACGATTGCGTGCGTGGGGTCTGTAGATGTAGGCAAACAAACCGACCAGGGGGCTCTACTGTCATTTTAACGTTCACGATGGCGTGCCTGGGATCTGTAGATGTAGGCAAACCCACAAACCGGAAGTCTCTACTGTCATTTTAACGTTGACAATGGCGTGCTTGGCATCTTTGACGTAGACAAGCCTCCCGAAGAAATCGCTCATCTTGGTCCTTACCATTGTCGCAATATGACATGCATAGTTTAAGGTGTCCTGCTTAAATCATCAACCATAGACTACATCTACAAAGGCAGGATTCGCATCAGGCACCGGCCGTCATGATTTGCTTGCAGGTCACATTCGAACATCATAGCCGAACGTGTTACATACAGGGCCAAAGGGTGAGCTCTCGTACGCTGATACGAGATACCCCGAGGACACAGTCGAACTAGGACTACATCGTAGTGTTGCAGTCGACCCTCCCATCCCGGTCCCCTTCGAGATGGATGTGGTAACCATTTGTTTTACAACCGGGGAGAAGATGGAACAAATTTCGACTTTAACAGTCCTCAACATACCCTTGCTTGAGTAGGGTGGATTTAACCCCCCCCCCCCCCTGGAACCGCCTCTTGGCTACGAAATCTACGAAATGTCACTTTCCGATGTATTTCGTCTGAAAGCCCGACATTTACAGTGCTTGCTCACGTTTCCCTAGCCCCACCCCCCTCCCCTAGTTCCGCGCCTGATATTTCTTCCCTGTTGGTTGCCAAAGATACAACACAGAACGAAATTAGTATTTATGTTTAAGACGGAAGATGAATGTTTGACTATCGGATTCTGCGCTGTTCCATCTCGCCTCTAATGCACTCTTTGAGGAGTTTTTCACCCTTTTTATTTCTCGGTAACAGCCGCGCTGTTATTTGCCCAGAGAGGATATTTGATCTTGGTCCTTTATCAATAAAAAGATGTTTCCCCCACGTACATCCGGGCCCTACGTTATGACTGCCAACCAGCCCTGGCCTCCCCACTTACTTAATCATGAGATACCATCGTCTAGGTGCTCTGGGCCCGTCAACAGGCGTCGATATACAGGTAGCAACTAGAGATGTGTTGTGGTTTTCCCGGGCTGTATTAGAGGGAGTCGTATTCAAGTTTCTGGTATTTCATGTGGTGGTAGCCCTAATGAAGTAATGGAACACCACTTATTATATTGCATGGAACATATGACGCACTCTCAGAATGGTGTCGCGGTTGTCGTTACTAGGAATTCAGGGACGGATCTATGAATTTGTTTGCGGGGAGGGTGGTTTTGGGGGTGGGGGTGGGGTGGGGGTGAGAGGGTCTCCGCTGTTTGAAAACTTGCGATCTGGGCAGGGTCGGGGGGGCGTGTTTGAAAATTACCAGAGGGGTCCACCGATTATTAACGACTTCAGATGGCCTTGATTTTGGCCTTGATTGACCTTGAGTTGCTTGAGGCGGGGCGGGGGTGGGGGGGCGACCCATACCCCCTCCCCAGGATCGGCAACTGGGATTAATATTTACAATGCATTCACGCATCCGCAGGTTAAATCAACTTCCGTGAAGAACATATTTAGGGACATAGAAGCCCAATATTCAGATTCTTGACAGCTCTGATCTTGAATTCTATGTCAGTCTGCAGTTTTGTGATAGCTAATATATACGATTAATAGCTCAATGTTAGACCAAAGTGATGTGTTATCATTGAGAGTAAATCCTGGCCGCTTTGGGTACACGAAGGCTAATTTGGGCCAGAAGATTTCCCGAGTCAATGAAATGCGGTTGATGCAATATGGCCTCGATGCAGGTGCCAGCGAGTTCCAACCCTCAACCGATTGATCTACAGTTCAGTCTGTATACAAACTCGCTATGTGATCATTGTCACGCCATGTTAAGGACATCTTAAGGAAAATAAATTAAATCCATCAATTTTTTGGCTAAAAATTAACTTAATTAATTAAATTGTATTAACCTGGAACTTCGTTTTTCCTGTCTCAACCCTCTCTCCTTTCCTCCCTCCCCCCCTCTTTTCCTCCCTCTCTTCCTCCCTCCCTCCCTCCCACCTTCCCTCCCTCTCTCCCTCCCTCCCTCCCGCCTTCCCTCCTACAGCCAGACCTGCCGAGTCATGCATGTGGGACGGCACGGTGTACAAAGACGGCGAGCAGTTCAAGGCGAATTGCTCCATGATGTGTTCGTGTCAGGACGGCCAGGTGTCCTGCACCTCGCTCTGCCCCCACGAGGACCGAGCGCCCTCTACCGTCCACTGCAAGGACCCCCTGCTGGTGAAGATTGGCGACGAGTGCTGCCGGGAGTGGGTCTGTCCCCATTCCCACAGCAGACCGGGTCTTGATGACGACTTCACGCGTTAGTATCTATTTTAATAGATTATTCATCTTTACTTAAATTTTTTAGATTAGAGCAGATTGTTTATGAAATTAAGTGAAATGTCCGAACGTTGCTGTTTCTTGCAGTTATTATTAATTTTCAAATGTGTCAATAAGTTTAATGTGGCCCTTGGTCCACGTAATCTTCAAATGCAGATATGTAAAATACCATTTGCACGTTCCTCCGCCAGGGGTCATGGCTCTTTGTTTTTAACCAAATCGTGGAGAGTGATCCCGTGAGCCTAGCTATCCCTAGACCAAGCTTGCATATAATCGACCGTTACCCTTCCCGAAAGGCTAGATTAATCCCCTTGGCTGTAGTAGTAGCGCCTGACTGAATCCTTTTTTTTTCACTGCGGTCAATGTTATCATATCGCAAACATATACGGTGAGACACGTGTAGCGCGGTATGATTTCCATGGGTAAACCGGTCACCTGAGAGCCTAACGCCACGTGGATCGGTGGTTCGCGCCCCGCGGTGGCCATGTCTGTGTGGTCTGTGTCTGTGTGTGGGAGTCAATGGGAGAAGAAAGTGAGAGGGGAGCCATGTTCCCGGGGGTAACCCCCTATTCTTTGCGAAGAAAGACATGGAATCTTCATCCTGCGACCACGCAGACATGGCCACAGCGGGGCGCGAACCCCCGATCCACGTGCCGTTAGGCTCTCAGGTCACCAGAGCACTCAAGGCGAGCGCTCTAACCCACTGAGCTACCGGGCCGGCCCAACGTCTTAAATGGAAGTCTCTAAAATGCGCTCCACGGAATCTTTCAGCAATAATAACCAAAGCTAATGCTTTAAAAATACCTGTTATTCTGAACGCCCACTCAGTGCAAAGAAACTACGTTTAACACATTTGGACGGAATTAATTAAGCATCACCTTTCCTGAACGGATAAGTTAATAGTTTTGCCAGCACCAGCGCCCTGAATGAATCATTTACTTCACGGTTATAAATGTGATCATCATGCCATCATGTATAGTAATAAACGTGTAGCTCGTTATGACTTTCATATGGTACACGGCAGACCTCCGTCCTATAATTCGGCCGACAAGTCTTCCAAAAGGTATTTGTTCGAATGTAACTGTTTTCTAAGCATGCGTGAGTACGGATATTTCCACTACTAGGTCTGACAATAATTATCGGGTAATCTTGTTAACTGATATAAATACGTTGGCGATTACAACTATCTACGTAAATGTATATCATAAAGCCCTCCTTGTACAAATATATCATAACTGCTCGAATTAATAAAGGATCCTGGCGATGTTACACAGGCTAACATAATAATAATAAGTTAGCCAGGCATTGTGCATTATGTGGACTCTTGTGTGGTTGTCCGCCCTCTAGGACCTCCGAGTCCCATATCACCGGCTGTTACGGATTAATGTCCTGTCAGCAACATTGCCAAACGGCTGTCAAAACAGCGCTACTCTCAAAGTAGTAAAATAACGCATAATAGAACAGATATAATAGCTTTCATCGACGGCTACGGAATACTCATCGGGTGGAGTTACCCTCCACTTCGTCCCGGTTTTGTTATTTAACGCATAATATGTTGTTGTCTTAACTATCGGTGATACCGCTCCATTAATTATTATTGATGTCACATTTTACCAAACTGTTGATATCACATTATTACCAAACTGTTGATATCACATTATTACCAAACTGTTGATATCACATTATTACCAAACTGTTGATATCACATTATTACCAATTTGTTGATATCACATTATTACTAAACTGTTGATATCACATTATTACCAAACTGTTGATATCACATTATTACCAAACTGTTGATATCACATTATTACCAAACTGTTGATATCACATTATTACCAAACTGTTGATATCACTTCATTAACTATTCTTGATATCACATTATTACCAAACTGTTGATATCACATTATTACCAAACTGTTGATATCACTTCATTAACTATTCTTGATATCATTTCATTAACTATGGATAATATCACCCCATTAACTTTGTTAATATCTCTCCATTAACTTTCGTTGATATCACCCAATTAGCTATTCTTACTATCACCTTATTAGCTATTGTTGTTATCACCACATAAGCTATTCTTGCTATCACCACATTAGCCATTGTTGCTATCACTCCATTAACTGTTGTTGATATTTCTCCATTAACGATCAGTCCGTTCACTACGATTATTATCTCTCTATTGCCTATTATCGTTATAGCTGTTGTGATGCGTTGTTTGTAGTTAAGGTGGTTAACGCTAACTACACGAGGGCATCTGCCATCATTAAGAGGAAGTCCCCACACCGCCATTGTTTAACCTATTTAATGTCTCTTCTGACACCAGAGAAGTGTGAGAATGGCGTCTCTGAGTGGAGCGCCTGCTCCAAGACGTGCGGTATGGGAGTGTCAGTCCGGATCACCAACGAAAACAAGGATTGCCTGCCGGTCAACGAGAGGCGGCATTGCGTCATCCGCCCTTGTGAACTCAACGACAAACATATGGTGCGTATCCGCACACCGCACGTCATACTCATGCCCCCCCCCCTCTCCCCCCTCTCCCCTAACCGCCTCCAAATCACCGCATTCCTATAGGTGAAAATGTTAAGTTTTTGAAGTCATATATGTATGAACAGCCATTTTGATATTATAATGCAAGAGTATCTTTTTGGTCGCGAAACGAATTTATTATTGTTTGAAAGAGCGGAGTGGGGAGGGGGGCGGGGGGGTATATCTTTTTTTTTTGGCTTACCCCTGGTCTCTAACGCGGTAACTCTAGATACAAGGCTATCCCTAGCTGTATTGCAATGTGATACGAATGGCTTGTCATAGTGTCTCCCAGAGGCTGTTTTAGAGTAGCCGAGCTATTTAAAGTAAATACTGCTGTTACTAGTGACCGTCCTTCGCCTCCAGCTTTGTGTGCATATCTCTGTCTGATTGTAATGGGCTTCCTGACACTAACCTGTATCACCATTAACGTCCAGTTTTTGATCAATCGCGAAATGTCGTTTTTAATCTGTCTTACTCCTCATGCACGCATATAACGCACACATGTCGCTATTTCTATTAACTACTAGATGTGAAGTGTGCATCAGTACACTGCAAATCGGTGTGTTATTATACTAATAATGTACCTATATATATTTATATATTACATGCACCTCGATCTCCCGCTGTGTTGAAAAAGCACACAATCTTAACGCTTCTACCATTGATTTTAATTATTAAATCCACCGCATTAAATCGATAAGACATTCCGGCCCTGTGCGTCTATAAACAGATAAAATGAGGGGTGGGTGGCTTGACCCGGCCAAGGGCTTCCACTCAGTCAGAGACCAGTCAGTCAGGCAAGCAGTCAGTCAGTCAGCCAATCAGTCAGCAGATGTGCAAATGCCCATGTGTGTGCAGGGTACAGACCCCGTGTCCCTCTTTGCAAAAGGGTAGGGGATCGAACTACTCCTGGAGACATGACTCCTAGTTGCTCTATCTTCACCCTTTCCATTGTCTCGACATGACCTTCACCCTTTCCATTGCCTCGACGCGACCTTCACATGTTAAGCGTTCTACTGCAAACATCAACCGGGTATGCCTGCCTATCTCCGATGTCCCCCCGTCTTTCCCCGTGTTGTTGCAGACGGGGCCCGATTGCAAGACCACGTGGCACAAAATCGAGGACGCCCCGCTTCAGTTCGGCAAATGCAGCAGCTACCGCAAATACAGTCCCAAATACTGTAGCACATGCAAGAAACATCGGTGTTGCCTTCCTGACCGCACCGAGACGAGAGATATTGAGTTTGACTGCGGTGGAGACAAAGTGCAGGTCGAGAAGTTCATGTGGATCAAGAGCTGCACCTGTTCTATGAACTGCCCTTAGCAGGACCCAAGGGCCTTGACCTTGGCTGACCTTGGAACAGCCGAGGCACCGGAAGATGTTATTATCACTCTAGGTATGCTGTGGTTGGAGTCCAAACGGATGTGACGTCACGAAGTCAGATAGGCATAAGCGGTGTGACGTCATAAGGAATCGCGGGAAAGGGTGGAAAGGGTGGGGTGGTTGGAGAGATGGGGGGGGGGGGGCTGGAGGGCGGTAACCCTATGTTCCTCTTATTATGTTAGATGATTCGGTTGAATGACGACGGAAAGGTGTAAACGGAATATTACTGCTTTATTCTTTTGTTTTCATCAATCAAGCTTTTGCGTACTCATGATAATGAGGCTGTGCTTATGCTGTGAAACCTCAACAAGCAACCGATACTATTAACATTTTTTTCGCTGCACCTTGCACAATTAACGATGTTGTTGTTCTCATGTTTCCGCTTCCATGACGTTGTTGTCGATATTCACCGCCTGTAGTCTACCTTTATATATCCCCACCTCTTCTCCCCATAGATTCCCACCCAGGACATACCACAACACACGCGTAATATGTGCTTTGTAAGGAGTTTCAATATACGATACATTCACCTTTTAATTTCCCGTTCGTAGAGTAACCGAATTACATCGTTTGTGGCTCACTATGGCAGATAAGACGTTTTCTACACTTTTTGTATGTTTTATCGCGTATACCCCAAATGTTTCTTCACTGCGTACTAAAGCGTTCGCTATAAATAGCCGAACTGCCAGATTCTGGGTCGTGCATATGCACGCCGCATGAACACGCAACGATGGTTCTACGGTAGTCAGCCGGCGGCCCCCCGAGACCTTCCGCTGCACGCCGCATGACACGCAACGGCGGTTCTACGGTAGTCAACCGGCGGCCCCCCGAGACCTTCCGCTGCACGCCGCATGAACACGCAGTGGCGGTTCTACGGTAGTCAACCGGTGGCCTCTCGAGGCATTCCGCTGCACACCGCATGAACACGCAACGGCGGTTCTACGGTAGTCAACCGGCGGCCTCCCGAGACCTGCCGCTGCACGCCGCATGAACACGCAACGGCGTTTCTTCGGTAGTCAGCCGGCGGCCTCCCGAGACCTGCCGCTGCACGCCGCATGAACACGCAACGGCGGTTCTACGGTTGTCAGCCGGCGGCCTCCCGAGGCCTGCCGCTGCACGCCGCATGAACACGCAACGGCGGTTCTACGGTTGTCAGCCGGCGGCCTCCCGAGGCCTTCCGCCGCTCGCCGCAAGAACACGCAACGGCGGTTCTACGGTAGTCAGCCGGCGGCCTCCCGAGGCCTTCCGCCGCACGCCGCATGAACACGCAACGGCGGATCTACGGTAGTTTAAGCATGGCGGTTTAGGCGAAATCTTATTGATACTAGTATCTAATGTCGACCACACGCTATTATCGTATCCTTTAGGCGGGGCCGGAGTGCAAGAGCACGTGGAAGTGGGACAAGGATGTGAAGCTGAAGTACGAGGAGTGTGAGAGCGTCCTCAACTTCCGTCCCAAGTACTGCAGTACGTGTAAGCGGAGGAAATGCTGCGCGCCGGGCCGCACCAGGACCGTGCAGGTCGAGTTCAAGTGTCCGGGTGGCAAGCGTGTCACCGAACCCTTCATGTGGATCAAGAACTGCGAATGCAAGAAGCGGAGACATTGCCCCTTCTGAGCCTTGACAGAGCCAGGTCGCCAGTCCATTGGGTTGTCTGTCCGTCGCTGGCTGTGATTGTTTTGATGCCATCTTTTAACGCTTAGTTCAGATCTGACGGGATTTTGTATCTGGTTTTCGGTATTTAGTTACAAACATTATTTTATTTCGCGAAAGATAAATATTACGTCAATGAGAAACAAAAATATTTTCAGCAATTCACGGCCTCATTGACGACTGCCGAAAGTGTTCAATTATGTCTAAACTGGTTACTGGTTACAATATGTAATTGGTTTTGGCATACGACGCTTATTTGGTAATTAGGTTACGTCACTCATGATTTTCCTCCTGCCTTTTTTGTCATCATTTGGTTATATCTTCTTAGTTGGCAAATTCATGTATAGGCTTAGGACCATATGTCAGGATATGCAGATGGTGGACTGATTATAGATCATATGTCAGGGCGACAACTCACTCACACGCTGTGGTCGTTGATTTGTCTTTAACGGTCAACTCGTGACAGTGGCATTCTCAGTTATAGACAGTTTAGTTGTTGCACACGTTATAGTTGTGTTCTTGGTTTGTATATTGTACCAATATATCCTAAATATATAGACGATCATTATTATTTCGTCATGCTTTACATCAGATGGAGATGATTTTTCGTTTGCGTGATTGATATAACAGTTAAAGCTTCAGGATAAACAAAATATAAATTCTAATTCGCTAAGGACTGGTGGTGGCAAAGATGACCTTTGACCCTGATGTGCCGCAAGAAGGGAACAAGGTATGGAAAGCCTATATTTCCATTGCTATTTGCGCCAAATTACACTTGTCCTACCTTGCCTGGTCGAGATCTTATTTTATATAGCTTAAATTTTCTCGTGCGACTTTGGAGCAGTTCCTTACAATCATTCTATTGATAACTAAATACCACAACAAAAATGGCCTCTTTGATGGTTCTTCTCGTCGCCATTTTGTCTTTTTAATCAGTCTTTGTTGAGTCGCAATAAGGCTTCCTCGGACTGTCAAGTGAAATGCAATGTTTTGTTGGCGACCGTGGCTCAGGGAAATGCGCATTGTAACTCTCGTCGGTCAAGGGGTGAACACACATTAATGGTCGGTGATGGCGCCAGCGTCCTTCGCAACGTTCCCTACGCTAGAGCGAGTTGCCATAGTAACGCTGGTAACCAGGCAGACATCTGTGACGTGACGTATCTGCGGATTACAATTATTAAGTGCCTTTTCGGAGGGATCAAACTGTGTTCGCACTATCATACCAATAATAGTGATAATGCACTGTTGGCGTATTCTATGGATGTTTTCTGTTCGATATTCAATTTGGTGCAACGCAACTTTAGATTCTCTAGACATGACATTGTTGTATTATAAATAATGAAATAATTAGAGGTAGACTTGCAGTTTTTTCGTGGCTACATAGATGTGTAGATCTTATATATCAGAGTTTTTTCAACAAGAAATCATGTGTAAATCAGAATTTAACTGAAGAGAAATGTTCAACCATGTTTATCGAGTCCTAATGCTTCTGTCAATGGAGTATTCATTCTACAACAGTTGATGCCGACGTATGGTTTACTGACAGTGTCAGTCACGTGTTTTCAACGACGAGTGCAAACTTGAATACAAAGTTTATGATCACCGTTTATTTCTCAGTTTACAACAGTGTACGAACAATTAAATGTTGGCCTTGCTACTATTAATGTCAGAGTAGAACGTGCATAAATTAACTGTATGTATATCAGTTGGCCAGCAATTAAATGATAGCCATATTCCAGGAACAGCTTAATGTTTATTTTATCAATGAACAGACAACGTTGCACCAAGATGTTGATGACGTTTCTGTACTGGGGAGATATCAATTACGTATCAATCACCAATCATTATTTGTGCTTCACTAAATAAAATAACTGCCATTTAAATGACCCCAGTAGCCATGACAATATGTATACAGTGATTTATATCACCCGTTTAAAGATAATTCCAGTTTTTGCAATGAATCGTGGTCAACAATACCTCAATTTGACAGTTAGTGACAGTATTAATCGTAAAAACAAGGCACGATTAGAATAAATTTCCCCGTAGTCTGTTTATGTTACTGACTTACAAGATCGCACATTGACAATAAATGTTTCATTCAGAATTTCGTTGATGATGCTTTTTCATGTTATTCCTACCGCATTTGTAATTGTACAATCGCGTTTATAGATTTACCACCACATTGTAATTGTCAAATCGCTGGTTGGGCCTATGGAGGAAAAAATCTGGGTGACCTTAGGCCCTTTGGCAGCGATTGGATTCACCCCCTGAACCACGCCCTGTTGTAGTTATATCCCCGCTTCCCCCTGTACCAGGCTCGGTTGAAATTGAATCGCCTTCCGTTACGTTTCGATAGCTCCCCGTCGTCACTTGGGTCTTCCGCCTCGGCGCTCTCCGAATGGCTCATCATCATGGTTCGCGCCACGTTGATGCAGGTTTCGAAGGTGCTGTCCCCCACACAGCAGTCTCGGACACTGCTCACGCCCGCCGTCTGGCACACACTGCAGATGGCGATGGCGAAAGGGTCGCCGAGACAGGACAAACCCTCTTCGCCATTTACCGGAAATCTGCGCTCGGGGTCTGTGAGTTTTTCGGTAATTAGTCGGTTGTTTAGCTGGGCGTTGTTGGTGTTGACGGACGCGGCTCCCGTCAAGAAGACGCAGTGGGCGAGAAGTGCAAGTGCTAGACCAGGCAACATCTTCCTGTCGCTCTTCTGAAGCTCTGAAAGCAGAGGGCGATAATACCATTACATGAGCATCATAGGGTCTGTAAGTGACGTCACAGACAGCGCGCGCTCACCTCTAGAAACAACCGTTCTGGGTACAACGCGTCAGCGGGTCCCTATACTTTACTATGGGCCTCAAACTAGACTCAGTGATGTTTGAGATATGAATGCAATGTTAGATTTGAAAACCATATGGAATAAATGTTTGGGGGTGTACCTTCATACTCGTACTAGTTTTAAATCGCAAGACGCTGGTTTTCTGTGCGTTTCACACCATTACAAAGAGCTCCCTATGCTTTATATATGGGGCGGTGAAGCGTCATGTACCCAAAACCGAATTCGCTGGAGGTGAGCGCGCGCTGTCCGTGATGTCACTAACATACCCTATTGGCCATATTTATTACAACAATCCATATTTTTTCCATCGAATTGTATTCCAATTATCATATAGCGTAGTACTAGTTTCAACCAATGTAATCTATCGAAACAGTAGTACATGTCACAAATCAAATTTTGTTCCAATTATTATATAGTGTAGCTCCATTTAAACCCTTGATATATGATATAAAAACATTGGTAAATTTCACAATTTAATGTTATAATACCATGCTAGTACAATGTTAAACCATTGACGTATAGATTTAATATATTATTCCGAATTCGTAACGCCTAGGGTGATTAGAACTGAGTGTGAGTCAAGTAAAAGTGCAATCTAGATCCTATTACATATGCTCATCATGCCCATATTAGTTAGTGAAACACTTCTAATAAGAATGTTAAAACTAATACAGTTTACAAGTCGAACAATCTGCGCTCATCACCAATGATTTATTCACAGTGAATAAATGAAGGAGAACACGCAGATTACTCCGAATGTCACAATGCATACTGAGTTTGAGAGCCAGTAATCAAAATCACTTTGGTCAGTGGAATTTATAAAATTCGTGAATATATGTTATGCGGAAGATGTCAATAACAGTGTTTAAACGGCGCGCTTGACTCTTGACACACATATCTTAGAATGCTGTTTTGTGGGCATACAAAAACACTCATCCTGGCATGATATGATATTGGGGTATTCAAAATGCAAATAGACATGTAATTTGTCAATCTCCTTTCATATACGCCAGGTAAATTGAACTTGCAGACATCTACCCATTTAGAAATTATCGTATTATTATTCTAATGTAATTATCAACGTAATGTCAGACGAAGTTTGTCTTGACGTCTACCAGCTTAAACTTGCACACCTCTACATCCATCTTTAACATTATCGTGTTTTTGTAGTGTAATCACCAAAGAATAATGTAAGGTGAAGTTCATTTTGGACGTCTGTCAGGCGGCACACATCCACACCCTGCACTAAGCAGCAGCTGGCCGCCCCAGGTGAAAGCAAGACCCACGGCTTAAGTTGAAACATTCACAAAATAGTACGAAACCAATGCGGGTTATTCGGCATTTCCTTTTTGGTGCTGTCCCGTGGAAACCATATGGAACAGTGGTGCCTGGGGGGGGGGGGGGGGGGCAGGAATCTGGTGGAGGGGGGGAGGGGGGTCCGCTGGTGCTCCTTGATGCCTGAGGGAGCAGACTTTCGGGATGAAAAAGGTACCCATATAGAACGGATAATTGAGATACTTGCGAACGCGGGGAGGTGCGGAGGGGGGGCTGAAAATGTGACTTTGGTTTCCTCAGCCAGTAGAGGGCAGCTATGTACCATGTGGTATGCAGAATTTGGCAATGATTTGACAGTAAGCAAACCTCTCCCACACCAGTGACACCCATTTCTCTAGTCCATTGACTAGAATTATTTGACGGACAATGATTCAAATATCTTTTTTTGCTTGACGTGTCGGAGAAACCTGTTTTTTGCCACCCGGCCCCCTAACCGGATGCAGGTGTCGCGCAAGCGCACTTCAAACGTCATCGTGGCGAGCCGTATCGGACAGCATCACGCCATTCTCTGCACAATGTCTCGATGATTTCCAACGCGTTCAAATCAATTGTTGGGAAGGACCTCTGCATGAGCGGGGTGCCATTTCACTGGGTGAGGGACCTCAGCATGAGCGGGCATGCCATTTCACTGGGTGAGGGACCTCTGCATGAGCGGGCATGCCATTTCAATGGGTGAGGGACCTCAGCATGAGCGGGCAAGCCATTTCACTGGGTGAGGGAACTCTGCATGAGCGGGGTGCCATTTCACTGGGTGAGGGACCTCTGCATGAGCGGGCATGCCATTTCACTGGGTGAGGGAACTCTGCATGAGCGGGGTGCCATTTCACTGGGTGAGGGACCTCTGCATGAGCGGGCAAGCCATTTCACTGGGTGAGGGAACTCTGCATGAGCGGGGTGCCATTTCACTGGGTGAGGGACCTCTGCATGAGCGGGCAAGCCATTTCACTGGGTGAGGGACCTCTGCATGAGCGGGGTGCCATTTCACTGGGTGAGGGACCTCTGCATGAGCGGGCATGCCATTTCACTGGGTGAGGGACCTCAGCATGAGCGGGCATGCCATTTCACTGGGTGAGGGACCTCTGCATGAGCGGGCATGCCATTTCACTGGGTGAGGGACCTCTGCATGAGCGGGCATGCCATTTCACTGGGTGAGGGAACTCTGCATGAGCGGGGTGCCATTTCACTGGGTGAGGGACCTCTGCATGAGCGGGCATGCCATTTCACTGGGTGAGGGACCTCAGCATGAGCGGGCATGCCATTTCACTGGGTGAGGGACCTCTGCATGAGCGGGCATGCCATTTCACTGGGTGAGGGACCTCTGCATGAGCGGGCATGCCATTTCACTGGGTGAGGGACCTCTGCATGAGCGGGCATGCCATTTCACTGGGTGAGGGACCTCTGCATGAGCGGGCATGCCATTTCACTGGGTGAGGGACCTCTGCATGAGCGGGCATGCCATTTCACTGGGTGAGGGACCTCTGCATGAGCGGGCAAGCCATTTCACTGGGTGAGGGACCTCTGAATGAGCGGGCATGTCATTTCAATGGGTGAGGGATCTCGGCATGAGCGGGCATGCCATTTCACTGGATGAGGGACCTCTGCATGAGCGGGGTGCCATTTCACTGGATGAGGGATCTCTGCATGAGCGGGCATCCCATTTCACTGGATGAGGGATCTCTGCATGAGCGGGGTGCCATTTCACTGGGTGAGGGACCTCTGCATGAGCGGGCATGCCATTTCACTGGGTGAGGGACCTCTCCATGAGCGGGCATGCCATTTCACTGGATGAGGGACCTCTGCATGAGCGGGGTGCCATTTCACTGGATGAGGGATCTCTGCATGAGCGGGCATCCCATTTCACTGGATGAGGGATCTCTGCATGAGCGGGGTGCCATTTCACTGGGTGAGGGACCTCTGCATGAGCGGGCATGCCATTTCACTGGGTGAGGGACCTCTGCATGAGCGGGCATGCCATTTCAATGGGTGAGGGATCTCTGCATGAGCGGGGTGCCATTTCAATGGGTGATTGACCTCTGCATGAGCGGGCATGCCATTTCACTGGGTGAGGGACCTCTGCATGAGCGGGCATGCCATTTCACTGGGTGAGGGACCTCTGCCTGAGCGGGCATGCCATTTCACTGGGTGAGGGACCTCAGCATGAGCGGGCATGCCATTTCACTGGGTGAGGGACCTCTCCATGAGCGGGCATGCCATTTCACTGGGTGAGGGAACTCTGCATGAGCGGGCATGCCATTTCACTGGGTGAGGGACCTCTGCATGAGCGGGCATGCCATTTCACTGGGTGAGGGACCTCTGCATGAGCGGGCATGCCATTTCACTGGGTGAGGGACCTCTGCATGAGCGGGCATGCCATTTCGCTGGGTGAGGGACCTCTGCATGAGCGGGAATGCCATTTCACTGGGTGAGGGACCTCTCCATGAGCGGGCATGCCATTTCACTGGGTGAGGGACCTCTGCATGAGCGGACATGCCATTTCAATGGGTGAGGGACCTCTGCATGAGCGGGCATGTCATTTCACTGGGTGAGGGACCTCTGAATGAGCGGGCATGTCATTTCACTGGGTGAGGGACCTCTGCATGAGCGGGCATGTCATTTCACTGGGTGAGGGACCTCTGCATGAGTGGGCATGTCATTTCACTGGGTGAGGGACCTCTGCATGAGCGGGCATGCCATTTCACTGGGTGAGGGACCTCTGCATGAGCGGGAATGCCATTTCAATGGGTGAGGGACCTCTGCATGAGCGGGAATGCCATTTCACTGGGTGAGGGACCTCTCCATGAGCGGGCATGCCATTTCAATGGGTGAGGGACCTCTGCATGAGCGGGCATGTCATTTCACTGGGTGAGGGACCTCTGAATGAGCGGGCATGTCATTTCACTGGGTGAGGGACCTCTGCATGAGTGGGCATGTCATTTCACTGGGTGAGGGACCTCTGCATGAGCGGGCATGCCATTTCGCTGGGTGAGGGACCTCTCCATGAGCGGGCATGCCATTTCAATGGGTGAGGGACCTCTGCATGAGCGGGCATGTCATTTCACTGGGTGAGGGACCTATGCATGAGCGGGCATGTCATTTCACTGGGTGAGGGACCTCTGCATGGGCGGGCATGCCATTTCACTGGGTGAGGGACCTCAGCATGAGCGGGCATGTCATTTCACTGGGTGAGGGACCTCAGCATGAGCGGGCATGCCATTTCACTGGGTGAGGGACCTCAGCATGAGCGGGCATGCCATTTCACTGGGTGAGGGACCTCTGCATGAGCGGGAATGCCATTTCACTGGGTGAGGGACCTCTGCATGAGCGGGAATGCCATTTCACTGGGTGAGGGACCTCTGCATGAGCGGGCATGCCATTTCACTGGGTGAGGGACCTCTGCATGAGCGGGCATGCCATTTCAATGGGTGAGGGACCTCTGCATGAGCGGGCATGTCATTTCACTGGGTGAGGGACCTCAGCATGAGCGGGCATGCCATTTCACTGGGTGAGAGACCTCTGCATGTGCGGGCATGTCATTTCACTGGGTGAGGGACCTCTGCATGAGCGGGCATGCCATTTCAATGGGTGAGGGACCTCTGCATGAGCGGGCATGCCATTTCACTGGGTGAGGGACCTCTGCATGAGCGGGCATGCCATTTCAATGGGTGAGGGACCTCTGCATGAGCGGGCATGCCATTTCAATGGGTGAGGGACCTCTGCATGAGCGGGCATGCCATTTCACTGGGTGAGGGATCTCTGCATGAGCGGGCATGCCATTTCAATGGGTGAGGGACCTCTGCATGAGCGGGCATGTCATTTCACTGGGTGAGGGACCTCTGCATGAGCGGGCATGCCATTTCAATGGGTGAGGGACCTCAGCATGAGCGGGCATGTCATTTCACTGGGTGAGGGACCTCAGCATGAGCGGGCATGCCATTTCACTGGGCGAGGGACCTCAGCATGAGCGGGCATGTCATTTCACTGGGTGAGGGACCTCAGCATGAGCGGGCATGCCATTTCACTGGGTGAGGGACCTCAGCATGAGCGGGCATGCCATTTCACTGGGTGAGGGACCTCTGCATGAGCGGGCAAGCCATTTCACTGGGTGAGGGACCTCAGCATGAGCGGGCATGCCATTTCACTGGGTGAGGGACCTCTGCATGAGCGGGAATGCCATTTCACTGGGTGAGGGACCTCTGCATGAGCGGGCATGTCATTTCACTGGGTGAGGGATCTCAGCATGAGCGGGCATGCCATTTCACTGGGTGAGGGACCTCAGCATGAGCGGGCATGCCATTTCACTGGGTGAGGGACCTCTGCATGAGCGGGCAAGCCATTTCACTGGGTGAGGGACCTCAGCATGAGCGGGCATGCCATTTCACTGGGTGAGGGACCTCTGCATGAGCGGGAATGCTATTTCGCTGGGTGAGGGACCTCTGCATGAGCGGGCATGCCATTTCACTGGGTGAGGGACCTCAGCATGAGCGGGCATGCCATTTCACTGGGTGAGGGACCTCTCCATGAGCGGGCATGCCATTTCACTGGGTGAGGGAACTCTGCATGAGCGGGCATGCCATTTCACTGGGTGAGGGACCTCTGCATGAGCGGGCATGCCATTTCACTGGGTGAGGGACCTCTGCATGAGCGGGCATGCCATTTCACTGGGTGAGGGACCTCTGCATGAGCGGGCATGCCATTTCACTGGGTGAGGGACCTCTGCATGAGCGGGAATGCCATTTCACTGGGTGAGGGACCTCAGCATGAGCGGGCATGCCATTTCACTGGGTGAGGGACCTCTCCATGAGCGGGCATGCCATTTCACTGGGTGAGGGAACTCTGCATGAGCGGGCATGCCATTTCACTGGGTGAGGGACCTCTGCATGAGCGGGCATGCCATTTCACTGGGTGAGGGACCTCTGCATGAGCGGGCATGCCATTTCACTGGGTGAGGGACCTCTGCATGAGCGGGCGTGCCATTTCACTGGGTGAGGGACCTCTGCATGAGCGGGAATGCCATTTCACTGGGTGAGGGACCTCTCCATGAGCGGGCATGCCATTTCACTGGGTGAGGGACCTCTGCATGAGCGGGCATGCCATTTCAATGGGTGAGGGACCTCTGCATGAGCGGGCATGTCATTTCACTGGGTGAGGGACCTCTGAATGAGCGGGCATGTCATTTCACTGGGTGAGGGACCTCTGCATGAGCGGGCATGTCATTTCACTGGGTGAGGGACCTCTGCATGAGTGGGCATGCCATTTCACTGGGTGAGGGACCTCTGCATGAGCGGGCATGCCATTTCACTGGGTGAGGGACCTCTGCATGAGCGGGAATGCCATTTCAATGGGTGAGGGACCTCTGCATGAGCGGGAATGCCATTTCACTGGGTGAGGGACCTCTCCATGAGCGGGCATGCCATTTCAATGGGTGAGGGACCTCTGCATGAGCGGGCATGTCATTTCACTGGGTGAGGGACCTCTGAATGAGCGGGCATGTCATTTCACTGGGTGAGGGACCTCTGCATGAGTGGGCATGTCATTTCACTGGGTGAGGGACCTCTGCATGAGCGGGCATGCCATTTCACTGGGTGAGGGACCTCTCCATGAGCGGGCATGCCATTTCAATGGGTGAGGGACCTCTGCATGAGCGGGCATGTCATTTCACTGGGTGAGGGACCTCTGCATGAGCGGGCATGTCATTTCACTGGGTGAGGGACCTCTGCATGAGCGGGCATGCCATTTCACTGGGTGAGGGACCTCTGCATGAGCGGGCATGTCATTTCACTGGGTGAGGGACCTCAGCATGAGCGGGCATGCCATTTCACTGGGTGAGGGACCTCAGCATGAGCGGGCATGCCATTTCACTGGGTGAGGGACCTCTGCATGAGCGGGAATGCCATTTCACTGGGTGAGGGACCTCTGCATGAGCGGGCATGCCATTTCACTGGGTGAGGGACCTCTGCATGAGCGGGCATGTCATTTCACTGGGTGAGGGACCTCTGCATGAGCGGGCATGCCATTTCACTGGGTGAGGGATCTCTGCATGAGCGGGCATGCCATTTCAATGGGTGAGGGACCTCAGCATGAGCGGGCATGCCATTTCAATGGGTGAGGGACCTCTGCATGAGCGGGCATGCCATTTCAATGGGTGAGGGACCTCTGCATGAGCGGGCATGCCATTTCACTGGGTGAGGGATCTCTGCATGAGCGGGCATGCCATTTCAATGGGTGAGGGACCTCTGCATGAGCGGGTATGTCATTTCACTGGGTGAGGGACCTCTGCATGAGCGGGCATGCCATTTCAATGGGTGAGGGACCTCAGCATGAGCGGGCATGTCATTTCACTGGGTGAGGGACCTCAGCATGAGCGGGCATGCCATTTCACTGGGTGAGGGACCTCAGCATGAGCGGGCATGTCATTTCATGGGTGAGGGACCTCAGCATGAGCGGGCATGCCATTTCACTGGGTGAGGGACCTCAGCATGAGCGGGCATGCCATTTCCCTGGGTGAGGGACCTCTGCATGAGCGGGCAAGCCATTTCACTGGGTGAGGGACCTCAGCATGAGCGGGCATGCCATTTCACTGGGTGAGGGACCTCTGCATGAGCGGGAATGCCATTTCACTGGGTGAGGGACCTCTGCATGAGCGGGCATGTCATTTCACTGGGTGAGGGACCTCAGCATGAGCGGGCATGCCATTTCACTGGGTGAGGGACCTCAGCATGAGCGGGCATGCCATTTCACTGGGTGAGGGACCTCTGCATGAGCGGGCAAGCCATTTCACTGGGTGAGGGACCTCAGCATGAGCGGGCATGCCATTTCACTGGGTGAGGGACCTCTGCATGAGCGGGAATGCCATTTCGCTGGGTGAGGGACCTCTGCATGAGCGGGCATGCCATTTCACTGGGTGAGGGACCTCTCCATGAGCGGGCATGCCATTTCACTGGGTGAGGGACCTCTGCATGAGCGGGCATGCCATTTCACTGGGTGAGGGACCTCTGCCTGAGTGGGCATGCCATTTCACTGTCTCTCTGCTTGTGAATCTGCTGGGGGCACAGTTATTTAGCGGGCCATCCCAACATGGAGTGGATTCATAATTTTGATAGCGAGAAATTATTTCATTATATCACATGTCAAGAAGTTATTTCATTGATATCCAACCTGATGAGAGTTAAAAATTGGGAATAAATGTTTGGATGGCCCGCCATAGTTACAGCTTTGTGGCAGGCTACTCCCTCGATATATTCCCGCCTGGATGCCTCTGCGCAATTCGACAGGACACGTGAAATGTCCCTCACACATATATGGAACGAAGGAAAGTTGTGCTCAGACGCAGTGACTATTTTTAAGTCATTCACCGAGTCATTTGCTGCAATTATTACGGAAGGTTCATTGCGCTTACTTTTTACATTTTTAATTGTATAACATGGTTGTTTTATGGAAAGTTTAACTGATTTGGCCCTTGACCAAAGAAAAATTTGCGGATCTTTCCCAGCAGCGCTCGGAGCGAGCCAAAGCAACGCCATCTGGCGAATTGGATTTTGAAACTGACAATTTTTAGGTGATTACCTCCCTCAATTATCTCCTCGAGTTTGAGAAAAGCATTTTTTTCAAACGGCTTCGTCTGTTTAAGGACTTATCTGTTTTTATGGGCCTTAATATGGGAAGGACAACGTCACCTTTTAGACTGTTTAAAACAGAACCGCTTGACGTGAGAGGCGCCACGGGCGTGCCTTTAATCGGCCAAACACAGAAGTATCAAGCATAAACGTCAAATAAATTTGTCGCGCCACATGTACGTTTCATTATGTAAATAAAATGTTGATTTTTTAGACCCCTTTTCGGCACATGGAGGCTAAAATAAGCAACTTCCAGGTCAAATGAAACTAGTTTGAATGTAAATTACCCAGGGGGTAGCTAGGGGCATACCCAAAACCTGTGGATCTGCAGTTAAGCCTGCTTATCAAGTGATCAAACGAGGCCCCCACGCTTTCAGTCATCTAATCCTTTGACTTTTCTCTACTCTATATGTAAAACACCGTAAGCCGTCAAGCTCAACAACCTTATCTATTTCATTTTAACCGTGTAAGACTATTAACACTAGTCGCTTGACAATGAACATAGAATGAAGTGCTTACCTTGACAACGTGCTGCGCGCATCAGTGTGACCTCTCGGGGGGCAGAGATCCGCTTTAAGTTGGGCGCCGGAGGCTGCTGAACGTGGGAGACGCCCAACACAGAGGGCTTATTACCATGCCAACAGCGCCCGGAAAACAGCCAATCACGTAGCGTACTGAACAATCACGTGATTTGGTGCCTCGCGGGTCGCGCGCAGTTGCATGCTTGCGGGAGAGGGAGAGGGAACGGCGGTGGGGGGGGGGGTGGAGTTGGATAGAGTGGAGTGGGGGTGAATGGGAGTGGGCCGGGAAGCGGTAAAGTGTGTTGGGGGGAAGGTAGGGGATGGATGGATGGATGGTGGAGGGTAGGTAGGTGGGTGGATGAGTGGGGCCCGTAGGGGTGGGGTGGCGTGTGGGATGGGAGCAGGAGGTGGGGTTCGGGGTGAGGTGGGGGTGGGGTGGGGGCAGAGGGGAGGTGGGGTGGGGGTGAGGTTGGGGTGGGGTGGGGGTGGGATGGGGAGGGATGGAGGCAGGGGGGAGGTTGGGGTGGGGTGTGGGATGGGGGCAGGGGGGAGGTGGGGTGGGGTGTGGGATGGGGGCAGGGGGTGCGGGTGGGGGTGGAGTGTGGGATGGAGGCAGAGAGTGGGCGTAGGGGTGGGGTGGGGTGGGGTGTGTGATGGGGGTAGGAAGCCTCGCGGGGGTCGACCACACCGGGGCCCCAGGTACCTAGGAGACAGCATACCTCCGGTCCCATGTAATATTTACCCACAGAGCTACAGTTAACGAGAACAGCGCCCTGGGGAAGTCATCAGAGGGACGTGCGCATAACGTCAGCCGAACCAAGTAACTTGTAACCCTGTCAGGGGTGATAAAGGGGTGGGGCGGGGGCGGAGGGGGACAAGGAGGGGGGTGGGGCCATAGCGTGGATGGTATCGACGACGCTGGGGTGGGATAAGATGAGGGGTAGGGTTGGTGCTACTACTGTATGGTAGGCGTTTCGAGGCTGAACTGAATGGTCGATCTAATGGATAATATGACACAGTTTAATGGTATACCAGGTGTGAGAATGCGACGATGGCACCTGCCCTACCCCATTATTTCGTGTAGGCCTTATCCTAAGCTGTCTGCAACAGGCAATCCATCTGTCACCCACCGCATCTCTGTCTTAGATAGGGCGCTCTTTTCTCGCTTGGACTTTTTTATTTTATTTTCCGCAGTGGCATGTGACATGTGACATTCATAAATAATCTTCCTGTGAGTCCTGATCCAACCTTAAGTAATCCCACGAACCTATTCCCACCCTGTATGTGAGAGCAAAAACAGTCTTCGAAGACATCCCGTCGACTGGTTACGCCGAACACCGTTCGCTGTCCTGTCCAGACGTGTTCCTAACGGAGTAAATCAGTCTGTGTGCAAACCTGACCTCACGTATCCTGGATCCAGCGACTAAAGCCGAATTAAGTCGACCGAAGACAAGTAAAGTCGACTGAAGACAAGTAAAGTCGACTAAAAACAAGTAAAGTCGACTGAAGACGAGAAAGTCGATTGAAGACACCTTAAGTCGACTGAAGCCGAATATAGTCAACTGAAGTCACATTAAGTCGACTGAAGCCGAATATAGTCAACTGAAGCCACATTAAGTCGACTGAAGACGAATATAGTCGACTGAAGTCACATTAAGTCGACTGAAGCCGAATAAAGTCAACTGAAGTCAAGCTAAACTCAACCGAAGCCGATTGAAACAAACCGAAATCGACTGAAGCCGACTGAAGCCGAATGAAACCGACCGAAGCCGACTGAAATCGACTGAAGCCAAATGAATCCAAATGAAACCGACTGAATCAAAAAGGCACTTAGGATGTCGCATACACTTAATGTGGCAGATCATCCCTTCGCGCCGATTCACTGGGTTACGACCCTGCTACGGCCAACCCCCTGATGTAAACAACGTCCTTTCTGATCTATTATGCAGGGCACCACTTTCAGATACCCATTTAACTTTCCTTTAATATCCCTGGGAGGAGAGCGCTGAAACCCGTTGCGAGAAACAAGGAAATGTACCGTGTGTAACCAGGGGAGTGTCGTGCTGGCTATGGAGTGCATTATGGCAAGGTTGTGTATAGTTGATAAACGCACTGGTCTAGGGTATTTTGTTGTTAATCAATGCACTATGCTAGGATAATCTGTGGTTATAGATGCATTGTGTAAGGGTAGTTTGTTGCTGATATCTATCGTGTGTAAGGGTAGTCTGTTGCTGATATCTACCGTGTCCAAGGGTAGTCTGTTGCTGATATCTACCGTGTGTAAGGGTAGTCTGTTGTTGATATGTACTGTGTGTAAGGGTAGTCTGTTGCTGATATGTACTGTGTGTAAGGGTAGTCTGTTACTGATATGTACCGTGTGCAAGGGTAGTCTGTTGCTGATATGTACCGTGTGTAAGGGTAGTCTGTTGCTGATATCTACCGTGTCCAAGGGTAGTCTGTTGCTGATATCTACCGTGTGTAAGGGTAGTCTGTTGTTGATATGTACTGTGTGTAAGGGTAGTCTGTTGCTGATATGTACTGTGTGTAAGGGTAGTCTGTTACTGATATGTACCGTGTGCAAGGGTAGTCTGTTGCTGATATGTACCGTGTGTAAGGGTAGTCTGTTGCTGATATCTACCGTGTCCAAGGGTAGTCTGTTGCTGATATCTACCGTGTGTAAGGGTAGTCTGTTGCTGATATGTACTGTGTGTAAGGGTAGTCTGTTGCTGATATGTACTGTGTGTAAGGGTAGTCTGTTACTGATATGTACCGTGTGCAAGCGTAGTCTGTTGCTGATATGTACCGTGTGTAAGGGTAGTCTGTTGCTGATATGTACCGTATGCAAGGTTAGTCTGTTGCTGCTATGTACCGTGGTTAAGGATAGTCTGTTGCTGATATGTACCGTGTGCAACGATAGTCTGTTGCTGATATTTACTGTGCGTAAGGGTAGTCTGTTGCTTATATCTACCGTTTGCATGGGTAGTCTGTTGCTGATATCTACCGTGTGTAAGAGTCGTCTGTTACTGATATGTACCGAGAGTAAGGATAGTCTGTTACTGAAATGTACCGTGCGTAAGGGTAGTCTGTTGCTGATATGTACCGTGTGCAAGGGTAGTCTGTTGCTGACATGTACCGTGTGTAAGGGTAGTCTGTTGCTGATATGTACCGTGTGCAAGGGCAGTCTGGTGCTGAGATGTACCGTGTGTAAGGGTAGTCTGTTGCTGATGTGTACCGTGTGTAAGGGTAGTCTGTTGCTGATATCTACCGTCTGCATGGGTAGTCTGTTGCTGATATCTACCGTGTGTAAGGGTAGTCTATTGCTGATATCTACCGTCTGCATGGGTAGTCTGTTGCTGATATCTACCGTGTGTAAGGATAGTCTATTGCTAATATGTACCGTGTGTAAGGGTAGTCTATTGCTGATATGTACCGAGAGTAAGGGTAGTCTGTTGCTGATATGTACCGTGTGTAAGAGTAGTCTGTTCCTGTTATGTACCGTGTGTCAGGGTAGTCTGTTGCTGATATGTACCGTGTGTAAGGGTAGTCATTTGCTGATATGTGCAGTGTCTAGTGTTGTTGTCGGTTTTTTGTGTATGGCGGAGGAATTGAGGAATTTAGTGGAGCGGGAGAGGGGACCGGGGGTGGGGGAGGGGGGAGGGGGGAGGGGCGGGTGCTTGGAATAACCCAGAGTAAGTAGGCTACCTACATACTAAATGGCCAAATCAGCCGCGGATCTAGGAATCGTGATTATTAGTGTGTTGGGGTGGAGACACGCATGTCTTTATGTCAATTATCTCATTCATCCGACCCCCTGCCCCCTCTTCCCGCGTGCCACAGTGCCGTTCGAAGGAAGGCATGCCTCGGTTAAGGGGGCTGAGCCCTTACGTTTTAGTCAAGTTGGCTACATCTACTAGATACATTGAATAAATAATGACAAATATGTCATATACGTGTTTTTTTTCTGGTGTTTACTGTATCTTCTTCCACGCGCCATATATTTATACATCATGAATGTTCCATATCATTCTGAGGTAAAAACATCTTAAATACATTAGATAGATGCATCCCATTAAAAGGAACCATCTCTTGGTGTTTTGTTATAAACACAATGCCGTCCAGTGGAGGAATAACACATTACCAACAGCAATTAATCATACATTAAACCATTTCTATTCGCGAACAATTAAACCTTAATGTACATCATACTTAACGGCAACAACATACATCGTACAGAGTTCATTATTTCAAAGTGCGTCGAGTCAGCAGGAGAAAGAAGGGGCTTTGACACCCTGTGGCAGTAATTGGCAACATTGACGCTGATCTTTATCTCGCATACCCATCTATGCGCTGTTGGCGTCGTGTTGGGTACTCAGCACTCCATCAATCACACACCTCGCTTGTCCAATGATCTCACGGACATTAATGCGTCCTGCGTGTAGTGGTATTTGGCAGCTCCTGGCGTAGCCACTCGAATGAAGCCCACACCCACACACAGTGGACAGCAGCAAGGGGCTGGGGAATGTATTTATGCTTCTATTAAATATCTAACTAATTGTGTTTCTAATATATATAGCAACGCTTGCTTAAATTATATATTTTTGCATTTAAAGCTCAGTTGTCTGTATTTGATGAATAATCAGTGTCACCCAAGTGATATAGTTGATTTATGTGTTATACCTGACAGTATATGTTGTAATGTCTAATTCATTATATTAGTGTTGTTTAATTTAATACGCGTAAATAGTTTAATTCAATATAGTTATATTGCTTAATTCACATAATTGTACTGCCTAATTTATATAGTTGTACTGCTTAATTCATATAATTGTAATGCTTAATTCATAAAATTGTATTGCTTAATCCATATAATCGTTTTCCTTAATTCATATTATTGTATTGCTGAATTCATATAATTGTATTGCTGAATTCATATAATTGTATTGCTTAATTCATATAGTTATATTGCCTAATGCATAAAATTAAATTGCTTAATTCATTATGTTTGTATTCTTTAAATCATAATAATTACATTGTATCACACATCGAGAGTGAGGATTGGTATAACCATTTTAAAAATCTGCTCAATGTCGATAATTGTCGCCCAGCACTGACTGCACCAGAGAAACGTCAAACCACTGCCCAGAGATGTTGATCTGCTCTCTTGCCATTCATGTTAATCCGCCGATCGCTCTCGTTTGCCACGTCGGTTTGCGACTTGGCGAGTTAGAATGGTATTTGCTCTGTGAAATGTATCACACTGCCCAGTGGGACACTCTTTGCGAGCAGTGGGTCCTTCGTGTGACTGCAGCCGCCGCCCTCCACCCGCATTCAGCAAGTGACCAGTGCTATCATCCGTGACTGACCAGCAGCTGACCGACATTCGCTGCCACCACACAGTACAGGTAACCCGTGGCGAGCCACAAATGAAATAAAGCTCACTTATAACTCTGCAAACTCTGCAAACGACCTGCAAGCAAAACTAGGGCCACCTCAATATGAGATGCTGGCTCCTCACATCGCAAGAGCAGGTTGTTTTTGAGGCGATGTTAAGTGTGTTTAAATCATCACATGATTATCATTACTGCCGTACGGGCCTTGCGAACGGCCAGTAGCCTAAAATGTCCTGCGTTGGCTCAGAAAACCAATTTGTGTTGATACAATTGTTCCCGCAAGGCAGTCAGTGATACGTATCGAGATAATAATGACCTACCGATGTAACTTCTGAAGCTCGAATCCCTCGAGTGCTATTTTGTACAACAATGTATTGTTTTTCTGTTTCTTTCCTTTCATTTGTTTCCATCCAACTTTATTCTTTTTATGTATTGTGATCGTACCATTTTTGGTTATTGCATGAGTCGTAACTGCTTTATATGGAATGTGGCAGATATCAATCATGTCAGTACACGGCTTAGTCCGACATCGAACCTTATTTATCCCAATCCTCAACCTAAGTTACGGCAAACCTCTTCATTTGGGCAGACACGATTTTATATTATGTAAATATGTTACCTAATAACCTAATGTTACCTAGTTCATGTCCTGTCTGCTCCAGACAAGTTAATAGTACTGCTCGTTACTTGAAATGTACGATATGTAAAAGATCACACCACATACTGTGTGTGTCATATGTCCTCTGGAATGACCAATCCCACTTACATAGAGAGTCCTGGTATTGTAGTTCCTGTATTACAGATATTTTTCCATTCAGTGATGTCCCCGATAAGGAACTTGTCAACGATCTAGTAGATACTGGGTCTAGCAACCAAATGTTGCCGGTTGATATACTTGAGAAATACCTGTTTAACCCATTTGAATTAAATGCAACTGACAATACTTATCTGAGTGATATCGATCCAGATATCCACTATTACAATGAAACTACGTTGTATAATTCTAGCTGCCAGTATTTCCTGGAAGATAGTTTTAACTCAGTGTGCAAAACTGGAGTAACTGGCGACAATACTTGGTCAATCATGCACATGAATATAAGAAGCCTACCAAAGAACTTTCTTAATTTTACATCTTACCTGAGTACGTTATCTCATGAATTCCAGGTCCTTGCCCTTAGAGAAACCTGGCATAACGAAAACAATGTTGGTCTTTATGGTCTAGATAACTATACGTCAGTAAATAATTATCAGAGTGACAGAAGAGGTGGGGGCGTTACCCTATTTGTCAAAGAAAATTTGTTATTTCATGTTCGCGATGATTTAGAAATATTTAATGAGAACATGGAGACCTTGTTTATTGAGTTAGATAAATCTACCAACGCGACGGGGAAGACCATCATTATTGGTGTAATATACAGACCCCCCGATACAAATATAAAGGTGTTTAACGACATACTCCGTGATCTATTGCAAAGCATGGATGCGGGAAATAGCATTTATTTAACGGGTGATTTCAATATTAACTTATTGAACTATGAAACTCATAAGGAAACCTCCGACTTTGCAAACATGATGTTCAGTTATTCATTGTTTCCTGTTATAAACAAACCGACACGTATAACAAAAACATCAGCAACCCTGATCGACAATATTTTCACTAACGATATCCAGGTAGTTAATTCCAATCCAGGTATCATGTACACTGATGTAACCGATCATTTTCCTATTTTTTATATATCATGCAAGGATATCATGCACACCCATGTGAATGCAAGGCTGACGAGATGTGTCAACGTGAAAAACGTAGAGATATTCAAGCAGAGGTTAGCTGAAACAGATTGGTCGACGATGCTCGATATGAATGACACTCAGGAAGCCTTTTCAGCCATGCATGGTCGTATATGTAGTTTATTTAATGAAACCTTCCCAATGAACAAAATCACGTCTAACTATAAGAAAAGAAAACCGTGGTTGACATCTGGCCTAAAAGCGTCGATCAAGGTTAAAAATAAACTTTTCCTTAGATACACGAAGACAAAAGAAGAAAAGATTAAGGAAGAATACAAAGTCTACAAAAATAGTCTACTAAGAATCCTCAGAAATGCAGAAAAGAACCACTTCGAAAATCTGATCTTGCAATACCGTGGTAACTCCTATAAATCGTGGAATGTGATTAAAGAAGTAATAAATCGCACCAAAAGAAAGTATGTCCAAAATAAATTTTTAATCAATAACTCAGTGGTTACAGATAGAGACAGTATTGCGAATGGATTTAACAAGTTCTTCGCTAATATAGGTTCAACCTTATGCAAGAGTATTCCTCATATCCAGGATCATTCACCCTGCAGCTACATTAAGCAAACGAACGGTGCGAGCCTGTTTCTTGAACCAGTGATTAAAGAAGAACTACATGACATAGTGTGGTCGCTGAAAGAAAACTCACCTGGATGGGATTATATAGGATCTAAAATCATTAAGAGTGCATATTCAATTTTAGAAACACCCCTGATACATATTTTAAACTTGTCATTATCAGAGGGTCGATTCCCAAAAGAATTGAAAATATCGAAAGTGATACCCATATATAAGGAAGGAGACAAAAACAAATTCAACAACTACAGACCGATATCTATTCTTTCGACGTTCTCAAAAGTGTTTGAAAAACTGGTGCATAACAGATTAACGACGTTTGTTAACAGACACTGTTTGTTGCACGATAACCAGTTCGCATTTAGAACTCAGCACTCCACAACGTCTGCTCTCATAGTATTTATGGATAAAATTGCAACAGCAATAGATAAAGGTGAATATGCTTTAGGTGTGTTTCTTGACTTCTCAAAAGCTTTCGATACAGTAAACCATGAAATACTCTTTACTAAGTTAGAAAAATATGGTGTACGAGGAGTGGTGTTAAACTGGATAAAAAGTTACCTTACTGATAGAGTACAATATGTAGAGTATAATGGGGATACCTCCTCTAGACTTAAAATTACTTGTGGAGTACCACAAGGATCCGCACTGGGACCACTCCTGTTTCTTTTATATAAAAATGACCTAGCCTCAGTGAGTAAAACATTGTTTTGCATTCTTTTCGCCGATGATTCGAATTTTCTCATTACAGGGACAAAATTAGATGATATGACAACCCTTTTAAATAGGGAATTAGATTTCATTGTGCGTTGGTTACGTTTAAATAAACTTACACTGAATGTAAATAAAACAAAGTACATGGTATTTACATCAACCCGTAAGAAAGTTATAGCTTCCACCAATGTTGAGATAATGGGTCAATGTATTACAAAAGTCACAAAAACGAAATTCCTAGGGGTGTATATCGATAGTAATCTAACATGGAAGGAACACATAGCATATATAAAAGGAAAAATCGCACGAGGCTTAGGCGTAATTACTAAAGCTCGGAAGTATTTTAAAACTGAAACCCTCCGTACGCTCTACTTCTCATTTATCCATCCATACATTCTTTATGCTCATGAACTATGGGGAACTGCTTGTCAATCTTATCTTTGGCCACTTGTTGTGCTGCAAAAAAGAGCTGTTAGAATTATTACTGGTGTAGAAAGAAATGCTCATACACATCCGCTGTTTCGAAAGCTGAATATTGTACCTTTGTCGAATAGGGCTGAATATTGCATGTTGATATTTATGTTTAAACTCTATACAGGTCAGCTACCAAAGGTGATTGTCTCTCTATTTATCAATAATTATCAAATACACGGTTATGGTACTCGAGGATCCAAGTTGTACCACACACCTAAGGCCAGAACGAATTATCTACGGAAGACTGTGAAGTATAGAGGTAGTATAGTGTACAACGAATGGTGCAATAGAATAAATTTCAACGCCGATTCAATAGAAGTCTATAAACGAGAGCTCAGATCAAAGATATTTGTCCATCCCCAAAATCCATGAAGTGCTGACTTACCATGCAATAAGCCTTTTCTGTTTTGTTTTTTTGTGTTTTTTTGTGTTTTTTTTCTTTCTATGATTTGTATCCAGTCTAGCTGACTTACCATGCAATAAGCCTTTTCTGTTGTATTTATTTGTTTTGTTCTTTTTTTTCCATGATTTGTACACAGTCTAGCTGATATGTGAATAATATGAAGTATTTTGTATGAGCTCTGCAGCTAATAAGCCTTGCTTCTGCTGCTGTTAATTTGTTGAATGTTACTGCCTTTTGATGTTGTATAAGCTTGTCAAACAACTGTAACTGATTTAATAGAACAATAAACCGATTCAATTCAATTCAATAAATGAGAAAGAAGCTGAAGTAGAGGAATTTATTCTCGATCATGGTAACTCTTGCACGAAATGCTATGATGACGAGTCAATAGGACCACTTGATAACGTAATTACGCCGGAGGAGATAGACGGAGTAATCAGCCAGCTCCCTAAGAACAAATCATCCGGTCCAGACGGTCTGATGTATGAAATGTTCAAGAACTCGTCAGATTTTATTTTAGAGCCACTGCATGCTCTGTTTAACCTTGTGTTGTCGTCCGGACAATACCCGTCGCGTTGGTCAGATGCATTTATCAGTCCCCTCCATAAAGGCGGCTCACTAAATGATGTAAATAATTACAGAGGTTGATCACTTCTGTCAACGGTTAGTAAAATGTTCACAAAAATTCTTAGTAACAGATTAGTTAAATGGGCAGAGGAAAATCAGAAAATAGACGAATCTCAAGCGTATAGAAGTGGAAGATCCACTTTTGACCATATCTTCACGCTGTATGCCTTGGGTGAAAAGTATCTACGTAAGAGAGGAGGCAGAATGTATGTTGCTTTTATCGAATTTAGCAAGGCCTTTGACTCTATTCCACACGCCAAATTATGGTACAGTTTGTTACAGAACGAAATACATGGAAAGCTTCTGAAAGTATTACGCTCTATGTATGAACAGCTAAGGTCGAGTGTTAAAACTGGGTCTAGTCTTACTGAATATTTCCAAAGTTTATCCGGTACAAGACAAGGATGTATGATAAGCCCAATCCTATTCCTTATGTATATTAACCAGTTCATTGACATGGCCAAGAATAATGGGTGTCAAGGTAGTTACATTGACGAAAATTGTCCGAACTTGATAATGCTCATGTATGCAGATGATATAGTCTCTGCGGGCGATACAGTAGGGCGTTTACAAAAGCAATTGAATGTACTCAGTCAATTTTGTGACCAATATGGAATGACAGTAAACCTAGCCATAACAAAAATTATTGTGTTTCGCAATGGTGGCAACTTAAGAAAAAATTAAAAGTGGTACCTCAATGGAAGGCCGCTCGAGACAGTAACTTATTATAAATATTTAGGCATCTTCTTCGCCTCGAGTCTCAAGTGGTCCATGGCTTTGAAGACATTAGGTTAACAATTAAGCCAGTAAAGGGATATTTTTACTGAATACACTGCGACGTCAATTTGGTGATTTACCATTACACATAGCGTTGAATTTGTTTCATAAGATGGTTGTCCCAGTTTTGCTTTATGAGAGTGAAGTATGGGGCTTTGAATTCAGAGGTCATATTGAGAAAGTACAAATAACGTTTTGTAAAATGATTTTAAGTCTACCTAGGCAGACCACTAACCAAGCTGTTCTCGGAGAATGCGGCAGACTGCCATTAAGTGTGCAATATATGCTGAGGTGTATTAAGTATTGGATTAAGTTGGTCCAAATTGTTGAGCCTACAAGCTTTCCGCACTCCTGTTACTTAGTGTTACGCGACCATGATTCCGCTGGAAAACGGACATGGGCAACCGGCGTACTTTTGTACCGCTATGGATATGGTTTTGTATGGCTCAATCAGGGAGTAGGTAATGTTCCAATGTTTTTGGCTTGTTTCAAGCAACGTCTGTCGGATATCGCAACACAGGAGTGGTCATCGTCTATTTCAAACACCCCAAAACTAGATACATATTGCCAATTTAAGACATTACTTAAACCTGAAAAGTATCTTTCAGTTATAATTCTCAGACGCCATAGGGTAGCAATGGCAAGGCTGCGCTGTAGTAGTCACAATCTTTCTATAGAAATGCAACGAGGAAAAATAGCTCGAGAACTGCGCATCTGTAAGTTCTGTAAGCAGTCAAGCAAGATCATCATCGAAGATGAGTTATTATGGAGTGCCCACTGTATAGTGACTTACGTAGACGTTATTTGCCAGGTTCATGTTTATCTCCTAGATTTGATAAGTTCCCATCTTTAATGGTTACAAACAACACTTAAACGTTACAGAATCTGGGTTGTTATATCTATAATATATTTAAATTAAGAAGTATTTTCACCTGATATATGTGGACTTTGTGTATTTATGTGTACAATGGGCCCGCGGCCCCTTTAGTACAATGCCAATAAATGCTTATGTAAATAATTATATTGTTCAATTCATTATATTTGCATTGTTCAATTCATTATATTTGCATTGTTTAATTCAAACGTTTATATTGCTTAATTAATTATATTTCTTTTGTTTAATTTATTATATTTGCATTGTTTAACTCAGTATATTTATATTGTTCAGCTCATTATATTTATTTTGGGTAATTCATTTTATTTGTATTGCTTAATTCATGATATATATACTGTTTAATTAGATATGTGTTTATTGTTTACTTCATTATATTTATATTGTTCAACTCATTATATTTGTTTTGGGTAATTCATTGTATTTGTATTGCTTAATTCATGATATATATATTGTTTGATTAGTTATGTGTGTATTGTTTGCTTCATTATATTTGTATTGTCCAATTCATTATATTTCCATTGTTTAATTTGTGTAACTGTCGTGTATACTAGAGTCCTCACGCTCCGTTGTTGCGACTTCCGGTTAGCCTACATCACTCTCTCACGCCCCAACCATAGACCAGGAGGCTGCATGCGTATGTTCATCGGTCCAGGCCTTCCTAGTGAAGCCAGCCTCAGCTGTCGGTGCGGTGGTCGAATCCTATCTGAGCAAACGTCTGATGATGTCTTTCGTCCCGATGAGTAGAGGGTTACCCCCGGAGACATGGTTCACCTATACCTTGACCCTTCACATCGTCGTCATATGACCTACCGGGATCAAAACGGCCTACTTAAAGCCAACATCATATCTGCAACTGTGTACACATCTTCCGTGTGAACAATATTTAAACATAAATTTAAAAGAAACTGTTGAAATCTTGAAAATACTCCTCAAGTTGTACACAATCGTCTGTCTTGCTGTATATATGCCTAATTGCAGACACAGGGTATCATGTTCATGTAAAGTCTAACGCACAACCGTTCGTGCTCTACCGCATGAAAACCAAGAAGATGTAGTGTATATTTAGTATATATTTACCGAATAGAGAACATAGACGATGATAGCAACACTGAGTCTCAATGAGAAAGGGAGGAAATGTTTAGTTAGTTGTGGCGAGAATGAATGGTTGTATTCATTTCAGAGTCACTAATGCCCAAACAAATTCTATTGCATCATTTAGTAAGTGATGACATGAGCGCTTTCTATTACTGCATGCCATCAACCTAAAGAGTTATAGCCAATAACATGCACAATATGTACCCAATACGATAATATTATTTAATTTATTTGAACCATTAAGCATCAGGCCATTAGCGCATAACTTACACGATGTACGAAACAAAATTTACGGTCGAATATGCGGCCTCGTTACTATTATTTGTGCGCAATAAAGGATACCGCCAGCTTGGCCTCTAACGCTGCTTTACCGATTTATATAATACCCAAGTGTCTATCCTACAAATTACAGAATCTTCCGTCCTGTCTGTAAAATTGAGAAGTGACTGCCAGCCACGATTTCGCCGCTTAACCAGGCGTCAGCCCTTTTTGGAGCTGTGTCAGCGATTGACCAATCAGGAGGCGATACTCTAATTATATTTAAACCGGAAATGACGCCTATTGTGTGAGCAAAACAACAGCGAGTGATCACCCTAAATAAAAAAAGCTGCGATTCTAACTCCAATCATGGCTTTTATACGGAGACAATCGTGAAAAACTAAGACCATGGTCTACTGCTCGGCTTGGCACAGCCGCAATGCACCCGCGAAGGATCACAATAGACGTCACTTGCTCCAGCAATATGGCGCGCTGGTGCTCCTTACCAGTCGGCCGAAACGAAGCGTTAATACTCGCCAAATTAATTTTAAGATGCAAACTTTCCGTGCGGATAGCGATTAGATTAGGTTGGGCACCAAATTTAAAGCGTCCTGAATATAAAAATTATCTTATTGACCTCAAATTAAATCTATTTCATTTTTTAATTTTTCGCCACGCAAATCTTTTCCCATAATTTTTAAGATACATAATAGACATCTAAGTAGGATTTGATTATATTCTAGTAGATTTTCTCTTTCATCACTATAGACACATGATACAAGTTTTTCTGAATTTTCTGAATTTTTGCCAGATTGTTTAGATGTCTATAGTAGCTAACTCATCTTATATACCGTCTGTAACTTTGAAAAATGCCCTCCAACGATTTTAGTTGCAATATTTCCGCCCAAACTGCCTTCCAGCGTTGTGACGTGTTTCTCTTTCGCGAGAAACTCGTGACTCTCGTTGTGAATACTGATTGCCCTCTATGGTCTAGGCTGCCTTCATTCCTTTCCCAATTAGATATTGCCAAAGTTATGCTGAGCCAATCATTTACACATTTTGTCAAACTGTTGTCATCCATCTGGTCTGTGAGGTTATGGAGAGAGCGTTGCATAGAAACAATTTGACAAGTCTTTCGGTGCACATATCTAAATATTCTTAACATTGTGTCTAAACCTATTAAGGCATAAAATCATACAAATCTCCGTATGTGTACGAGAATTGCTCTCTCAAATAATAATTTCTCAGTCGTATTATCTAACAAAATAACACTAAATAATATAACATCAAACAGATAAGACGTAGTAAATACATTTTCATATATTATTCGTTATCCTGAGTGATCTGGGTATATAACCTATCACTCGGTGTTATGTCATCGAGCGCCAGAACTTGTTGCCATAACACGGTATGTAAATAGAACAGTTTCTAGCAAACTACTAAAACATTCCAGTTTTTACATCAAATATTCCTAGCTTTATAGAGCTATTGTCAAGCAACCAACCTCTGTGACAGAGATACAGAGCATGGCTTAAGCGCATTTTGGCAAGTTTATCGTCCGATATTTTACAAGTTGTACTCAGTGCTCAATGCATGAAGCTGCTGTTACCCTATTGCACCAGTTAGGCCTGCTGATGCATGGTCCCCGTCATCAGAGGCGGATCCAGGGGGGGGTGGGGCGACTCGGCCCCGGCCCCCCCCTTTTAGGGCCGAAATTTATATAATTTATACCACTTAACATATGAAAACCAACACCGCCCCCCCCCCCTATCCAGCATATCTGGATCCGACCCTGAAAGCGCCCCCCCCCCGCCCCTATTCAGATATTCTGGATCCGCCCCTGGTTATCACTCTGAAGAAATATACTATCAACAAATTAAGCTTTTAGTATGTAGGCTATATGAATCAGTTGGTTCCACGTACCATTATGATAAGCTCCAACGGTACTTTTATGTTGCAGATAAAGAATTGTACTATTGTCCTCGTGTGTAGTTTGGTGCGCTGTTATCATTGCACAGAAACACAACCCTTGGGGTGAGATTCGGCCGAGATATTCGTGCACACCGTGAAACACTACCTCAGTAATTTCCCGGCACCATGTATCGGAGCTGTAGGAGATACACGCTAGCCACCCGGCGACACTGCCCATGGGATTCAGTCCGACTCGTGTTGGTATGACCTTCAGAGTGAGAGCGAGGCTGAGGACCTTGACCTTCACGGAGACGGGGCAATTAATTTTGCGGGGAATTAGTTTTCGGCTATAATAGTCGATTGTCCGCGTGCTGTTCAAGGCAATCTTTTATTAGTCATTCATCAATAATGAGGAAGAGCCGAGATGCACTGGGGGTGTGGACTGCTGGCGGGAGAATGATATCGATTTATCAGCCATGGCCGTGAGAGTTCGTGCCGGGCTGGTGCGTGGGTGAGTGGGTGGATGGGCTAGAATGCCAAGCAACCACAGCAACTGGTGGTTTGTGTTCCAAAACACACCGGACCTTTGACATCCATGACGTCCGCCCATTATGAGAGGAAGTGGCCAAGGAAGGCGGGAGGGTGGTGGCGGGGCGGTGGGGGGTGGGGGCGATGAGGGATAGGGTGGAGGGAGTCAGGGGGCGGGCGTGGTGGGGGGAGGGGGTTACGGTGCGGTAGCTATATGTCGTTGGCACAGCTTCGTACGTCGTGGGTCTCTCGTGGTAGCGCAGAGCAAATATTTGTCATCAACTTCGGTCTCTGTTTGTGGTATATCCATCGAGTTGTGCATCATTATGGCGCAATCGCCATCTACAAGGCATTGCAGTTTAAGCGCTGAATTGTCTATGCATTCACTTTTAAATATCCAACTTTTATGGCAAGCTCGCCGTAGAACACATCCTTTGTAATGGGTTCACTTTGCACACGATGAACGGCGTATGCAATGAACTTTGAACGATGAAGTTTCTTGGCCACAATATGTGGTCCACGTTTCACTGCCATGCAACAGGCAGCCCGTTTTTTCAACCTACCAAAGGTGATGGCTGCCTTCCCAATGCGAGTGTTTATTTCCTCGTCCAGGAATAGATTATCCGTAATGGTACTTCACAGGTACCACCTCCAGTACTATTCAGGGTAATCACTGGCGGTGTGATAGCCCCTTGGTTCAATACGACTGTTTTTTTTAATACTTATAGTCAAAGCAAATAAAGCACACGCATTTGAGAATCGATCTATGAGTCTCTGTAGCTGGGTTTTTATGAATGTGCAACCAGCGCTGCGTTGTCAGCGAATAGCAGTTCCCTTATTAGGAAGCGCCTTCGCTTGGGCTTGAAAAAGTGAACAATTTTCTATCTGATCTTGTGCTCATGTAGAGAACTGACCTAAATTTTTAATTGTACTTCTTGGCCTCAGGCCCATGGCACATAGATAATGCAACCAACTTCGACGAGCTAGATTATTTCATCACACAGTTGTAATATAAAAGGCGTTATGAATAAAGCGACCTATCCCGCAGAGTGGTCACTCGTTCTTAAATTTCCACAAAATTGATAATATGAACAATTAACGGCTTCTCGCAGGAGTCTCTGGCACAAATCCTGGTAATACTCACATAGACATAAAAAGTGACACTCATTTTCGACGTATGGCTTATTGCTGCTGATACAGTACATACATAACCTATCTTCTCGTGGAGTATTATTCCTCCTCCCAGTTTCTGTGGCTCAGTTATGATCTGAACATCTCAGTTGGGAAAGGGCCACAGGGTATTTTCGGACATGTACGGCGGAAATGTACTTCTCTTAAACGAATAGAAGGTTTGAAGGTTGTTTGTGCCATTAAGTGCACTGTGCCATTATGGAATCCCGCAGTCTTTCTATAATTGGCGAAACATACGATAGCTAATAGATAAGGTTTAAATGATGCTGCAAAGGTTGTCATATTTTATTACCATATGTACATATATGTTATCGGTACATGTCATTTTATCCTTGTCGGTCAAAATCACTGATGCTAATGTTTAGCATGTTTATACCGTTGGGTTGGAGCAAACGCCCGGGCAGTTATTTTTTGGGGCATACAATTCCCCGGGCGCGTATTCAAACGGGCGCTTATTCGAACAGGGGCGCTTAATCGTGCAACCACGGTATACATATAATTATCATATATATGTTATTCATCATATACCACTGTATCAGCAATCGAGCACATTGGACAAACACGATTTTGGCATGGCAATTGGTCGAAATGTACCATTTATATCAGAAACAATCCGATGTATAACAACACATGATTAACGGAATATCTACTATGGGGTATACCTTCGAGCGCAGGATGTCGATTTATTTCAAGGATGCGTGGTAGACAGGCAATATATTACTGTGGTAATCCATTAGGCAGAGGGGTTTAATTAGTGGCATGTCACCCAATATAATATTGGTAAACCTCGGAGCTATTGGAACTTGCTATTTAATAATTGGGTAAGTGCTGCAAATTTATACTTTGTCAATAAAATGGATTCTAACTCTCCGGGTTTAATTAAAATGAAAGCGACATATACTAAGAAAACATTTTTAATAATAGGTCAATCAGAAGAAAAAAATGCTACAAGTAATTGATGTTTTAAATTATAGGTCAAATTTCACGCGGGTGTTATAAAAAACGTGGCCTTTTCACGCTGAGAGCAGCGGGCTTTTGTTTTCATACTATACAACAGAGACACCATGGCCGCTCGGTCTGCTAAATTCGTCTCTCTGTCGGCCCAAACCGCCGTAATATTCGCAACATTTGTTGCTCTCTTCAAACTTAACCGCTATCTTGGTCTGGGAGTAACAGCGTCGGATGCGGCGGCCGGGGGACCCCTTGGAGGGGCGAAAACTGAGCCTTCCGGGCAGATCGCCATCGAGAAGAACAAGCATGGAGGCCGTGACAACCGTGGCGGTTACGACGTCAGCGTTGAGCGATCCACAGACTTTGCCTGGAGCCTCGCCGATGGCGCTCAATCGTCACCATGGCAGCAGCAAGCAGAGGATGTCGTCACTAGATCTATCCGCGTCAACAAGGAGATCCTGCAGCGCGAGGTGGTTGACCCGGGCTACCGGGCCGTCGTTCTGTTCGCCGTCTCGTCGTCCTCCAACAAAGGAGACTCGGCGCTGACTGTCGGGGCGTTCAACGCGCTGGCCGCTTTGGGAATCCCCATCACCTACTACTGCTTCCACCGGTGTACCGACCACCGACTCGCGGAAATGGAACGCGTTGTCCGCCGGTATTCTCCCGCGGAGCTGGTGCTCGTGGCGCAGGGAGGAGGCTACATCGGTCTGTACAAGAAGCAGGAGGGCGAGCTACGCGACATGGTGGAGCGGTTCCCGGAGTACCGCGTCATCGGGCTGGGTCAGAGCGTCCACATGAGCGGGCCGGGGGAGATGGCCCGGCTCTCCGCCTGGATGACCCCGGCCAGCAACCTCGTCGTCTTCACCAGAGACGCTTTCTCTCAGCACCTGATGGCCAACAATGTGCCTTCCGTGCCTACCGTCCTGACTCCCGACGTGGCGAACATGATCGGCCCCGTGCGCAGGGTGATTCCGCCATCTTATGACGTCATCTGGATCAATCGCGGCGACAAGGAGAGCAAGGTAAACTTGTCGGAGCTCAGCATTCCATCCGGATTGTCGGTGAAGCAAGCGGACTGGCGCCGCTGGGTGGCCCCTTATCCCGGTGATACGCTCCAAACCGCCTGGCTGCAGACCATATCCGGATTTCTCTTCCTTCAGCGAGGCCGCGTCTTGGTGACTGACCGTCTCCATGGACACATCTTAGCGACGTTGCTGGGTCAGCCCACGGTGATCCTGGATAGCGTTACTGGGAAGATCTCCCACTACCGAGACTCGTGGACATGGCAGCTGGAACATGTCGTCGTGGCGACAGATCCGCAGGACGCGATCCTGAAAGCGCAGATGCTTCTGGATAAATACAGGGACTCCCTGCCGCCTCTGGCGCCCTATGCAGCGGCTTATCACAAGATATTCTAACGTTCATACACAGGTTAAAGCCACGGACAGGATGATCCAAAATTAATCTCTGAACCACGGGATATATCACTGGCTGATCCCACGAAATCTCTAACCTACGGGTCAAGCTCAAGGATTTTTCAACGTCCGTGCTGTAATAGTAGCATACAGTTCTTGCGGGTTCAATTTCCGGCTTAGTTCTTTTGGGGACCAATAAAAACAACTGCAGCTCCTTGACCCGCACTCATTGTAACGTTTGAGTGTTGGGAACCGGCCGGCTGCGTGATTTGTGCGTGGACAATCGAGTGGGTGTGAAACTATTTTTGGTTTTGCTTTGGTCCAGGCATGGCTAACTATGAAATCATAATAAATTTAAAGATAAGACATTTATCTCTCCATAGTACATGTGGTCCGTTCGATAAGACTGTTGGAAGCGTTGTATTTTTAGGCAAAGCATCGATGATTACATATCTGCGACAAACCGAACGCCATTGTCCTCGCCTGGTCAGTACATATAAGGAGCGGTGTTACCTTACCATAGATACCGCGCGCAGACACGCGCGTCATGATGATTATTACGTCATACGACATGAAAAACACTGCGCAGCACGTTAGATTGCCTGACACTGACAGTCCCCCATGAGACAACCGCATTCTGGTTTATCAACTGTCTAACCGCTCATATAATACATAAATCTACTCGAATGGTTATAATTCTGATATGCGCAGAACTTCAGTGGTTAGTAGTGCATCCAAGGACAGCTTTAGCCTATCATGTGTGTGAGGCGAATGAAGGCAAACAACCGGAATGTAGGCAGCACGTGTAGGCTATTGATGCTGGTCATTGACGTAGAGCATAAGTGTTACTGACGAATGTCAACACAGGGAATATATCAAACGCGTCCTTTGATTGTCCTTTTATTTTTGACGTATCAGGTGGTCGTGACGGGTGACGGGTGACAGGGTGACAGTGTGACGGGGTGACGGGGTGACAGCCGGGTTGACAGGTGACGTTGGTATCTGGACGGTTTGACCTGCGTAAGAACACACAGGACCGTTGGCCAGTTAAATTAAACAAATACGTCAATTATAATACAGTAACTATAACAATCAGACTACCTGTGGCTTTCTATGAAGAAACTTTAGCTTACATAATTGCTATACTTATTAAATACGAGGCACACGACATACTCACTTTGTTTATCCCTGAACATAAAACACAACCTCCCTGTGTGGCGCTAGACAATGAACTACAGGTAACAGGTGACAGGTAATAATAGCCTGGCTGCTATATCGCTGAGTGCATTGGCCAGCACGAGTGCACTGGCCCGTAACCAAAACTATGGGCAGCCTAAACATCCATATCTGTCCGTTACACCGGCCCCAAAATGGGGCATAAATTTAACCCATTTAACCAGCAATTCCAAGGACAGAATCCGATACAAATACACATTAAACCAATTGGTGAAAGATCAAACTATACAATTTGTAACAGAAATACATTAAGTAGCAGATCAGAGTACACAAACACACCACTAAAAAACAACCGAATCAATTATAGTAATTAATCTGCATCTACAATTCTATTAATCTGCAGCACCTTCCAAAAGGCACAGTTTCGTAGCTGGTCTAACCAGGCAGGAGGAGCGGGTCCTTAATTTTGCCGACCGCACCACTCCATCCTCCCCGGGTAACACTTCTTCAACGTAACCAATCGGCCATTTGTTTCTCGTGGTTTCCTCCATCAACAGGACCACGTCTCCAATCCTCAGGTTGCGTTGCGGTTGGATCCACTTGGTCCGCTGTTTTAAAGCGGGTAAGTATTCTCGGGCCCATCGTCTCCAAAAGACATCTGCGAAGTATTGAACCTGCCTCCATCGCCTGCGAAAGGCATCTTCTTTGGTAAACACTCCTGGTATCGGCATGGCAGGCGTGCCACCTACATGCAGAAGTTGGTTGGCTGTCAACGGACCAAGGTCGTTTGGATCAGTAGAAACGACAGCCAGCGGTCTCCCATTGACAATATCTTCAACGATACACATCAGTGTTGCAAGTCCTTCATCGTCCAATGTCTGTTCTTTCATCAGCGGATTTAGAACTTTACGTACCGTGCGGATCATCCGCTCCCAGGAACCGCCCATGTGGGAAGCTGCGGGAGGGTTGAAGTGCCAAGCAATGTCCTTCTGCAGCAGACAGTTTTCAATCTGGGTTTGATTCCAACTTCTCAACGCATTTCGAAGTTGTCGTTCTGCTCCAACAAAGTTTGTGCCATTGTCACACCAAATCCCTCGTGGTCTCCCGCGTCTGCTCATGAAACGGTGCAGCGCGTTTATGAATGAATCCGTATCCATGGAATGAATGACCTCAAGGTGCACAGCTCTAATCGATAGGCAAGTGAAGATGCATCCATATCGCTTTACCATGCTCCGTCCCCGTTTCACCATGAAGGGTCCGAAAACATCTACACCTACCAAGGTAAACGGTGGATGACCGCTTTCAACTCTACAACGAGGTAGATCCGCCATCTTTGGTGTACCAGCTGGTGCCTTCCATCGTCGACAAACGAAGCAGTCGTTACCGACTTTCCTCACAATCTGCCGACCTCCTATAATCCAGTACTTCTCTCGCAGAAGCGCAAAGACATGCTCGCGACCTCCGTGGCCGGATTCTTCGTGCGAAGACCTGACGATCAACATCGTCACCTTGTGATCATTTGGCAGAACAATCTGCCTTCTTGTTTCGTCTGGTACGGTTGCATTTCGGTGACGTCCTGCCACGCGTAAGACTCCATCGGAATCCAGCACAGGTTCTAGACGGTATAGCGAACTCGATCGTCTGACATGAAGCTCCGTTCGCCCTTGTCGCGTCGACTCTTTGATATCTTCACCATAAGCTACTCTTTGGATTACCTTTATGATTTCAGTAGCTGCTACTTGCATCTCATCCACTGAAAATGGCTCCTTCGCTGTTCTGGTTGGCTGGAATTTCGATTTGGCATACAGCCAATTTTTGACTCTCAAAAGGCCTGCTACGCCTTTCTTTAAAGCGTACCATGATGAGTACCTGCTGACTAGTTTGTCGAATAAAGCGTCAAAAGTTCCGCTTGGATTGGTGGTAGTTGCACATGTTGTTGATTTCTTTATCTCAAGGTCCAATTGCTTGATATTCCCTAGAGATGGTTGTTCAGGCCACTTTTCTTGTCCTTCACTCATAAAAGTTGGTCCATGTAACCATCGTCTGTTGGCTATCAGTTCATCAGCTGATTGCCCTCTTGACAATTCATCCGCCGGATTCATCTTGGACGGTACGTGTCGCCATTGTTCGGGTCTGGATCCATCATGGATGACTGAAACACGATTGGCGACAAAGGTTTGAAAGCGTTTCTCTTCGTTTCGTATGTAACACAAGACAATCATGCTGTCCGTCCAAAAGACTGACTCCTCCAACTGCATGTCGAGTTCCGCACGAAGCATCCTATCTAACTTGACAGACAAAGCTGCGGCAGACAGTTCCAGACGGGGAATCGTCATCGGCTTTATGGGTGCTAATCGCGACCTTGATAGCAGGAGATGACAATTTACATTTCCATCTGCATCCACAACGAAGAGGTAGCTAGCTGTGCCATACGCTGCTTCTGAAGCATCACTGAAATGATGCAGCTGGTAACTGACTGGGCCTTTCGCTGGCTTAAAACATCTAGTCACTCTGAAATCCGATAGCTTCGGAACGTCCTCACACCAGCGTTGCCACTGTTCTCTGATGCCTTCTGGAATGGCGTCATCCCACTCAAGTTTAAGTCTAGCCAGGTCTTGAAGAAGTTTCTTCGCATTTAACGTGAATGGAGTCACGAATCCTAACGGGTCATACAGTGAGCTTACGATACTGAGGACACCTCTCCTGGTAAGGGGTTTCTCCCTTTGAAACACCTTCAACCCAAACTCATCTAGTTCCGTGTCCCAGTACTGACCAAGTACTCTCTCGCCGGGAAGAATATCACACGTCAGATCCAACTCCCTGGCTTCCTTGGCTCTGTCTTCCGAAGGGATAGTTTCAAGTACACGCCTGTTATTACTCATCCACTTGGTCAGCCTAAAGCCTCCTTTCCGAAGTAAATCGCTCAACTCCGATACCAGCATAATGGCTGATTCCTCACTTTCCACCGACTTCAGGCAGTCGTCAACGTAGAAGTTCTTAAGTACAGTGTTGATAGTCTCAGGATGATAATCAGACTCGTTGTCTATGGCTGTTTTCTTCAGGACAAAGTTGCAGCAGCTCGGACTCCAGGTGCCTCCAAAGAGATGTATTTTCATTCGGTAAACAGTTGGGTCGTTATCCATATTGCCATCTGGCCACCACAGGAATCGCAGTACGTCTCTTTGCTCCGGAATTACACGCACCTGGTGAAACATGGCCGCTACATCCCCCATGATTGCCACTGGCTCTTTTCTGAATCGTAGCAGTACACCAAGCAGGGAGTTTGTCAAATCAGGTCCCTGAAGAATTATATCGTTGAGGCACACACCCTGCTGTTTCGCAGCGCAGTCAAAAACCACCCGCATCTTCCCAGGTTTTCTGGGATTGAAAACGGGGTGATGTGGCAGATACCATGTCGACCCTTGATTTTCAAGCTCTTCAACTGCCTCAGCATATCCACTGGTGAGCAAACCTTGCATAGAGGCTGTATACTCCTTGTGTAGATCCGCGTCACGTCGCAATCTCCTTTTCAAGCCTTCTAACCTTTTTTCGGCTAACTGGCGGTTCTGTGGCAATTCACTTGATGTCGTCTTAAAGGGAATGGCTAACTCATAATGCCCGTCCTCCTTATGGCTAACAGTGTCTGTCCATATAGCTACAGCCCGCTTGTCATTGACAGACATTTCTGTAATGTCGCTTGTGATATGATCCCAGTTCTCTAGTTTCCAAAACTTCTCCAACTGTCGCTCCAACGTGTCATCAGTTTCAAGGAAGTAAGAAGTCACCGACTCCTCATTCATTGTGCGGCGCTTCAATGACGAGCCCAACGGACCATTCAACGTCCATCCCAGCAGTGTCCTGGTAGCATACGGTTCCCCTGGTCTTCCGCTTCGGACGTCTCTTGGCATGAGAAGGTCCGGATTGTCTTGACCTATGAGCAATGACAGGGAACAATCACTGACTTCAGGTAACTCAAGATTGGCAAGATGAGACCACTGTTTTATATCACACGATCTGCCTACGTGGGTTTCTCTGATAGGTATGCTCTTTCTTGTGAAGACAGTGTCAAGTGGTACATAATCATCGCTATCGACCGCGGCAACGTCAAAAGTGACTATTTGCGTATCCACCTTGTGGTCTTCACTCTCCAAAGTAGTCAACGCTAGTGTACCTTGTTTTCCTTTGAGACCAAGTTTGGCGACCAAATCCGCAGTGCAGAAAGTGCTGGTCGACCCACTGTCTAGTAAGGCATACGTCACCACGTAGTCTGAATCTCTGCTTCCACGAATTCTCACGGGGACGATTGGTAGAGCCACCCTGTTGACACCTACGCCGGTGGCGCTACACTGCACAGCAGGAACACCATCAACGGAAGTGCTGACATTTCTCACACCGTGTTGTTGGGATACAGATGGATCTTCTGTTAGCGGATGCAAGAACTTCGTATGCTTCTTATGACACCCCGGAACGGAACAGGTTCTTCTTAACAGGCATCGACTTGACATGTGACCAGGCAGTAAGCAATTGAAGCAAAGTCGATTTTCCTTAGCAACATTAATCCTGTTGTCTACGCTAAGTCCTTTGAACCGATTACAAGAGAACAAAGCATGAGGCTCGCGACATAAGCAGCACTGTGTAGATGGCTTAACGACGTGTGTTGAAGCGTTGTAGTTTGTGCCGGACATTCGCTTATTTCTGGTCTCGCGGAAATTCGTCTGGCCTTTATCTCTATCTGACTTGGTGAGATGTCCGTAAACTGGGTCGTTACTCTCCGAAGCAGCTTCATCAACAAACTCCACCAACTGTATGATGTGCGGCTGCCCACTCGTCCGCTTTCTTGTGACTTGAACCTCTCGCACCCACCTGGAACGTAAGTACATTGGCATTCTTTCGGCTATTTTTACCATCACACGCTGCGAATTTACCTCAGTGAGATACCCCATGGCTAGCAATGTATCAGAACAATTTCTTAGTTCATCAGCAAAGTCTCGAAGAGCTTCGTTGTCTCTAGCAGCTATCTGAGGACCTTCTGTCACTCGTTTTACCCAGGCTTCGACAATTGCATAGGTATTTCCGAAACGACTCTCTAATAACTCTCTAGCTCTTTTATAACCGATACTTGGTTCGAACATCACACATGATTCAATGACTTGGCTTGCTTTGCCAACACAGTATTGCAAAAGTCGGTTTAACTTTGCATTGTCGTCTATTGAGTCCCTTTCAACACAGTTATCGAACGCTCTGGCAAACCTCCAATACTTAATTGGATCGCCATCGAAACGAGTAAGTTCTACTTTTGGTAGCTGCATGGACTGTATGAGATGATGTTGCTGCTGCTGGGTTGTGCTCAGCATCCGCAGGAGAGAATCTTGGACGACGGATGATGTCGCCGCTTGACGTGGCGATGGAGGCTCTGTAGCTATCCACTCGGCGGCATCAGGGTTGAGTTTTGATGTCGTCGGACGAATGCCGTGATTCACATTGCTGTGAGCAGCCGTGTCGGAGTGCTGGCGACTGACGCGGCTATGTCCAGTCTCCACTTCAGATAAGGCATGCATTTCCGCTTCCGCAACTGCTATGTCTGTCTTCAGCTGTAATGCTGCTTTCTTTTGCTTGATAGCCAGCTCTTCTAGTTCCAAAGCTTGCTGCTGTTCCAAAGCAGCCGCTGCTGCCGCTAACCCAGCTGCCTTGGCAGCTGCTTTTGCTCTGACACTGGATGTTCTAGATGCACGGGAAGAGATCTGGCTGGCAGAGTCCTCAGGTAGTACAAGGTCAGGAGTGATTTGTCCATTTGTAGACCCTTGCAGGCTTTCGACCAACAGTCGTTGAGTTTTCTTCACCTGCATATGCACACAGGCCATATAATGATCAGAGTCGCTTATCTCAACTTCATCAATGAGCAGCGCATGATATTTGCGATGCACATCATCGAGCTCTGTCATGGCAGCATCCAACACTTCATTTTGTCTCTGTAACTGTTGTCGTGTTTCCGACAACTCTGTGTTACAGTTTAACAGTTCTTTAATGTCATTACATATACGCGTCACTTTAGCCTTGTAACCTCCTCGCCGTTTCCTAAGGCGTTCCAGGTCATGCAATTGCGTTTCGTCTACATCTGCAGTCGTCAAATGGGGTTCACCAACCTTTGACATGTCGACAGTTTATAGTGTCATCGGCGTTCCATACAATGAAACAAAGTCAAACTGTTACTGACGAATGTCAACACAGGGAATATATCAAACGCGTCCTTTGATTGTCCTTTTATTTTTGACGTATCAGGTGGTCGTGACGGGTGACGGGTGACAGGGTGACAGTGTGACGGGGTGACGGGGTGACAGCCGGGTTGACAGGTGACGTTGGTATCTGGACGGTTTGACCTGCGTAAGAACACACAGGACCGTTGGCCAGTTAAATTAAACAAATACGTCAATTATAATACAGTAACTATAACAATCAGACTACCTGTGGCTTTCTATGAAGAAACTTTAGCTTACATAATTGCTATACTTATTAAATACGAGGCACACGACATACTCACTTTGTTTATCCCTGAACATAAAACACAACCTCCCTGTGTGGCGCTAGACAATGAACTACAGGTAACAGGTGACAGGTAATAATAGCCTGGCTGCTATATCGCTGAGTGCATTGGCCAGCACGAGTGCACTGGCCCGTAACCAAAACTATGGGCAGCCTAAACATCCATATCTGTCCGTTACAATAAGTATCCCTGTCTCGTGGGGTCGCGATAAGATCTCGTAGTGACTGTACAGCCCTATTCTCGTCTGGGGGGAATGTCATTGGTGGTGGTGTACGGGGATTGAGTGGGAGGAGTGGGGGGGGGGGAGGGATAACTATTGAGATACCTCTCCCCATCTCTTTGTTGTGGATCCGAACCAAATTGCAAAGGGTCCTCCCGAGGACAACGAAGGAAATATTGACCAAACACCCCCCCTCCCCCCCGCGGACACGGACACGGACACATACCACTACATCGGATAGCCCACCCGCCTCATAGATAATGCCCGCACACTCTATTGCATTGCATTGACCATGTTTCGGTAATCATAAATAACACTTACAAAGATCAGTGGATGAGTGGCTAGGCAGTCGAGTGGGAATTTGTCAGCAAGCATTGACAAAAAGGTGAAAAATTATGCCTTCATTATCCCGTACGTTTGCTTCATGCTTAGGGAGTCGAAGAACACAAACGGGTCGTGGTCAGTGTTTGCTGTTGTTTAACATGCATTTACTCAACCCCTAACAATGGCAGAACATCAAAACCCAAAACAGGCCATGAAGCGGTCAGAACATCGTTTATGTCGCCTGCTATCGCTGCACAACCTCCGCTTCATGCCACCTAACTTTGGTTATGCCATGTTGCAACTCCGTTGTAATTGCCTTTGTCGTCTCGAGGGATCTGGTGATATGTCGGTATCTGCCTGTAAACACGTCACACGAGTATCGTACTATTTTGCAATATATAGATATATTGCTATTCCTTAATTAAAACTAAAAAAGTGGAAGCCACACAGTCGTTTTTTTAATGTCATCAACCATACAGTACGTCACATCGACCTGTAGGACAACTCTACATCATTCGACTCATCACCTTTTTTGCGATATGTTATTCAACAGGCATCCACCACTGAGGGATATTTACGTGCAATCAATGCATATTTAATCCTTGGCGCCAGATCAGCCCCAGCCAATGCTGATGATGCAGAGTTGATGCAACCAATTATACCGGATAATCCATTTACTGGAATTGTGATGATGGTATGCCACGTGTCCTGATGGGTGTGTCCGTGACACTTTTCACATCCATGTGCCGAGCCAGAATTGGTGTGGTTCATTCAAAATTGGGATGATATCAATTAAGTAAAGAAGCAAACAAAATGCGTATTTTTATATTAAGATAAAAGAGTCCTTTATTCGCAGACTGCCACGGAGTGCAAGTTTTATGTTTTAAAAGAGAGATACTCAATAATAACATACTAACATTCTCGTGAAATGGATGGGGAGAGAGTGAAGGAGCGAGGTGGAGGTTATGTTGCGATTTGCAGGCTCGCTATATGGGCACACACACATACAAAGAGAACATGGCACTCTATTCTATGGCTGTCTCATAAGAAGCCTTACGCTTTGCAAACTGGCTCCCCTCACCCAGTTTATTCCACTTTTCGATGCCTTCCATATTTTGTGCCTTTGTTAGTTTCCGGACAATTGAACACAAACCATCAATATCAATTCGATGACGTTAGTATTATTTTGATTATAGAAACACGTTTCCAGTTGAATATAAAAATATCACAAGAAAGCTTATAACCGTTAAGAAACCCGTTTTGAATGTACGATATGCAAGGGATAACAGCTTAGAGAGTGCACATTTAATGTTTTTGTATTTAACAGGGGGTAACAACAACACTTACAGGCGCAACACAATGGCTGGGGAATGACGATCAGCTTTGTTTTGGTTTAAATAATAAGATTCATTTCGCGGTATTTACGAATACGATTACTCAACGACCTGTAATCTGTGACCGACAAAGCTTACCGCAGTAACACAATGCATCTATTAAATTGATCACGACGGCCGAACGTTTCACGCCTTCAATTCACCGGTAAATTTATCATTCATCAGAATGTTATTTTGTCCTCTAGTTGGATGTTCGTCCTGGTATAGGCTTTCCAGGCGGTGGTGTGGGCTGAGGTTCTTCCTAAGCAGCAGGTGGACGGTCCAGGCAGCGCAGACGATGACCATGCCGATACCCGCTGAGATGAGACTCGTGGCGGCCACCGTCATCCGGCCGTCGTCAGCCCATAGGAAGCCTGAGGTAACGACAAAGACACGGTGCGCTGATGAATGCGTTCACCGCAAGGGTGAGGGGACGGGTTAATTCCCGCTGGGGGTGCTTTCCGCTGGCGTACGACGTCTGGGTGTGGGAGGGGGTGGATGTAGATGGAGGTGAGGTGGGTAATCCGGGTGTTGGAGGGTGGCGGGTGGAGGGGTGAGGAGGTGTACTGAATAAAGAGGATGTTGGAGGTGTCAAGGCTCAACGAAAGGTTGGTGGGACATTTGAGGTCAAATATGATACAGGTACAACATAATAGGGATACAGTTCTCGCGATCGGGCTGCGAGACTTCAGTTTTGGGGATAAACAAACACACGTGCTCCATGTTGAAGTTTAGACAGCTATAAGTCAATTTCTTTCCAGGTCTATTCTAAAGCCTATGAGTACCATTTCACTAAACATGGCTATGGGAGGTGTACGTTAAAATATTTGGAGGCGATGATGCGCAGAACTTTGGGAATATACAAGGAAAAATCCATCTTTAAAACACTCGGAAACTGAAACTAACGTTTAAATTTAGCTCTGCACCCGCGCTTTCGCGAATTCCCCAAACAGCGAGTGACGTCACAGAGTTTCACATGTCTCCGCGGTAACCAAAATGGCGAGAGCAAGTGATCGACTTAACCATTCCGTTGTCAAAATGTGCAGCGCATGGAGTAACAACACACTGATGCATCATTAAACCACATGGTTGAGGTAAAATACAACCAGTTGGATGTTTTCGTATCACTTTTGGATCCTGAAAAGACAAAGTTTCTTCATTCTTTGTAAGTTTTCTGTTTGAAGCGTTGCGCCAACGTTGTCACCGGGGAGAATGCGTGTGACGTCATAATGCCTCGTTTTCGTAGGAAATGCAAAAAAAACGTTTCTCAGCCGTGTTGTCCCGTCGTGACAAATATTCGTCATTGCAATGAGGCAAATGAATGAAAAATATGTCTTCTATCCGTTTTGTGCAGCTATATTTTAAAATATTCTTAATCATATCGCTAGGCCTTCCGCAATGGACCCACCCCTCGGCGCCTGGCTCTTGCGCAAGCAGTCTGGTTCCCTGGTGCTGTCATTGCGCAACATATACGTCACGTCTACGTCACAGATAGTCAGGATACCAGTGTGCGCAGACATTCTAAACTTGTTCCGAACACGTCCTTCGTTTGTTTGTCCCCAAAATAAGCAAATCGGAGGTATTGGCGAACGATACTTTATAACCCTATATGACAGGTTGAGTAACAAGTACATGTGCACCGATAATGGCCCTGGCTATCCTTACCATTATGGCCCTGGTTATCCCCACCATTATAACCCTGTCTATCCTTACCATTATGACCCTGGCTATCCTTACCATTATGGCCCTGCCTATCCTTACCATTATGGCCCTGGCTATCCTTACCATTATGGCCCTGGCTATCCTTACCATTATGGCCCTGGCTATCTTTACCATTATGACCCTGGCTATCCTTACCATAATGGCCCTGGCTATCCTTACCATTATGGCCCTGGCTATCCTTACCATTATGGCCCTGGCTATCCTTGCCATTATGGCCCTGACTATCCTTACCATTATGGCCCTGGCTATCCTTACCATTATGGCCCTGGCTATCCTTACCATTATGGCCCTGGCTATCTTTACCATTATGGCCCTGGCTGTCCTTACCATTATGGCCCTGGCTATCCTTACCATTATGACCCTGGCTATCCTTGCCATTATGGCCCTGACTATCCTTACCATTACAGCACTGGCTATCCTTACCATTATGGCCCTGACTATCCTTACCATTACAGCCCTGGCTATCCTTACCATTATGGCCCTGGCTATCCTTACCATTATGGCCCTGGCTATCCTTATCATTATGGCCCTGCCTATCCTTACTATTATGGCGCTGGCTATCCTTGCCATTATGGCCCTGGCTATCCTTACCATTACAGCCCTGGCTATCTTTACCATTATGGCCCTGACTATCCTTGCCATTATGGCCCTGGCTATCCTTACCATTATGGCCCTGGCTATCCTGACCATTATAGCCCTGACTATCCTTACCATTATGGCTCTGGCTATCCTTACCATTATGGCCCTGGCTATCTTTACCATTATGGCCCTGACTATCCTTACCATTATGACCCTGGCTATCCTTACCATTACAGCCCTGGCTATCCTTAACATTATGGCCCTGACTATCCTTACCATTACAGCCCTGGCTATCCTTACCATTATGGCCCTGACTATCCTTACCATTATGACCCTGGCTATCCTTACCATTACAGCCCTGGCTACCCTTACCATTATGGCCCTGGCTATCTTTACCATTATGGCCCTGACTATCCTTACCATTATGACCCTGGCTATCTTTACCATTACAGCCCTGGCTATCCTTACCATTATGGCCCTGACTATCCTTACCATTACAGCCCTGGCTATCCTTGCCATTATGGCCCTGACTATCCTTACCATTACAGCCCTGGCTATCCTTACCATTATGGCCCTGGCTATCCTTACCATTATGGCCCTGGCTATCCTTACCATTATGGCCCTGGCTATCCTTACCATTACAGCCCTGGCTATCCTTACCATTATGGCCCTGACTATCCTTACCATTATGGCCCTGGCTATCCTTACCATTATGGCCCTGGCTATCCTTACCATTATGACCCTGCCTATCCTTACCATTATGGCCCTGGTTATCCCCACCATTATAACCCTGTCTATCCTTACCATTATGGCCCTGGCTATCCTTACCATTATGGCCCTGGCTATCCTAACCATTATGGCCCTGGCTATCTTTACCATTATGGCCCTGACTATCCTTACCATTATGGCTCTGGCTATCCTTACCATTACAGCCCTGGCTATCCTTACCATTATGGCCCTGACTATCCTTACTATTACAGCCCTGGCTATCCTTACCATTATGGCCCTGGCTGTCCTTACCATTATGGCCCTGGCTATCCTTACCATTATGGCCCTGCCTATCCTTACCATTATGACCCTGGCTATCCTTACCATTATGGCCCTGGCTATCCTGACCATTACAGCCCTGACTATCCTTACCATTATGGCTCTGGCTATCCTTACCATTACAGCCCTGGCTATCCTTACCATTATGGCCCTGACTATCCTTACCATTACAGCCCTGGCTATCCTTACCATTATGGCCCTGACTATCCTTACCATTATGGCCCTGGCTATCCTTACCATTATGGCCCTGGCTATCCTTACCATTATGGCCCTGACTATCCTTACCATTATGGCCCTGACTATCCTTACCATTACAGCCCTGGCTATCCTTACCATTATGGCCCTGACTATCCTTACCATTATGGCCCTGACTATCTTTACCATTATGGCCCTGGCTATCCTTACCATCATGGCCCTGGCTATCCTCACCATTATGACCCTGGCTATCCTTACCATTATGGCCCTGGCTATCCTTACCATTATGGCCCTGCATGGCTATCCTTACCATTAGGGCCCTGGCTATCCTTACCATTAGGCCCCTGGTTACCCTTACCATTATACTGTACTATCTGCAATTTGGGATCAGCAATTACGTAAATTCTATAAATGATTAATTACACTAGACGCCCTATTTTCCCCTACATCCTGAGTATAACTTCTCTGTATCTTCTCTGTAACTTCCCCTCGTCAGTAATTCCTTATCACATTCCAGACCCCCGAACTGGCCAGGTTTAAAGCTTGTGCGGACAAAGATGTCCTGACAACCACTGATCTATCACGATGCAAGCCATTGACCTTAGAAATGTTTTTCAAACAATTGCTCATAAAGTCTGAGTATACTTACAGGTTATTTTTGTGGGGGAGGTAAAATGATACAGTTTAAGTGTCCCACATTAACATGATGCGTCATCGAATACTGTACCTAACGGTAATAAGGTTGCCGCCTGGCCAGGGCATGATTTGCGAGTATGCCTTGCAGGCGGTGCCAACTGGGTGATTAGTAATAGCGCCAATTTCTGGGGTAGGTATAACCGGCGATGCTTTAATTAAATGATGGGAGTGCCAGGAATTCCAATTACAGCGTTATATTACGGGAAGGCGAGGTCGAGAGGAAAGCGAAGGAACGTCGTTTGTGGCGTTATAGCTGGCGGGCTATTGATTTATGACTTAGTTATATCCTATGAGGATTGCTGACTGGTGCTTGTGGGTCTACCTTGGAGCAATAACCGAGTTGAGCCTCATTGAACAATGAATATAAAAGACATAATGACAATAAAATGTGTTATTCTTGGCGTTAGGAACATTGTTGTTGGCGGTACGGTTGGTGAGGGACGGGCTTGCGGGTAGAAAGCGGAAGGCTACAAAAGTTCCGTTTTTTTCGGGAATGGCATTGTGACTTTGACCTCATAAATTCGAGGAACGCATATTCCGGTAGGTTGGGAATACTCGTCATTCCTGCAGTTCAAGTACACAGTCGCTAACCTGGCAGAGGAAATTGGGCATGCTGTAGGCATGGTGAACAACAGGGATATGTTATGCCAATAGTATTGTAGCTCGATTCTTTGGCTTGTGCATGACGCTTTAACCTCTGTAGTAGGCCATGTCGAGACTATGTGAGTAGTCAAGGTACAAAGGGGCCATGTCTCCTGGAGTCTCTACTTACTCTTCGCCAAGTAAGACATGACCCATTTATCCTGCATAGACATTATGATGGTGCGATAACTGAACGTCTAACTTTGTCAATGCAAAATTCAACTTAAACGGCCTCGACACGTGTTCATGACCCCAAGGGCGTTAAGTTCAACCCTTAAGGTGTTGATGCCACACTATGTTTAGTTCAAAGTTAACTTTATCTATTGAAGATGCACAAAATACATGTGTATGTGTTTCACTGACAAGGTATGGTTTCTATTCACTATGTATCACCACAAATAAGCATCTTAAGTGGCATAATCATGTGAAAAAAATTGCAAACAAAATAAACAAATCCATTGGCATTATGCATAGACTGAAACATATCCTTCCCCAACACGTTTTGCTAAGCCTGTATAATTCATTTATTCTGCCTCATACAACAACAGGGGTCCTACTACGGGGCTATGACAACACCAGTTTGTTTAGATTACAGAAAAAGGCAATGACGGATATTACGTTAAGTAAATGGAATGCGCACTCCGAGCCTTTGTTTAAACAACTGCGATGCCTAAAGATAACAGACATACATAAACTACAGTTGCTAAAATTGTATTACAAACAAAAGAAGGGAATTCTTCCAGAATACTTTTTGAATCTACCGCTCACTTCGCTTTGTGATATACACCATCATAATACCAGACGTAAATCGTATGTTTTTACCAGTAGAGCCAGACACTCCTTTGCCCCTAAGTGTATTAGACATAGTCTTGTTGATCTAATTAATAATGAGCCGACCAGTGTTCTCTCTAAAGTAGACACGCACAGCATACATGGATTCGCCAACTACAACAAAATCATTGTTCTAGATAATTACTCCTACGACTGTACCATTGAAAACTGCTACATATGCCAGTATTAACATTTATTTGTGGAGGGGTAAATGTTTCTTATGGGGAGGGGGGTCTAAGGATGGGGGGCGGTTCATTAAAATTTAGTCCAAACGTTAACCCTTTGTATGATTTTGATATTAACGTTTTTTTTGTTTTTATGTTCTTCTTGCGTGTTCCGCCATCTAAGCATTGTTTTGCGTGAACTGATATGATAAGGTGGCCAGGCGTTAGCGATTAATTAATCTTAGCCCGTGTCTCTCAACCTGCAATACCTCTGTAATGCGTATGTATTCATGTAACAACAAATTTATTTGTTTTGGTTAAATAAATGAAATTAACTCTGTTCCATGGAATCACGAAAAAAAACATTCATCAAAGGGGCGGAACTGAGGTCCGGTCTGTTTAGTTCTTGGAGCATTGCATATGAGCGCTATTTCGAAATTTCTCTCCGATGTCACAAGATAGACATGTCAGCTTTTGTGCCTTAACTGGGGGTCTTTGAGTTCAAACCAATGACCAGGAATTAAAAGACGTTCAACATGGAAGCAGGTGGGTTTGTGTTCCTCTACGATGCAATTTTCCCCTTATTTAAATTTCAATGCAGTGAGGAAGCTATGCCATTCATTCAAAAAAGTGCCAGACGCAAATAATTTGAGCATTATAACTGGTTACCGTGAACGGCTAAACACAGGAGAAAAATATGAACCGAATCGGCTGTGGCTTGGCACCAACTGTTTCAGTTGGTTATTGCGTGAGCTAGAGGTGATGTGAGGAACGAGCTCCCTCTGTTGGGAGGGTGTTCACCATGCATCCTCAATTTCCGACAAACCACGTTATGATTAAAGCCGTTATGATAAAGGTCACAGATGAATTGAGTGTTGTGTTGGGTTTCTGTCGCATTCCCTTGGTAGCCCTGGTACGTCCCAAGCAAACCAAATACGCACATTACGAATCAGTGTACCTCCCGACACTTCTTACACCCGGAATTAGTGCGCGTGAATTCAATCGGCATGTCGTGTGTATCCCTTTCTAAACAGCATGGCGGATGATTGCAAAGTGACGGTCTAGGCTGGTTCCATTGCCCCAGAAGCCCGTCGAATGTGTAAGCTGGATCTTTATTAGCACTAATCTAGCCGCTGGCATTGGTTACGTATATACAACTGCCTCGCTACTTATTACAACTTTGGAACTTTGTTGCATGGTAAGAAAATGCACCTATTAAGCTATTTAGCAATAGAATGTTTTTGTGCACATAACGGTCATCGGCGATGAAAGTGGTTGACATTAGGTAGTTAAGTACTTTTGGCGAATTTTGCTAATTGACGGTTAAGACTGACGTCACAATCAAATTTGCAAGTAGCCATGTGATGATATATTTGTCAGGTGTTGTAATGGGGACCAATTACTTGACGTTAAGCTCTCAGGAGGCCAGCTAGAGCGCTGAATGTGAGCGCTCTAACCCACTGAGCTATCTGGGCGGTTATTCACCTTCTTGAAGACTAGCTAATAAATAAGTTGGTCATTCAGGATAAACAATAAATTATTCACTAGCCCTCAATATCTAGCCATACATATTTCTCATCTGGAGGCTGTCGACATATGCCGCCATGATCAACTGCGTGACTGTGACAGTTAGCTAACGAGGGATTAACAACCTCAACATGAATGGGCCTATGAGGTGCCAAATAGAAATATATTCACTATTTATCGTTATAAATGTTGTCATGTTATTATTGTCATCTTGATTCAGATTAAATACCCATGCGCAAAAAAGGAATATATATACAATTGTTAATAGAATAAATTCGCAAAATGGTACAAAATTTAATTTAGAGCACTGGGAATTATTTTCTAACTCATTTATTATTGAGCAATTCTGATTGTGACATTGTGACAATTGTTTTAGCAATAATGACAATTTGAAAACTAAATTGCCTAATTAATGAAAACATCAGTCATGAACTTTGTTAGATACAGAATAAATTCCACTTTGGCCTCCCATAATTTATAGAGCGATGGCAGAAACGTGCGTCCACCTACTGTCGCTATCGGCGCTTGTGTCCAAAGTCTCCGCCTTATCATCCGAATTGAGTAATGGACCATCCACACCTGTGGCGCATGCGCAGTGTACCCAACACACCAATAAGATTGCCGTCGCGCAGAGAGCGTTGGCAGCCATGTTAGCAGCCAACAAAATTAACTTTTACACGGCGAAAGTGTCTTCATGTAAGTCAACACCAAATCCCTCTGTGTTTCGCCAGCAATGCACATCGACAACACGGGTAATTGGTATGTACATTGGCCTATGTATGACCCCCGGGGTACAGCCTGGGTCGGATCGGCTGATCTCGAAGGACTGGTCCCTACATCTGAGCTCCTGTAGCGGCCTCGTGGCGTGGTCTTCCTCCGGTTATCAATTGATGTATCACTTATCTCTCCACGTAGTCCTTATCAGCGTCAGGGTCTTCAGTTAGCAAGAGCAATCTCCGGCCTAAGGCTTGGCTCACCGTTAAGGGTCATCAAACCGCACCGTTAAACAGTTATATAAAAAACATCCGGGCAAAGTGCGATGGGACGACGTAAGCGTGTGAATGTAATTGCAAGTCATTTTAGGCCAGCAGAGGGCGCTATTGTTACAGTATGTAAATATGATTCATATTTGCCAACTCATATAAACACATGTGTACTGACATGCGCAATGAATAAACATTTCATACGCTTTACAGCACGCCTTGGGAGATTGTGGATATTTCCCATCGGGAATGGTAGATGGTGTTTTTTGTGGTGGGCGGGGAGCGAGGGGAGGGGGCGAACATACTCAGAAGCCACTGGTGAATCCGCCAGCGCATAGAGTAATAAAACAGGTATGTCAAGCCAGAAAACCAGACCACATAGACCTTTACCATTGGATAAAACTTTATTACGTCGCAATAAACCAAGAAAACAAACACAGAACAAACAAAACCAACTTCAAACTCGAAGTATCATCAATAGTGTAATTGATCAGACGTGGCATCTATAACCCATGTCTATATAACAAAAAGCCGTAACAGATAGAACATCGAGGTCATGATATCAAGTATTGCGAATCGATAAGCCACAACCTGCAATAGTTAGCAATATAAGCACTGTTTGAGCGTTTCTCGTGACATACATGAAGTGTTATCCGGTATCCACCAACTGAAAGGACAAATTCCCCGAGCTCTTTAATATTAATGGCAAGCCAACATCTGACCGTTCGGCTGTAGTAAATGGATTTAATGAGTTTTTTAGCACCATTGGTACTAAACTTGCCAATAAAATCAAACCGGACCCAAACCAAAGTTATACTAACTATCTAGATGATCCATGTGAAAACAAAATGGTGTTTAATTTAATCGATCATAACGTCACTAATAAAATAATTGATGAGCTGAAACCTAAGGCTAGTTCTGGACATGATGACATGTCAATGAAAATGCTGAAACTAATAAAAGTAGATTTAAGTAAGGCAATTACTCACATCATTAATCAATCAATTTGTACTGGTATGTTTCGAGATAAATTGAAACTTGCAAAAGTAGTACCAGTTTTTAAAAAGGGGAAAAATCTAATATTGACAATTATAGGCCAATTTCAATTTTACCAGCCATATCAAAGGTTTTTGAAAAAGTAATTTATAACCAGATGTATGACCACTTTGACCACGAAACCCTGTTTAACAGTGGTCAGTATGGTTTCCGGAAAAAACATTCAACCTAATTGGCTGCTCTGGAATTAATCGATAAAACCATACATAAACTAGACGAAGGGGAGATACCGATAAACATCTATCTTGATTTATCAAAAGCCTTTGACACCATTAATCACGATATACTATTAGCTAAACTGAAGCACTATGGGGTATCTGGGCTTGCGCTCAAACTGCTACAAAATTATCTTCAGAATCGCAAACAGTATGTAAGCATAGATAACGTTCAATCAAAAGAATTTCTGATCTCCCGAGGAGTACCACAGGGATCAATACTTGGCCCTCTTTTGTTTATAATATATATAAACGATATATCTAGAGCGAGTGCAATATTTAGTACAATTATTTACGCTGACGATACAACCCTTTCTAGCACAATTAGTACAGTAGCGCCAAAAGGTAATGTGAGTAGTGAAGTATTAAACCATGAACTTTCTCTAGTAAGCAATTGGCTTAAACTTAACCAACTATCTCTTAACGTTAACAAAACCAAATTTATGTTATTTTATATGCCACAAAAGCGGGTAACGATACCAGAACTTTATATTGAAAATATCATGCTAGAATGCGTTGACGACTTAGATTTTCTCGGATTGACCCTACATAAACATCTGAAATGGTCCAGTCACGGTGATAAAATTGCTTTCAAAATATCTAAGGTAGTTGGAGTTCTGCAGCATCTAAAATATACCCTTCCTCAACATATTCTGCTAACCATTTATAACTCGCTCATTTTATCTCACTTGCATTACTGTATACTAGCCTGGGGCCACCAAAGTGATCGATTGAAAAATATTCAGAAAAAAGCCATCCGTATCATAACAAAGAGTCATTATATTGCGCACACTGAACCCTTATTTAAGCGATTGAATCTCCTTAAAATAGACGACATTCATGAGTTACAGGCTTTGAAGTTTTATTACAGGCTGCTGCATGATGATTTCCCTGTATATTTAATAACCTCTTTCCATTTTCCCCGTATATTGGACCGACATGAGCATAACACCAGACGTAAGCAAAATATAATTATACCCAGAACCAAGCACAAATTTGCCGAAAACTGTATCCGTTATTACTTAACCCATTTAATAAACCAAACTCCAAAAGAGACCTTAACGAAGATATTTACGCATTCAATAGCGGGATACTCAACCTATATTAAAAAAAGACTTCTTGATAGGTACTGTTTTGACTGTTTTGAAGTCCATTGTTATGTCTACCAAAAAGAATTACGTTTTATCTAGTCCCCCAAAAAATTATTCTTATTTCATATTTGTACTATCGAACTATAACGGTGTATTTCGGTAATTGTTAACTTGTTAACTTGTTAATTTGTCTTTATAGAGTCTTGTCCTCCGCTGTTTTTTTTCTGTGTGTGTTTTTTTATTTTTTATGTGTGTTTTTTTTGGCGTTGAGGTGGCCGCCATGCCAGCGACTCTGTCATAATGGTGGTCTCCTTGACCAGGGATTTTTTTTTTTCCCCTCTTGTATGCTATGTTGTATTGTATTGATTCCTGGTCGAAATAAATGATGATGATGATGAACATTTAATACTGCGTAATCAGTCATTTATAGGAATTGATTAAGAAGTAGAAAAATGCATTTCTTTTAAATATTTAATATGTATACGATGTTTTGGCGACTTTTACCGCACATTAAGTCACATCCCATGACTAAAAAAAAGAAGTACCCAGGGTGGGGAGAGATGGGGGGGGGGGTTGTTCCAATACTATCTTACACGAGGGAGCCAACGGTATTGATGGATCGCTTACCCCCCCCCCCCCCCCTTGCCCCCGCCCCCCGCTAAATGAAATGTTGGTGTTCAGGTGTTCTTTTGTACATGCAGGTTACAATGCGCCACAATACCTCCCGGGACAATTACATGTTTTTTAAAGTGACATTGACTCGAGATTCCGGTGCCAGAGTTGGAGCCCATGACCTGTAGATCTGCAGCTGAGTCTGCTGTAACCAGCGGACATTGGGCTTGGGAGCCGTCTGGGTCGAGCCTCTGATGTGAAACATATGTCTAGAAGAGTTGCAATGGATCCCAACGATATGTCATCAGAACCAACTGTGCTGACAAGGTTCTCGCGGTAGTTACGGTAACATTAAAAGGATATCTTACTTGAAATTTAAGATACGTATGGCGTTCAGCTTAACACATATATCACACTGTCTCGTTAGCTGGGATCACTGTGGTTTTTCGGGATACTATCTCATGTACACAACAATAGACGTTATAGAGATTGACACAGTTTACCCTATAACTTCACAGAGGGTGTTTCAAGAGTCTGGTTTGACCCTAAGTAATCAATATCGTATCGTTGGGCCGATGTGATTTATGCATCATATGCCTCGCACCTACCATTTAGAATACAATAATCCATTCCGATGGGTGTCTACCATGGAAGATGGATCCTGCAGTCACATTCGCATCTTTCTGATACCAGTATGTCAACATTATCCAATTTAATCCCAAATTTGTGCGTCTCCCAAATAAGTCTGTTGTCGTAACTGTCATCGCCCATTGTTTTGGCAGCGTTCCCATGGCAACACTCTGTAGTTGTTGTTGTTGCTACTGGAGCGGCCACGTGTTGTCTGGACGCGGGAAGAATATCACAAGAGACGAAGTGATCATGAACAGATACAGCAAGAAGAGAAACCTATCGACGACTTGGGACACGCTCTTCCACTCCCAGATGACGTCATCCCCGACTGCCGAATGACTCAGCGCGCTCGCCGAACCCTTGGGCCGCAAAAAGTAGTTCTCCATCCGCTCCACGCACTTCCGGGTCAACTCCAGTTCCGCTACTAGCTGGCGGTAGAGGCCGTCGCGCGCGGTGGCCTGCGAGGATTGGCTGGTATAGTCCCCGCTCGTGTCGTGAAGCTCCTCCCCCTTGGGGAAGGCTAGGCGGGACGAGTGTTGTTCCCGGTGGGAGTTGGAGGTCCAGCCTCGGAGACAGCCCTCTTGCTCCTCGGGCACCATCGCCCGAGCCGTGCCCGCCACGTTCCGCTTGTGTTTGCGCACCTCCGCCAGGACTGACGTCATGCAGAGGACTCGGGCTATCCACTTGAGCGTCACCTGGCGGGAGGAAAAGTAAACGCTAATGCTAAGATGCATGCCTTATTACAAGGAAACGACTTCATTTGGAAAGTAGCGCTCTCTGAAAATAAAGCAATATACCTGCCAAGCAGGAAATATTTGTAATAATTTTCCGCATACACATAAGCCTACCGGTTGCGAATTAATTCGGAATGTTTAAATGGTATCAAAATGCGTAGGTATTATTATAAATATTTTCCTATTTAATCTGGCGCCTTGTCAACCCACCAACCGACCGTGTCAACCTAAACAGAACAGAAAGGGAAACTCGAAGCGTTGTTTTCTTCGTGCTTGTGGTGGATGTGGCTGATGTTAATGGCAAGAGATAGGCATTGAAATCGTCTTAGTCGTCGTGAAAACTCAGTTTGAAGTACTCACCACGGAGAGCCAGCGAGGCACACGTGACTTTCCGTCCTTTGGACCACGTGACAGGTTGATGACCAATGAGGAGAAGGCCACGGTAAGAACGATGATCACCATGTTGAAGCAGTAATACACTCCTGCAAGAAATTCGGGGAACAACATAAAGAAACTCAGCGGCGGATCCAGGTAAAGACGCCGGGCAGGGGGGGGGGGGTACTATGAGTATGAAGCTAACCCTTTTGTGATCGATAATTCCTTGTTTCATTGCAAAATGTACGTCACCTGTGGTGTGGACGCTCACCATCTCGTTGTTGTACCGTCCCTCCCCCCTATCTTTTCCACACACCCCTCGCGCCCGGTCGAATGATTTTCGATGGTGAAAGGCGGCGTCTCACCATCTATTTTCAAAATTGTAGATTCATGCACTATTATTCTTGTGAATTATTCGATATTTGTATTCGGCTTTCAAGATTTATATAGTAGTATTGGCATATCTGGTTGTCACATGAGATCTATTCATATTGCTAAATATCCATTGTACACTTATTGTCAGCAAGTAAACATTGGAAATATGGAATTAGTGCAATGACTTTTAGCATCATTATGTCATAAGTTTGCATATAGTTAAAATATATAGGTCTCGATCGATCAACGAACAATAAATAGCTACCATAGTGGACATTGATGCAGACGATATTGTTAACTATGTTAAGACTGTCACTTACCCAACTTAGGCACGGTGTTGTTGGTGGGTGGGGAGGCCTCGACCAGAATCAACAGGAGCACCATGAAGCTGCTGAACGTACTCATAGCTGTAAACAGAACAAATCAACCAAGTCGTCACTGGCCATGGCTGCAAAATGAATCGACACAGTATATATATAGATCCGGATTATGTAGATCATGATATCGATATAAAAAACTCTGAGAAGTAAAGACATACACATACGTCCAATAATACGGCTGCATCATTAACGAATGCACCCGGTTCTGCAAGTGGCACCCGTGCCTGATGAATCTTGGTTGGGTATTTTATCCTTTTCTTCTGAGCAGCACCCATGATAAGGTGTGGGCCTATTATAACAACCTCAATCGCAAGCAGCGATGAAAACATGCATGTTAAATATGGGTGTAGGTTATAACGTCCGCAGTATCGGCGGACAAATTAAAGTCAAAATCATAATGCAACCGACTATTTGGGAAGGCTTTGTCCTTTCTGGGGCCGGGGGAGGTGGTGGTGTTGGTGTGAGTATGTGTCTGGTGGAGGGATAAGGGGGGGGGGAGTATCCCGAGCTTCCTGCCAATCAGCAAGCAGACATCCAGATAGCTCCATGTGGTTGAGGTGCCATAGATTCCGGGTTAATTGGAGCCAAGCTCAAGAGGGTGTGTTATGAGTTACAGGTATTCATTAGGGCGGCCGCGGTTAGGGTGAGGTCATGACCTCATGATGGGGTCACCATGGATCAGGTGTGGGGGGGGGGGGGTGGGTCAGAGAGAGGCTGGCATTAACATGTGATTTAGCTATATCCAACCTCCAGAAATAAATGAAAAAAAGAGGTGGGGGTGGGGGAACTAGATTTTGATGGTAAAGGGACGATGGACGAGAGATGGGGACACATATAATACCTGTTGTTGGTTCAAAGCTCATCGGTGCTCTGGTACCGTGCTATGGTAGAGCACCCTGGTACCGTGCTATGGTAGAGCTCCCTGGTACCGTGCTATGGTAGAGCACCCTGGTACCGTGCTATGGTAGAGCTCCCTGGTACCGTGCTATGGTACAGCACCCTGGTAGCGGCCTACCGTGCTTTGGCACCGTGCGCTGGGGTTGTAGCATGATGTCCATGGCCCCTCGGGTTCTTATTTAGCGTTAACGTCCCATAAAACTGCCGGAAGCACTGATAATCAGTCCTACACAGCGGTGGTTTGGAGACAGGAAGGGGTGGGGTCATGGTAGGTCAGCGAAGGAGGGGCGTGGGGATGGGGTCAAGGTGGGGTCATTGCGGTGTTAGAGTGAAGGAGTAATTAAGGTGCTGTTGGTTCACGGTGGAGGCAAGGGAGGTTCAGGGTGGGGCTGGGTCAGGGTGGAGGCAGAAGTTTGGAGGCAGAGAAGATTCAGAGTGGGGTTAGTTCAGTAGCAGGCAATGGTTAGATAACATCGGAAGAGACTGGGCCACCAAAACGCCACTACCCCCCTCCTTACCCCCCGCGCACCCATCACACTTACCTAGCGCCGTCCGGTCCGGCCTCTCCGGAGGCAGCCAGAAAACCACGAGCGTGAGGCACGCCAGGAAGATACAGGGCAAGGTCAGCAGGTAGGTCGAGAACACGACCTTGCGCTTGACCGCCAGGCTGAAGGTCACGACCGCGAAGTTGGGGTCATCGTGCTCGGAGGGCATGAGGGCACTGACCGCGGTCACGTTCTCAATGGCCCACGTGCTCGAGTCCTCGTGCTGCGCGTTGTACGTCGCCAAGTCAATTCCCGCCGGAAACGCCATCTCCAGCATAATCTCGCGAGAGTTGTGCGTCCAGGAGCCGAACGCCAGGTGGCACTGTTGCCGGTCGAACGGGAAGTTGGTGACGTCGAGGGAGCACGCGCTCTGGAAGATGCAGTGCGGGTACCAGTTGACGGTGCCGTCCGGACTGATGACGGCCAGCGAGGGGCGCGCCGGCACGTTGACGTCAGCGCTGGGGGGTATGACGTCAGTGGATGAATTAAGCAATGACGTCATCCGTTGGGGGCCACGTTTAAAAAGAAAGAATACTAATCGATAGGGTGTGCAATTTATGAAGCATGAAGTATTTGTATATATTTGTGATTACAATTGAAGCGGCTAGACCAATCTTTCTCGGTTTCGTGGGAGAATATTAAATCCGCAGTCAATATGCATAACAAAGCATTATATCCTCTTTACAGACCAATATCGATACTCTAGTATTGTATAACATGGTATGACTTTTACTCAGTATATATACTGTATGTATATTTACACACTTATTTTATTTCATGATATTAGTTACTGTTATTCACGTTAACGTACATTACTCAAGTATTTTATAATATGGTAGGACCATAACTCAGTTTAGTCCGTAAATTAATCATTTATTGCGTAACATGATATTACCGTTACTCACGTTTATTCAATACATTATTCACGTAGTTCAAAGGATCACCATTACCGACCATTACTAACCACATTACTCGTATTGTAGAATTCAAGATTACCATTGTATCTGTTTATTCCTTAGATTACTCACGTGGTATTAAGCATGACACCGACCATTACCGATCATATTACTCACGTGTTGTAGAGCATGATATCCGGAATCCAGATCATTTCCGGATCCAGAGTGATTTTGGTAACGTTCTGGTAATCTTCAGGATTCCACATCAGATATTCATCTCGCCAGACCTCGAGGACACAAGTGTTATAAATTAATACAAAGATAATTGTAGGAGTGTTTGTAATCAGAGATCGCTTAGGTTTCGACGGATAGACGCCATGTTATGTGAATGGGACACTGTGCGGGAAGCAAAACATATAAATAAATTTATGCCAATATTTATATTCATGCTCATATATGCTTATGATATGCTCGAGATCTTGGTGTCTCTATGAAATAAGCAAGAGGCCTCCATGGTGCAGTGGTTAGCGCAATTAGACCGCAATTCAATAGATCGTTGGTTCGAATACCTCATCATCATCATCATCATCATCATCATCATTTATTTCGACCAGGAATCAATACAATACAATATAGCATGCAATAGAAAAAAAATATATAATCCCTGGTCAAGGAGACCACCATTGTGACAGAGTCGCTGGCATGGTGGCCACCTCAACGAAAAAGACACACAAAAAACAAAAACAAAAACAGAGGAGGACAAGACTCTATAAGGACAAATTAACAAAGTTAACAATTACCGATATACACCATTATAGTTCGATAGTACAATTATGAAATAAGAATAATATGTTGGGGGACTAGGGGCACCTAATCCGGGGCCTATTTCATCCATCCATCCATCCATCATTTATCGTTCTGGGAGGTTCCTTGAATCAGGAATAAAGTGCCCAAAAGCGGTACAAAACAACAACATTTCAATTCAACTGGACAATCTTAAACTCGATTGCTATGGTAATGCCCCAGCGAATCAAGACTTGTATTCGGTATGCCAATCGCTTGGTTTCTGAGCAACAATGTAACCTGACTGCCCCAATTTGGAGGAGAATGGAGCTAGGCGAATCCCTTGGGCATCTCTGAAATAAATGCCTATCCAGAGAGATATTCCCACTGTGGGACACGGAGGTGCAACCACATCACGGTATTTGCTCCAACAAATCTCCCCTTCTCTCTCAATACAAAATGTCTCACACACGTCTAGAAGTTCATCAATTATTTTGTGACCACGCAAGAAGCTGCCCTAAAGATGTTCTAGCAATTAGGATTTCTAATTGGCACTCTCCCATTACCCCAAACCTGGTACCCATGTTCGTGGTAAAAGTATTTTGCACAACGTCACAAGCGAAAGTCATCAGTAAAAACGTTCGTTGTACGTAAGAGGGGCTGACGCCGTGACCTTTGGATCGGCAGGTTGTGAAGTTTGACCCGATACTATTAACGGCTCCGGCAAGTAATTCATGTTCTTGGCTTATGCTGCAGTCTTTATGTAAGATTAGATTCATTTGTTGACCATTTTCACCTGTGCCGTATGATGCAGTTATTAATTTGAATTTTTGATCCGTTTAGTTCACAACTGTTGCATATCGTATTCGAGATGATCATTCCCATCAGTGGAAAACTTCGCAAAATAAATAAAGTTTATAAAAAATAAAAACTGTCCCGGTTCCTGATCGGTACAGGCGGGGTGGGGTATCTCTCGCAATGGGCGTTCATCACGACCTCTATCCCGAAATACGTTTGTAGATAGATAAAATTGTGTCTTATCTTATCGTCTTGGGTGGTTGGATCGATGGTTTGAGAAAGACACTTTGACTTATAAACTAAATTCATATCGCGTCAATGAGAAATACCAAGGGTAGATAGTAGCCACTTCCCGAGCGACATAAACTGCCCGAAACTAAATATACACCTTAACTTGGGAGGAACAAATGGGATGTTTATCCTGCGCCAAGATCCCATCGCGCTAACCACCAGACCATGCGGGTGGCCCCAAGCGGGGCGCGAACCCCTGATCCCGGCACGACCAATTCACAATTCTCAGCGTTTTCACCGCCAAGCCCCACTTTTACAATCGACTATCATGTAAAATCCCCAAATAGAACACTTGTGAAATTTTAAATTAAATTTATGTATCCGCGTGATGTTATATGGCATGTAAGGAGACAAGACCCCCTCCAGTGCAGCAGAAACATTAATGGACTCGTCCACGTTGACGTCCAAGCAATCCGTTGTTTACTGACGCCAATCAATCAGAGGCCGGCCATTGGCTGACAGCAAGAAGTTCCTCCCAGTCAGTTATTTGGACAACTAATGCCGACGAGGTATGTAATATAATTAAATTTAATTAAAATCGCCACACGAAAATCGCACTTTACTATGATGGGTCAATAAGTGGAAGAACATCGAAAGTCATGTCATGCTCCAGACAATCGCCGTTTCAGCTTTGGCAACAATGAAGGACATCAGCCCGTCTGGTCAAAACTAGACCGATCCATACTCCGACACTAACCCCCGCCCACGCTCGAGTCCTTTTCCCTTAATCGTGAGCAGAAAATTTACAAACATAACTGATGTTAGTACAAGTGCAAAGTACTCATCTCTGAAAATGACAACAAAGTGACATGCTGCTTTGTTTGTCCGACTTGTTTGTCCGACGTATCGCACGTGGACCTTTTTTCACCACATGATAGATTAAAAGCAACCGTGACGTCAGTGAATGATTGACGGCCGGAATCGGTCTATTTTGGAGATTATTTTGGCAGAATGATTCCCAATAGTACTAACAAAGTGAGACCAGGACATTTGGGTGCACCTCCCCCCCCCCGCCCCCCCGGTCACCACCCCCACAGCCGCTCTCCTGGAGGTGTCTACTTACATATCGTGTCCACATACTCATGGTCAGGATCTTGTGTTTCTCGTCCAGCTCCATCTGGATCAGTCCCAATCCGAAGCTGACCATCACCGCCTGCGTCACGTTCCGGACAGGGCGACCGTAGCGCCCCATGCGCTCGTAGTCGGTCAACAGCTTATGGATCAGTCGCTTCTCCGCGGACACATCACTGGAAGAAGATCGTTTATATTGACTTAGTAATTATTGTCTCTTTATATTACTTGCTCATTATCATTAATAAAAAGTTAAACAGCAGGACGTATTTGTTGTCACCATGTCATTTTCCGAGGTGTCGTCACCGACACAGCAATCTTTTACATGTAACTGTGAAATATTCATCAGAGCTACTATGAGAGGCTTCGTCACCAAGGCGAGTTGCTGCAACGGGTCTGCGCCTGAAACCAGAGGGGTCGCTCCCAGTAATAGGGGTCTGGTCTGGGAATGGTGGGGGGGGGGGGGGGGGGTGACAGTGTCCAGTGTCGATTTGTCAACATTTCCAATGTCGAATGTTTTTTTTTTCACATCGTACCGTACTTAGTGTCGTTTTTTTTCTAAATGCCACTATCTGTGTTGATGTAACTTTTTCAGATCCTCAGTGTCGGAATTTGGGGGTCAATTTCGAATGTCGAAATTAAAATGTTTATATTCAAATATGCCTGTGTCGCGTGTCGCCATTTACCCCTTCCAGACCCATAGTAATGGAACTATAAACTATCGGACAGGCTATAGCCGAAGATCGGGGCGGGGGGGGGGGGTATATGTTGGTACACAACAGGCTCGTAACGACGCTATGAATCTTGAGTTTTTAATTAAAAAGTGAAGGAGAAAGTGTCAAGCATTATTTAAGAACAAGATACGTCCCGAGGACTCCATCAAGCTCTCGTTTCAAATTAAAACGTACAAGCGAAAATGTCAAAAACGACTTCATGGATACATTGATGGCTGCTGCTGGGCCACGGCTTCCCTCCCTCGTCTGGTAGTCATGGTGATAATGACTCACGGTGACCTACGACACCGGGATATACAGTGACAGCGCCAAGTCGTTGAACCGTTCTCGAGTGCCAGACGACAGAGATAGATCTATCTGGATCACAAGCGGTCTGAGGGACCCCTTGGCACCGGAGAAATATCCGAAATCGGGTTCACTACGGGGGCGAAAAAAGACCGATGTGTTACTACCGATAGGATCAGTCGAGGGATGCCACAGGTGCACAGGGCCTTGACTGCCGGGATGTCGCCCGCTCGGCCGGTAGGTGGCGGCACTGAGTGGGTGGGTCATGCCGAGACAGAGGAGGAGGAGGAAGAGGAGGAGGAGGAGGAGGAGGAGGGCGGGTGAGGGTGAGGGTGAGGGTGTGGGTGAGGGTGAGGGTGAGGGTGAGGGTGAGGGTGAGGGTGAGGGTGAGGGTGAGGTGAGGGTGAGGGTGAGGGTGAGGGTGAGGGTGAGGGTGAGGGTGAACGTGAGGGTGAGGGTGAGGGTGAGGGTGAGGGGTGAGGATGAGGGTGAGGGTAAGGGTGAGGCAGTTGGTGGCTGAGGGGTGAGGTAGTATCACCTTTTATGGGGGTGTCTCGCGGGTGTCTGGGGCACCCCTGCTGCTGCCCACTTGAGCCCTGTTGATCAAGGCTGGCCGGCCGCTGAGGTATGTATCCCCGGGTAGACCCCCGTGTCATCATGGGTGAGATCAACGGCGCTATCTCGGCTTGTAATCGCCATATATTAGCCAGTTTAATGAATCTTACAGTCCCGCGTCTGACCGGAGGGGGGGGGGGGGGTATGCGGCCGATCCCGGGGGTCTCACTGCACTGTGATTGGGTCCAACGCGGAGAAGGAAGTGACACCGCATTGTACTGTATATCAAACTGAATTATATGCATACCTCGCTATGTGGCTATGTTTCTGTTATACTGCCCAACGGCACTGTAGGCAGGCTTTATGAAGCCATCAACGCTTTTTATTTTCTGTTTGACACGACCACCCCGGTGTCAACGCTATGGCCGCTGGTGTATAACACTAAATCAACCTGTAAGTATGAAATACGCATAACACTTTTGTTGTTGGCGAACGATGCACAAATAATGTCTTTAACTACTTTAAATGCACTAGGCTCGTGCATAACACTAAATCAACCTGTAAGTATGAAATACGCATAACACTTTTGTTGTTGGCGAACAATGCAAAAATAATGCCTTTAACTACTTTAAATGGACTAGGCTTAGATATACCATTTTTTGTCTTGTTCATAATATATAGAGGGGTGCAGTTATGGCGTTATGAACGATGTTACAAAGGACAGTAAAGGCCACTATATCATTAGTTTTTGTTGCCCCCGCCCCCTCCTCTCTCGTCTCCTTTTAAAACCTTTATCTTTATCACTTTCTCTCTTCATATAGTTGTCTCATGCATTTCCATTTCCACCCTTCGGTAGCAGAAGGAGTGCTATAGAACGTAATGTATGACACACACAGCCATTTTTACTTTTCTACGCCTCCCCCCCCCTCCCCAACCCCCGACCCCTGCATCCACCACACATACACGTTATCGCTGCCATAAAATAAGCTTTCATGGGTGGACACGCTGTAAGCACGGCCATAATAACGATAGACGATGATACTTGGTCCTCCAACTTAACAGCAAATCCTGCTGGATGAACAATTGTGCGGGTAACAACGTTGTCGTTAACAACACACTGCAATTTTGCATGATACGTTAACGCCAAGGATGGTAATAGTATCATTATTTTACCCTAGCGTGATATTTTTTACATGGCTTCGGTAAATAAAAATAATCTCGTTAGTAAGTGTGTACACCAGGTTTTGTGCTACATATCATGTATTCTGTTGGGACAATGATGAGTTTAAATAATGCATTAAAGGAGTCCAGCTTTGCCAGTCTTGGTTCAAAGATTTGGTGTGGGCTATTTCACAATGATAATGGGTATTTTAATGGGCAAAATCGACTGGACAGCGCAGACTGCGCAGAGACAATGAGACAGACATAATGATCACTATACATGTATGTGACAATTATTACCCAAGAAATGAAATGGTGAATTATTGCCAAGGATATTTTATGTTGGGATGTCATGCCAGACCCATTTTATATACTTTAATAACCGAGACCTCATGGCTATGGTCACGGAGGGAGGCAGAGATCCTCGAAGCGACTGGCGATATATCTCGGCGAGGTGACATTTGGGATTTTAATAAAGGCCGCTTTAATCAGGACCTTAAATCTATGTTATCTCCAGGATAAAGACCCGAATTGTTCATAAAGAAACTATCATTTGACGAGAAAAAAGACCGAGGAGGGAGATTTAAATGAGGACACGTAACACGAGCGCCGAAAAAACACACCAATGGTGTAGGAAGATTGAATGGGTGGCACAAACATACATTCGGGAGAGGGGAGGGCGGGGGCAGGGGGTAAAGGGGACAGTGCACCTAGAACGCTCCAAATTCGACATCAGAAGGTAATTGACGACGCTAAAAATCACGCACATGAAAAGGGTGTGGCGCAAATACTTAGTGTATTAGTGTTTGCCTTAGTGTATTTTTTTATGAATTCTAACCACAAACTACGCTTCCAGCGCCAAAATGGCTCGTATGCCCTAGGAATCTTTCCTGTGAGTCCAGAAATTTCGAGAAAATATTAGAAACCCAGTGCGTTTTTGACCCTGAAATCTGCGACTTGGTAGCTAGTGTTAAGCACCCTCTCGTGATCTCTATGCTGTATCCGGTCTTGGCTTGGCAGGTAGCACTCATGTCCACCATTGTCCAGAATGGGCTGCTAGACAGGCCCAAGTGGCCGGTGCGTGGTTCGAACCCTAACTTTTCAAGTGTTTACGTTAGCAACCAAACACTTAACGAACTTCCGATCCGGTACTTCCGGTCCTGGACTTCCGGTGGGTCGTGCGGCAAACAACATTAACATCTATAATCATATACAATGTTTACGATAACGCGTTGATAACCTAATCCAATAGTAATCTTAAGTAATTATAGAAGGACAATTTATTATGATCATATTTAATATCATATTTATTAAGTTCATTTGATAATTTAGCCGAGATAAGGAATTGCTTGAAGGTACGTCCATGTTGGCGACCACAACAATGAGTCCATACTTGTTCTCGATAGATACCTACCAATAACAAGATCCTTTGGCATCTTTATCGGGGCATTTTATTTCGGGGTACCCCCTCTGAATCGCGAATCCCCAAGAATTAGGGAGAGCAATATCGAATCTCCAAATTATGACTCCTATGACGGATAGCGGTAAATAGGCAAAGGGCCTTCGCGTTGAACCAGGAACTGTACAGATAACGATCCCCCAAAATTGCCAGCAGCTGATCGCGAATCTTCAAGAATTCCTGGATGCCAATCGCGGAGATCGGAAAAGGTATTCCGCCCTCCCCCCTTTATAATGCGGCAGTAGATTGCTGCTTCTCACAAAACTTGTGGCACAAGGACTGGTCTGATTTATCTTAATTGCGAGGGGAAACAGAGAAGTTTACGACAGCTTAAGGTTAAATTGAAGCACAACAAAGAAGCAATTATTTCTGGTAGCGGACCCCCAATTTGATGCATCGCTTTTTATTACAATCACGTCCGCGGTAAAGATTCCGGGCGAGGGAAGATCCCGTACGTCAGCAGGTGGATGCTCAGGTGGACGCTCGATAAGGTTTGCCTGCCTTGTTCACGTCGTCAGACCCATGCCACTTTCCTTCGGTTTCTTCCAGGCGCCATATCGTATTTTGAAGTTCCCACGTGCCTTGCTGTAGTTAGCTCTGCTTCAGCACGTGGCGGGAGAGGTGTTAATTAAGGTGAACTATTTTTATTTCGCAATTAGAAGACCGACATTGCCTATGGAAGCATAGATTGCTTAAAGTTACTCGTACAGCCAATTTTTTGTGCGACCAATGAATTTCAAATTGTTTCTTGGAAAAAACCAGGAGGCATTGACCTATCAATTTCAGTGTTAACCTTTTAAGAAATGTGCACATTGTCATCTTGCGTCTACTTTGCCTACAATTTGATGACGTATTGAGCAAGAACGCCACTAGCCGGGGGGCACGAAAAGCTTCAATAAATGATTAAAACCCGAGATATCTTTATATGTTTCTCACAAGAAAAAATGGCCGAATCCCACATCAACTTTAGATACGTTATATATAATCAATATGATATATGTGGAATATAGTTATCTTTAATAAGATAACAGCAAGAGGATGGGAAACCATTGCATGGCCACGGACCACGGGTGGCGCCCTCCATTGGCAACTTCTATACATTCGTACGGGATACGTCAACGTGTCATGCTTACATCAACTTAGGTCAACGTGCTTAAGTCACGACGGGCTTACCTCAACATAGGTCAACGTGCTTAAGTCACGACGTGCTTAGTTCAACATAGGTCAACGTGCTTAAGTCGCGAAGTGCTTACATCAACAGAGGTCAAAGTGCGTAAGTCACGACGTACTTGCATCCACTTAGGTCAATGTGTTTAAGTCGCGACGTGCTTACATCAACATAGGTCAACGTGCTTAAGTCACGACGTGCTTACATCAACATAGGTCAACGTGCTTAAGTCACGACGTGCTTACATCAACTTAGGTCAACGTGCTTAAGTCACGACGTGCTTACATCAACATAGGTCAACGTGCTCAAGTCACGACGTGCTTACATCAACATTAGTCAACGTGCTTAAGTCACGACGTGCTTACATCAACATAGGTCAACGTGCTCAAGTCACGACGTGCTTACATCAACATAGGTCAACGTGCGTAAGTCACGATGTACTTGCATCCACTTAGATCAATGTGTTTAAGTCGCGACGTGCTTACGTCAACTTAGGTCAACGTGCTTAAGTCACGACGTGCTTACATCAACATAGGTCTTTGTGATTAAATGACGACGTGCTTACATCAACATAGTTCAACGTGCTTAAGTCACGATGTGCTTACATCAACATAGGTCAACGTGCTTAAGTCACGACGTGCTTACATCAACATAGGTCAACGTGCTCAAGTCACGACGTGCTTACATCAACATTAGTCAACGTGCTTAAGTCACGACGTGCTTACATCAACATAGGTCAAGGTGCTCAAGTCACGACGTGCTTACATCAACATAGGTCAACGTGCTTAAGTCACGACGTGCTTACATCAACATAGGTCAACGTGCTCAAGTCACGACGTGCTTACATCAACATAGGTCAACGTGCGTAAGTCACGATGTACTTGCATCCACTTAGATCAATGTGTTTAAGTCGCGACGTGCTTACGTCAACTTAGGTCAACGTGCTTAAGTCACGACGTGCTTACATGAACATAGGTCTTTGTGATTAAGTGACGACGTGCTTACATCAACATAGGTCTATGTGCTTAAGTCACGACGTGCTTACATCAACATAGGTCAACGTGCTTAAGTCACGATGTGCTTACATCAACATAGGTCAACGTGCGTAAGTCACGATGTACTTGCATCCACATAGATCAATGTGTTTAAGTCACGACGTGCTTACATCAACATAGGTCAACGTGCTAAAGTCACGACGTGCTTACATCAACATAGGTCAACGTGCTTAAGTCACGACGTGCTTACATCAACATAGGTCAACGTGCTCAAGTCACGACGTGCTTACATCAACATAGGTCAACGTGCGTAAGTCACGATGTACTTGCATCCACTTAGATCAATGTGTTTAAGTCACGACGTGCTTACATGAACATAGGTCAACGTGCTTAAGTCACGACGTGCTTACATGAACATAGGTCTTTGTGATTAGGTGACGACGTGCTTACATCAACATATGTCAACGTGCTTAAGTCACGATGTGCTTACATCAACATAGGTCTATGTGCGTAAGTCACGACGTGCTTACACCAACTTTCTGAAGTCACGACGCGCTTACATCATGAGCGTAATGGCAGCATGGGGGCTTAGTCTGTAACACGTGTATCGTCATATGCTCTTTAAAGAGGTCGAAGCATATTTGCTGCCAGTTGTAAGTTGGCGTATTGGATTTTGGTGACCAGGGGCCGCATTCATAACCCCATTTTTGTACATTTTCGTCTTAGCCTCACAAGCTCGTTGTGGTGGTACTCATAATTAAGAAATCCTCTTCAATATAATTTAGTACTTTCTTAATTTAGAAAATCCACGTATTGGGTGACTACTTATCTATTTTGAACGTGATAATCGCTGGAGAAATCTTCCACTTAGGGCTAAGTCTAGTGGCGTAGCCTAAGTGGCGATTATGAATACGGCCCCAGGTGTGCAATGAATTTTATGTCCTTATGCCTCAAGACCAATAAAGTGGTCCATTTTGCTTGGGCACTAGACCAAGGATAAGTAATTTGTGTGACGGATATTCGACGAAAATGGTGTCTGGAAGAATATTTTTGGTCAAGAATTTAAATATTACATGCCGTGAAACAGCGACGCATTTTATCTATCAATTTTCGAAGCGCCGCCCTGGCGAGCGAGTGTGAAAATGCATTGAGGAAGTAGGCGACAACAGAAACATACTGGAGCCCTAGCGGAGTGAGTCGAACGCAGAGAGTGGCCGTGAAACGCACACAACCATATGACCCTGGTAACAGCCCACCAGAGGCATAGTGACCATTTGGAATATAATAAGCGATAAGTAGCTAGCGACATTGTTGACACACGCAATGTGGCTGCTGGCGCAGGCAGCGGGTGCATATGTCGGATAGACAGACAGCTTCATTTTATTAGACAGTGTAGATGACAAGGACTAAAGGTATACAAAAGCAAGCATTACCCTGCGACAAGTACAACGATACTTGAATAGCCTTTGACAATCATATTCGTGGTGCCCTAATACTGAAAAATCAATATCATTTGTGTTATATAAAAACCAAACCTCTAACCTTAAAGACTTATATAGATGAATTGAATTGAATTTTGTATTATCCCAATAATATTCGACAGACAAACGACAGAGCTGCCCAAAAGTGGCCAGCATTCGGCTCACCAAGCCTGGGTCACTCTACACGTCCTCCCCCCCCCCCCCCCCCGCCCCCACTCCCAACCCCTTTTCTCCCCTTTTCTCCCTCCCACCCATCACTGCCTTGGGTGGAGCAGAGGTCGTAGACATGTAGATTAAGGTCCCACTTCGGACGTTCCGTCTATAGAGCGTAAACAATACTATTTTGGTACGTGGATGACATAGCAAGTGGTGGGCGGGGGGTGGGGGGGATGAGTGGACACAGCGACTGAAGGCTGACGCCGGAGGATGGTATCTAAAGTGAGCCGGGGAGGGCCTGTGAGAGAGATAAAAGTCCCGCAGCCTGATATGGTATCCATCAGCCGGACTCCACCGGTCATACTGTAACGAGCTTCCCAGGGCATAAAGAAGACAATGGCACGCCAGACAGATGTATTCGTCATTGGAAACACACATACGTCAAACCGTAATTCGAGAAGGATGAAACGACCTGGCATACCATGATGAATGGGTGACATAGAAAGGAAATGAAAAATGAGATATATTGCAACCAGATAACACAGTTACAGTTACGACTGCATGGAGGGCTGGCCGCGTCTGCATTACATTAAGTAATATATTTCAACATTTGCGCAATTGAAAACGATTTGCGTTCGTGTATCCAAGCTTAACGAACTGCCTTAATCACTCGCAACCCCCTCTACCAGGGAAGATAACAACCAAATGGCATTGAGGTACATTGTTCATCATGACAGATACCACGGAATAACCTTGTTACTACAATGTATTTCCGCATCTCTAGATAATTTATGGCACAGATATTCACACTGAATTCATATTGCTATGCCAATGAGCTCAATCTTTGGCAAACGCTGCTTGGTGGGACGAAAATAGAATATACCATTATATGTGCAATTAATTACTTGACTGGGACGATCTTAAAGTCCGTGTAAGTAAGTAAGGTTAACAATATATGTCACCAATCGCCTAAACATTAGTTAAATCAAGTGACAAATCCAAATGGCTGTCATTGTCAATAATTTATATTTACTCAGTGTTTTGTAACAAATCCTGCAGAAAGTAGAACAATCAGTAGACAAATGCCAGGGCCACGAATTGATTTCGACTATTATGAAATCGCTGTAGTTGTTAACAATTTATATCTACTCTGTGTTGATATCGGCGCACAAACGTCTAAAACCCAGATTTGGATTTGTAGCAAAGTTCCGACGGAAAGAGGCGCATTGCCCAACGTGTAACATGTTGTCTCCATGGGTTCATTCTAAAATTTAATACAATTTGTGCTAGTTCCTATTTTGGTTTATTTAATATTATTTTCAATTTTAATGCCATGTTTAGTAATCACAAAACAAATCTATGCATTGGTGATATTGTTAAATTTTTAACACACTTCCGCTACGTAAAACAAAACCTGAATGAAGTAAGAGATAATTTTCGCGGACATTAACGGAAAAAAATAACCGAAACGATTGCAATTAAAGAGTTAAAAAACACATTAAAAAACCCCAAAAGCGTCGAGTCGTTTCATTTATGATGTTATAGTGCCGACTTAAGTCGTCTCTTGGAGGTGATCCTAGATGGCGGACGCGTGAAGAAGCGAGTAGCGGGTAGCCAATTACACTAGTAAATTACGCACATTTGAGCTGCATATCAACAACTGAATATATATCCAGATGGGTAAATCCCATAGGAAAAGAAATAGGACTAATAGTGGTGCCAGCAGCAACAAGAAGCAGCAAAAATCGGCCAAGTTTTCTCCACAAAGAGATTCCATGGGCGATAATACGGCCATTATGGAAAATCTTAGCTGCAAGGAGGGCGTACAAACAGAAACCGACCTCGCACCTGTTGGGTCTTGCGACCCTAGCATCTCCACAAACGCGAACGACTCACCCAGGCCTACTGAAGCCGCTGCAACCGAAACTAATTACGTCGTTCAACTCTCTACTGGCAATGAGGTGTTGGTTGAAATTAACAAAAAGCTGGACAATATTGTGAGCCAACTTGAAATTCAGTACTTGGATATTCATGGCCCGGACGGCATACAAGACCAACTGGCCTTTGCGGCGAGAGAGCACGGGAGCAACCATGGCCATATTGCCACTCATGAGCAAGAAATTCAAGACCTTAAAAATGATGTTACTGTTCTCAAATCGATTGCTGTCCGGCAAAGTCACGAAATCCAATCACTTCGAGATGAATGTACTGCAGTAAAGTGCAGATCGATGGCAAATAATGCATTATTTCATAATGTGCCTGAAGAAAATGGAAACACCCAGAATACTGACGATTGCCTGGATAAGCTAAAACACACCCTGCAGCGTCTTGGATATAATATGGATATGGCTATAGAGCGCTGCCACAGACTTGGTAGGTGGCGAAGCAACCCCGCTTCCAATCCTCGGCCAATAGTTGCAAGACTTACATCACAGAAAGACTTGGCATCCCTTCTAGAATTTTCCCGGAAGAAACTACCAAAAGGCGCCAACGCGTTTCGTATCACTCCACACTACCCCCGGAAATACTCGAACGAAGGAAAGAATACGGGGAACGCGCCGAGGCTGCTAGAGAAAGAGCTGCACCCAACCGAGTGCAAACAAAGATAACAAACGATGCTCTGTATAATAATAATGAGTGCCAAAAAGACAATCTTCATGGTATATCGCCACAGGACATCCCACAGCTGACAGCTCAACAGCGCAAAGATGAAATGTCTGCACTACCCAAACACACAGTTGGACCTGTGGTTACTGAAACTGGTGCAACGGCCTACGCGACGATCATCCCCGTGCAAACTTTACAGGATGTGCGGATAAACTACAAGTGGCTAATGCTAGATCCAGACAGAGCCAAAGCTGCACACAATGTGGTGGCTTACCGCCTCGCAGATAAGCAAGAAGAATGGTTTGACGATGGGGACCACGGTTCAGGACGTCACAGTAAGTTCATCATAAAGCGACGTGGACTGGACAACATCGCGATCATCGTCACACGGCGTTTTAGGGACAGAACGGCCAGCTTCAACCGCTTTAAGGTCCTCGAATCGGCCATTGAAGCCGCGCTTCAAAAACACAATCAGGCGGACTAATTATCGGTGCTCGCTGGCTACCAAGTATATGTCTTGGTAAGTGCGAATATACAGATCAAAGTGTGATCAATAAGGACTTTAACCATACGGACAAGTTTACCTATGTACACTGCAATAAATATGAATAAGTGGTACTATATCTCGTACGATTGGTCTGTATATATAACATATATCATAGCTCAAATGTGTTTAAATTAAACTTAGAATAGGCTACACGTTGCTCGCAAATCAGAATGGTGATGTACCTAAATGAGACGGTGTATGGATATACACTTATATGTATCCTTCATTGTCGTACAAGCTGGAGTTCACAAAACCAGCTTAATGTTCGAACATGTGAAAATCTACTTAGTGTTGTGCCAATAATTATTTTTGTATTCACTCAGTTATTTGTTAACTTGCACTTGTTTTTGACACGCCTCTATGCTGTATTATTAATTCATACCTGGCATGTGTTAGCGTATGTGTGATCAAACTGCTCGAGAAATCCTCGAAAATTATGGCGGGATAGAGTGTAATTCGTTGACCGAAATAGTCTCAGGAAATCAAGATTTTATTGACTTTAACGAGCTAACTTTGATAAAACGTTCATTGTATTATCCTGAGAACATAACGCCCGATAAAAATCTCAAAGATAGAGATAACTTCTCCGTTCTGAGCCTGAATTGTTGCTCTTTAAACGCGAGACTTGACGAGCTCAAGATATTTCTAGAAACTATGACAGCAAGGGGTGTACATTTTACAGCTATATGCTTGCAAGAGAGTTGGCTTTCAGAGGACGTCGACATAGATATGTTCCAAATACCGGGTTATGTTTCAATATCTCAGAGTAAAACGTGTAGTGCCCACGGTGGTCTGTTCATCTACCTAGATGAAAATCTTGATGGTACTGTAATACCCACTCAGACGGACAAAACAGGTTGGGAATTGCAATTAATTGAAATATCTGGTTATCTGACACGTAAAATTGTACTTGGAAATATATACAGACCTCCAAATGAAACGACCGAGAGCTATACTTTGTTCACCGAAGAACTACATGAAACCCTAGAACATCTAAACGTAGCGAATCATGAAGTCCTCCTAACAGGAGACTTTAATATTGACTTACTAAAGATTAAAGAAAATAGAAAGGTAAATGAGTTTTATGATGCTGTGACGTCCTCGAGTTATATCCCCAAGATTACCTTACCCACAAGAATCTCACGACACAGAGCTTCACTTATTGATAATTGTTATTGCAAGATGTCTCCTATTACCATAGATGCAACGGCTGGGATATTTATTAAAGGTATGTCAGATCATTTCCCCTACTTCGTTTGCTTAAAGTTGACCAGAAATCCGCCATCAAGGTCGCCTCGTTTAATCTCTATTAGTTCAAATGACCCAGACTCAGTCAACCGGTTCATTGGTGAACTAAGGTCCGTGAACATTGTAGTCCGTATTACAGAAAATGGGGATTTTAATGCTAATGAGAAGTATAATGTTTTTGAAGAGATGTTATTCAAGGCCAAAGAGACACATCTCCCAACTAGAGTTGTAAATTTAAAAAATATAAACACAAAAGAACCCCTTGGATAACTAGTGGAATTATTCGATCAATTAAATTCAGCGATAAGTTATATAAAAAAATAAAGCTATGTGTACCTGAGTCGCCTGAATACAATACGTATAAGACAAATCTAGCTACTTACAACAAAATACTGAAAGAAAATATTCAGGTGTCCAAAATGAAGTACTATCATTCACGATTAAATATGTGCAAAAATGATATTAAACAAACATGGATGGTACTGAAAGACGTGTTAAATCACTCTCGTAATAAAAGAACATTTCCCGAGTACTTTAGAATTAATAATCACTGCGTAAGTGATAAAATGATTGTAAGTAATGAATTTAATACGTACTTCACTAAAATTGGTAAGACCATTCTAAAAGATAATGAGAGCAACAGCCATCGAACGTTTAAAGACTGTCTGAAGAATGCTACAAACAGCAGCTTTAGCTTTAAGCAGGTTGTGATTAAAGCCGTTGAAAGTGTCATAGACGATCTAAAACCGAAAACCAGTTGTGGTCATGATGGAATATCAGCAAAGTTGTTAAAATTGGCAAAACATGTGATATCCGAACCCTTGTCCATAATCATCAACCAATCACTGAAGACTGGGGTTTTACCCGGATAGCTTAAAGGTAGCGAAAGTTGTGCCAGTTCTTAAAACTGGTGACAGCTCTCTGTTTAATAACTATCGCCCTATCTCATTACTACCGGCAGTATCCAACGTTTTTGAAAAGGTCATGGCTAAGCAATTATATGACTATTTTACGGGTAACAAGTTATTAAATGAGAGTCAATATGGATTTAGAGCCAAACACTCCACTGAACTTGCCGTGCTAGAAATAGTGGACAGAACATTTAACCTAATGGATGAAAATAAAATACCCATAAATATTTTCCTCGACCTTTCTAAGGCTTTCGATACCATTAACCACGAAATCCTTATTACAAAATTGAAATATTATGGTGTAAATGGAATGTCCTTGAATCTCATCGAAAATTATTTCTTTAATCGTAAGCAATTCGTATGTCTTGAAAATGTTAATTCGGAGCAAAAACATATCAATATGGGGGTTCCGCAAGGTTCTATCCTGGGCCCTCTCTTCTTCATTATCTATATCAATGACATTACCTGTGCCAGCAAATTGTTCCACTTTATCATTTATGCTGATGACACGACTTTGTTGAGCACACTAAGTTTATCTGGTACGAATAACGCACATGTATTGAATAGTGAACTGGGCAAAATAAATGAGTGGCTGTCATTAAATAGCCTCGTCTTAAATGCTGATTCAAGTCTAAATTCATGGTGTTCCATACACCACAGAGAAAGGTAGAAATTCCGCACCTTGTCGTAGGAAACAAACCGTTAGTGTGTATTGATGAATTTAAATTACTAGGTATAACCCTCGATAAACACCTATCTTGGCACAAACACACAGATCAACTGGGTTGAAGAATTTCCAAAAAACAATAGGCATCTTAAACAAATTCAAGCACACCCTCCCCGAAACTACGCTTCTCATATTGTACAATTCATTGTTCATAATCAATTACCAAGCTATTTTGATAAAATTTCTATACAATATCCCTCTGACAGACATGACTATAACATAAGGAATCAAACACACGTACAAACCGCAAGAGTGCGTCATGTTTTTGCCACAAAGTGTATCCGACATAGCCTCATATCAACACAATGTCAAACCACCGATTATTTTAGACAAAATATATACCCACAGTCTAGACAGTTTTGTAAAGTATGTGAAACATAATGCTATAGAAAACTACCAGATTTATTGTAACTTGCGTAACTGCTATATTTTTAATCGGTTGGCGTAGATATAACTACCATAAATGCAGTGTTGTTTTTCTTTGCTTTATCTCGATACGTATTCTATTTTTGTAAAAATGCATCTGACAATGTATTAAATTAGTATTGATTGTATATCGCTAGTTTTAATAACGTTGCAAACGTATTATTAAGTGGCATGGACGTGGTTGTTTTTGTTTAATGAACACCTTTTTTTTTCTCTCTCTTTTTTTTCTCTTTTGTTGTCATTGTTCTATGTTATTATTTTCTTTTCTACTTGTATTTGTTAATATAATAATTTGATAAGTTCCAGTTAGGTAGGAACTTGTAAATCATGCACCGTGCGTCCTCCTGAAACACACAGACTGAATGTGCTCTACCCGGGGTGGCCCTCATGCCAGCGGCTTATGCCTTAGTGAGGGTCTCCTCCGACATATGTAAAATATAACATGTAAAATGTATTAATTCTATTTAGATTGGAAATAAAAGGTCTGAATCTCCAATGTTAATTATCACCAGATTTTAGCGCGAGACCATGGGATACTTAGGCTGCAACTCGCCCAACAAAAACATAGGAATCTCTATATATCAAAACAAAAAATGCTATTATTACATCCGGTAATAAACCCCTCCCTCCAAGTCTTAATCCTGAATTGCATCCCAAATGACTTGAGTCCCACTATCGGGAACGAGCACCGCCAAATGATTAAATAAGAGGATTTATTGCTTAATTGTATAATTCCCACCTCTTAATTCCTTTACTTCGTCGTGTATCGCTATAGACGTTCAAACTACAAAAAGCCTTGAAGTATTGAAAAACTCTCCACTGAATTAAGCTCTAATTAAGCGTTTTGCTAAGGCCATCCAGCCAGCCATATATAGCAGGTGCGCGCGAAGAAGATGTCAGATATGCTTAAAGCCGCGTGATGTTTTTAAATGCACGAGCTTTAAGAGTAATATTAACGACTAGTGATACCTGTCTCTTGGAGTCGCGTCTGGACCAATAATACCTCAGCTTATGTACAACTAATTTGGTCGTTTTCATCGTGTAACCGACGCCCTGCGACAGGTTTAACTTGCTCCCGTTCTATCCAATTCGAGGTCGGCGCAATAGCTCAGTGGGCTAGAGCGCTCGCCTTGCGTGCTCTGGTCACCTGAGAGCCTAACGGGCACGTGGATCGGTGGTTCGAGCCCTGCTGTGGCCATGTCTGTGTGGTCGCAGGATAAAAATCAAATGTCTTTCTTCGTAAAGAGTAGGGGGTTACCCCCCGGGTGACATGGCTCCACCCTCCCTCCCTTCTTCCATTAACGCGATATGACCAAAAGTGGTTAAAGCGTCCTGAATATACAGCCAGCCCTCTATCCAATTCTACTTTCACCCCCCGCCCGGGCCACCAGCCGCACCCACCCACTTCGCCTACATCCCGCATTCCGGCGTTGCTTCCTCTAGGATATAGTCCAGAAGTTCACAGGGATGAAGACACTTTCCATGTATTACAAGCTATATTGAGCACGCCGCCGCTATCTATCGGCATATCCTGAACGAATTCCGTCTGAAGAATTCAGAATCCTGGGCTTAGGAACTCCGGAATAGGGCATCCTTATTGCCTGGGAACAAGCGGCTCGCAACATAGATTTAAGATTTAAGTGGAAATGGAAAATCCTATAGTCATGGGTTAGTATTAGGTAATAAATCGAATTACATCACATGGTCACTGATTGTTTAAGCATTGAGGCTTCAGGAGTGGCATCAGGCATGGGTGATCCATGTACGCGGGTGGGACTGCCTAGGAGGCATTTGAGAGGTACCGATACATCAGTGGGACTGCCTAGGAGGCATTTGAGAGGTACCGATACATAAGTGGGACTGCCTAGGAGGCATTTGAGAGGTACCGATACATCAGTGAGACTGCCTAGGAGGCATTTGAAAGGTACCGATACATCAGTGGGACTGCCTAGGAGGCATTTGGGAGGTACAGGTACATCAGTGGGACTGCGTAGGAGGCATTTGAGAGGTACCGATACATCAGTGGGACTGCCTAGGAGGCATTTGAGAGGTACCGATACATCAGTGGGACTGCCTAGCAGGCATTTGAGAGGTACCGATACATCAGTGGGACTGCCTATGAGGCATTTGAGAGGTACCGATACATCAGTGGGACTGCCTATGAGGCATTTGAGAGGTACCGATACATCAGTGGGACTGCCTATGAGGCATTTGAGAGGTACCGATACATCAGTGGGACTGCCTTGGAGGCATTTGAGAGGTACCGATACATCAGTGGGACTGCCTATGAGGCATTTGAGAGGTACCGATACATCAGTGGGACTGCCTATGAGGCATTTGAGAGGTACCGATACATCAGTGGGACTGCCTAGGAGGCATTTGGGAGGTACAGTTACATCAGTGGGACTGCCTAGGAGGCATTTGGGAGGTACCGATACATCAGTGGGACTGCCTAGGAGGCATTTGAGAGGTACCGATATATCAGTGAGACTGCCTAGGAGGCATTTGGGAGGTACCGATACATCAGTGGGACTGCCTAGGGGGCATTTGAGAGGTACCGATACATCAGGCAGTTTGCTTAGGAAGAAGGCGCCTTTTATGGTGAACCTTTATATCTTGTTTCGGGAAACGACATGGCATGTTCCGTCATAAATAGTGGATTTTGAATATCGAGTGATGGCTATGCGCCAGAACACAACTAGTATCCCATGAGTCTTAAAATATAAAATTGGATCAATAAAATACGTGTGTACCTGTCCCGATGATATGCGTGCTTCGATAGCCATTGCTTTCGTATCGGCCGGACTAAATAAATAACAAGTCAATTGTTAATTTAAACTGATGACAGGGGCGGATCTAGGAATTTGTCAAGGGGAGGGGGGGGGGGTGCTCTCTGATAAACTTGCGACCGGGGGGGGGGGAGGTTTGCTCGGAGAAGCCGACTTTAACAGTGTATGTTCAGTTTCCCAAGCTCTCTGAAGCGGGTTGCTCTCTGAAGACTTGGGACTTGTATGTTAACATGTTTGTTGTATGTTCTGGTTCCCAAGGGGGGGGGGGGGGTGCAACCCCCCCCCCTAGATCCGCCACTGTGATGAATGCAATGTTTGGAGCAGATCACAGATCACTTCGGACCACCTTGGAGCAGATCACCTCGAAGTTCTAAGGAAGCATGTGGCAAAATAAGACAAAACGGTTTTGACTGGCCGGAAATGGTCGAAAGTCCCGTCTTCTCCCGATGTCTGCACCGAGAAGAGATCGTTGGGACGTGTCGTTATTGAGATCACAGCGGCCCCCGGCGAGTGCGTCGTTTAAGGGACTTTAAGACTGACGGCTCAACAGTTTTGTGGCGGACGGACAAAGAAAGAGCAAACGGAGTTACCGGGTTGGCTTTAGGTTTTCATTAGCGTTCGTGCTCCGCCATTCATCTTTGGAAAGGAGTAATCGAGGTGGAAGGGAGGGACGGGATGGAAAGAGGGGGGGGGGGAGAGAGCGGTGGGACGGAAGGACGGTGGGGGGGGGGGGGAGGCTGGGAGGCTGGTGGTGGTCTCCATGGAGTATGGGTTTTTTTGCCTCGACTTAAGGAGTCGAGAAAAACACGCCGTAACTTGCTTTGATCAAAGACGCGGGCTCTGTTATTAGGCCGTAATAGAGACATACCGCCAGGGAGCGGTAATGGCACGACAGCGTGTGGAAGCACGTGACTGCCCGCTAAGTGGAGTCACGAACGCTGTGTCCCCGCCATCTTGAAATCTGCAGAGGAACAAAAATAATACTTTGCTCTTTCCGATGTTCGACCTAATCAACGGTCGCTTTGGTCATAGCGAGCTGTGTAGTAAGATCAAAGCCAGGAGAAGGCACGGAGAAAGTAGGCCTGCCTTTGTAGTGGGTGAGATGTCCACACATGCCTGGTTATGAGGTAGTCAAATGTTTAATGGCGGCTAGGTACAAAAAAAGACTCTCAGTGAGAAAACCAGTTCACAGCCAGTCGCAATAACTAAACTAAGCGTTCATCGGCCCCTAAAGTAAAAATCGTCCGAACGATCAAGCTCACTATCTGTACGTATAACTAACGTTACAGCGTTTTGTGGACACTTTATAGCGAGAAAGAGAAATACGCTTTAACGGATACTGACAGGAGTTGCCAAATGATCTGCCAGCCACACTGATGGCCACATACTTATTTAGCGGAGCTCCAGACAATGTTATATATTCCCTAAATATATTACCAACCGTGTCGCGGTGTGTTATATGTTCCTTAACTATATTGCCATCCATGTCGCGGTGTGTTATATGTTCCTTAACTATATTGCCAACCATGTCGCAGTGTGTTATATGTTCCTTAACTATATTGCCATCCATGTCGCGGTGTGTTATATGTTCCTTAACTATATTGCCATCCATGTCGCGGTGTGTTATATGTTCCTTAACTATATTGCCATCCATGTCGCAGTGTGTTATATGTTCCTTAACTATATTGCCATCCATGTCGCGGTGTGTTATATATTCCTTAACTATATTGCCATCCATGTCGCGGTGTGTTATATATTCCTTAACTATATTGCCATCCATGTCGCAGTGTGTTATATGTTCCTTAACTATATTGCCATCCATGTCGCGGTGTGTTATATATTCCTTAACTATATTGCCATCCATGTCGCGGTGCGTTATATGTTCCTTAACTATATTGCCATCCATGTCGCAGTGTGTTATATGTTCCTTAACTATATTGCCATCCATGTCGCGGTGTGTTATATATTCCTTAATTATATTGCCATCCATGTCGCGGTGTGTTATATATTCCTTAACTATATTGCCATCCATGTCGCGGTGCGTTATATGTTCCTTAACTATATTGCCATCCATGTCGCAGTGTGTTATATGTTCCTTAACTATATTGCCATCCATGTCGCGGTGTGTTATATATTCCTTAACTATATTGCCATCCATGTCGCAGTGTGTTATATATTCCTTAACTATATTTCCATCCGTATCGCGGCGTATAATGGGAGGAGGCAAGGGGGGGGGGGAGGAGTCGTGTTCCCAGATCACGAAGAATAAATTTCTTTATTGCCAGAAGATCACGATGAATTAAAAAGTATAACTCCCAGTATACATAGGAAAGGCGGACACATGTTATAAATTAGCGATTATTTAATATTAAAATTCCCAGTTTCACGACTAATGAAAATCCTTGATCACGACGGTCGGCTAATACCCCATTCCCAGTTCACGATGAATTATTTGCCTCATTCTCAGTTCACGGGGATACACCTTGCCCCCCCCCCCCCCGTGGTGTGTGTTCTCTGAATGTATGATCATCCATGTCGTGGCGTGCTATGTGTTCCCTAAATATATTGCCACCCATGTCGCGGGCGTGAAACTATACCACGTCCATAACCACAAACTAAGCCACTCCCTTTGTCAGCCATAAACAAACCATTGTATTATTAATGTATACATCATACATGCACATATAAGGAGTCCTTTACTCCTCTACCAGACAGTATGTATGTCAGCCATACTCCACATGCACTTCGCAGTCGACCGCCGCATGTCTCGTGAGCTATAGTCTCTCAGCAGGTAAACCGACGTTTATGGCGAAGTGGACACCGTATTTCAGTATAATTGCAAACGGTTTCCGTGCTAAATAATGTCTGTCTAAATCCATTCGGACAGACTAAAGGGTGCGTAGTTTCCTGTTCGGAGTCATTCATCATGTAGAGGATGTTTAAAGCATTAACTGTCTCACGACATCCATTTGTCAACCTGTCAGCCGGTCCCATCCTTCCCTTCCATCGTTACGTTCCACTGGAAGGTCTCACTATTCAATAAGATGGCTTGATCGTGCGTGTATTTATCTAACTAGCTTTTGCTACATACAGTCAGTGGCACCAGTGCATCACAGAAAATGCATGAATTTATTGACACAGTTGGTGGGATCCCAAATTATAAATTAAGCTCATATATTACTCTCAAGCCAACGATCATGCCAAACTAGCAGAAGAATACTATTCGGAGAGAACTGTATAGCTTCCTAGCTGCATTTTATGAAAGAGGAGACTTACATTTCGTGTCAATCTCGTGAGACCATATCCTAAATAAGTTAACGAACATACATCTTTTAGATATAAACAGCCTCACTTTCGTCACTTTGACCTGTTCTTGTGATTCAAGTGAAGAAAGGCGTAACTAGATATTAAAGCACACTTGTATTTGTATCTTCAATAAACAACCTTGAATTGAGTTAAAACTCTAACGTGGCATCATCACTTTCAATATGTATCAGTAAAAAAAACGGTAATGGCTCGACTCTGAGGAATCCATTTTGCTCCCCAAGGGGTTATATGTTTAAACAATCCTTGACCCCAGGCAAACATACTAAGATGAAATTATAGGGAAGATATATCGGCACCAAAAGCAAGTGACCGGTAGATGAATTCTGCATTAGGAATGTGCAAACTTTCAACTAAATGCCCCGCTGCAGTTCTGAACGGTACACCCACCAGCCGGAACGATTAACCCGGTGTAGCATAATAACCTCTCCGGCCGTGATAACCTGTCCGGCCACGCTTCTTTCATGTCACTAACCCTAAACAGAACACTAATCCTTACCCTAACCCTAACCTTGGCCCTAACCTAACCGTAAACTAACCAAAAAGCTAACATAAAGGCACGTTTTACAAAGCTTTCCTATTCGCTGTGCCTGCGCAATCGTCAACAGGACCCTTTATCACGCCAAACAGGTTATTATGCTACACCGGATTGGCCCTTTTCGTACGCAATCTACAGCATTACTACGGCTTGGGCCAGTTCTGTCGCAGCAAAGGCGGAAAGACAGCCAGGATAATCGCTGTATACATCATAGACGTCGTACCTTAACGTCTTACCTAACTTTTTATGCATCCCTATGCCACAAGTTCTATGAATATGATATGTTCATGCAATTCAAATTGCCCCCAAAGTGCATAGCAAGAAGACACCATGTCCCATACGTTCTCTGTCAGAACATGTATTATATTATTCATAGATTCTGAATTGAGAAATCCGCATATATAGAAACATGAGGTCTTCTTCGTGAAGATTTGGGCGATATTAGGGAGACACGTGTGTCGTCTTTATACCCAACGTATAAACCATCACAACTAAGGTGAAACCCATGCATCAGGGACGCCATATAACGCGGGCGATCGCCTGGTGAAATAATCCCTCGGAGCTCTGGTACATTCCAAGACACGTGTCGTATTTATGACGGTAAAACCATGCATCATAGACGCCATAAATCACGGTCGATTACCCGGTGAAATATTCCCGTCAGACCTCTGGTACATTCGCCTGAAAACTTCATTGAAATATCTAAGTGCCAAAGGAACGCCAGTCAAAAGAAAACTACGGTGATTTAGATGCCGACAAGTCGCCGCCAAGGGCGGTTAGATGATTCTGTCGGCCGCAAACCTGACGTTAGATCAATGGACGAAGGCGAACAGCAGCCCACACACTGTGGCAGTGAGAGTGATCCTACGTTATCACCCGGATCAAAACGACCTACATCACTTAGACACGTTTACATGTTTCGTCTTCCCCGATGGCCGTCCATCTGCTTCATGTGCCCTAGTCTTTTTATGATCTTTTTTTTTACGCCATATGTTTTACCACTGATGTCCGCTCAAAATCACCCTGAGTAACGGTAATTATGTTTCGGGTCAACGCACCGCCAATGGTATTATAACGAGCTAGCAAGGGAGGATGCGAATAGGAATGAACTCCATGGGAGGATAGAGTGTTGTATCCAGTGGGTGGCATCCACGACACCCCCCCCCCCCCACCCCATCCCCTCCCCATCCCCTTTGAACGTGGAGGCCCTTTTTGATGCAAATTATAGCCCCTACTCTCTTTTAAGTGTTGGCGCGCCCTTCCCGCTTCCCCCTCCCCCCTTCGGCCCCGTCCTTTGTGGGTGCTGCTAAACACCCAGGATTCTCGCCTTGTGTCATTTGTCCGTTCATTCCTCAGAACCAACGACCAGTTTAATGCACCCCAATTATCGCTCAAGCAGGGCACGTGCTCGCCACAACAACCAATTGATTGGACCCCGATATAGAAGCTAAACTTATTTTGGTTACAGCGTTGTGAAGCACTTCGACAGAAGGAATAATAAGTTCATAACTTCACACACACAAATTACTCGGCTCAGACACGGCATGCAGTAAGTAATTATATTCATAAATATATCATTGACGTGCAGATGCATAGCGTGCTATATAGGGTCACATGTGTAGGCCTATACACTAAAGGTGCCAGATGTTGCTTCTGTAAACCCAAGGTAATAAATTCTAAATGCACCAAGGTTTTCCATACGTTGCATACAGTGGAATTTTGCTATAAAATTTCCGTGGCATTCGGGTAATTAGCTTTGTATATACGTATGTATATGACTGGCAGATCCAGGGGGTTGTCCCCGCACCCCCCCCCCCGCCCCCTCACACACACCACACACACACCATCCTGAGCCATCAGTGTTCTGCAGGGTGCATCCAACGTAAATGCCCCGCACGCCCCCCCCCCCCTCTCCCCCGCACCCGCTCCTGCCAACACAATCTTCTAATCCTGAATCTGCCCCTGTGTATTGATATATTCCGTGTACATTAAAGCCATCAATAGAACATATGTCAGTTTCTACTCATCCAGGCAAGTAGCCATGGTAACAGCCGCTTGGGGAAAAACCGCAAGAACAAAACTTCAAAGGCCATCCTTGGCCAGTGAAATAAATCAACAATCTGGCAATGCCATCTTAGGACTGATGGGAAGGCCATGGGTAATTTAAACTCATGTCTATTTCATAGGAGTGGGAAGTATATATGCCACAAGGAATAGGTGACATGAAGGTTTTGTATGATGACTTAGACATGGGCCCAACAATGGTTTAATTCAATGTATAATGTATTGTGGGAGTAACCATGAACTTGTGTCAACCGCCCGTTATTTCTACTGTTTTTAAATCTGTTCAGACTAATTAACAGTTCAGTATCTTTACGTTTGATTTGCAAGTGACCTACGAAGTGTACAAATCAAATTGGCTAATTTTGCATATATAATCTTAAAGCTGTTCAGACAGCATTTTAACACAAAAAAGTGGTATCAAAATATTATACGAAACATAATAATTACATGTATATAAATTGCTGTTATTATTAAATATACATCATCAACTGATAAATTGCTTGATGGTGATTATTTTCTGATGATTAAGAAGATAAGAACCAAATTCGTCATTCCCACAAAGAAGAGTGTCATTCTCGTTAGTTGAAGTACTACATGTATAAATTGTATATAGTTTGTATTATATACGGAAAAACATCTTCAAACCCGTGACTTGCCACCACCCACTAGTTAAAGATGCAGTGTATCAGGATTTATATCTGTTTCTGTATCAGCCTCCAGAGTTTGAGCTCCACTTCCATTGGAGCCGCATCTGAGAGCCTAACGGCGCGTGGGTCGGTGGTTCGCGCCCCGCTGTGACCATGTCTGTGTGGTTGTAGAATAAAGAGCATATGTCCTTCTTCGCGAAGGGCACATGGCCCCGCTGTTAGCTTCCTTCGCAATATGACTAGAATTGGTTACAGCGTCGTGAATATACAACCAACCAACGACAAGTCGCAATAACTTTTGTCTCGAAGTGGAGTAGCCAAGATTTTTTGAATTTGTGGTTAAGAGAGGCACTTGCAGGGTAGTAGGCTTTAAATGGCCCTACCTTCTCCCATTGACGCGATATGACCAAAAGTGCATGGTTAAAGCGTCCTGAATATACAAGCAACCAACCTTCGGAACCGTCTTACAACTCCCACCCCCTCACCCCCTACGACACCCCTCACCCCCCCCCCTCACCCCCCCCCCTCTAATCCACCAACCCCACCGACAATATCGAGCGTCTGACTAGATACCTACCGCTCTACTGTGGAAATTACTCTGCCCCCACCTCCTCCCTCACCACCCCCCCCCCCCCGCCCCGTACTTCCTCCATCCACCAGACATCGGACGAGAAGTATTGGGGCCATCAGGAGGGGTCGCAATGGTACGACTCACTGACTCATTGACGGACTTACGATAGCGTCCCCGGGGGGGGGGGGGGTGGGAGGGGGGAGGTCATGCTTCGGGTGATTGACCACGTGGTTTAGGTTGCGGAGAAACGCCGTGACGTCCGCCAGTGTCCGTCTTGCTTGTCTCGCTATCGGGGGTCGGTCTGTCTGTCTGTGTCGTCCTCTGAGGTACCACTCGCTGCTGCCCTGTATGAGCCACCGTCCGACCGGCTCTGTGGGTGTCCCGGTGAGATAGGGCCGGAGTGAATAGGGCACCGGGGACAACCACCCCCTGCCTGACCCTCACCCCACCGACCTACCACCCCCCGGCCCTGACTGACCCGTTCCCCGCCATCCCATCATCCCCTCGGTCCTGACTGACCCACCCGACCGACCCCGCCCAGATATGGAATCAAAACATCCCCGTGAGAGAACCGGTAGAGTGGGGGGGGGGGCCTCGTTATTGCTTCCCTCCACACCCCCCCCCCCCCCGGGCTCCCTCAGCTGTTTTTGCAATGGAGTACACGATTAAGACGAAACCTGATACCGGGTGTGGTCATGGGGCGGGTTGAGTGTCGAAGGCGGGACGGGTTGAAGGGTCTAGGGGGAAGGTTTTGTAAAGAGGCCGTAAGGTTTGGATGAGAGCCCCTAAGTAAGCATACCAGATTAAAATCCCGGCCCACATACCCAGGAGAGGCGGGGGAGGGGGTGGAAGGGGGGGGGGAATGGCCGAGCTCAGATTGGTACATACAGAAAGAGGATCCACAAGGGGATGGATAACTCTATTCATGCAGACATATTTACCCTCTCCCCTGCCACTGAACCCCCCCCCCCCCCAATCCGACACATCCACCCCCACCCGACGCATCCCCCTACCGTCTCTTTCAGCCGGGGGCCGGTAAAGCTCTCCCAACCCCACACCCCACCTAACCCGAAATATTCATGGACCAGCCTGCTTATGAAATGTCATCGGTAAATGGTAACATTATACTCTGGTCATGTATCGAATATGACGTACTCTATCCTTCAGCGTTTTTTGAAAATACTGTACTGTATCACAAATCTCTCATTTTGAACTGTCTAATCTTGCGGGTGTCAAATCAAGCACCTTGAAATGTTGAAACACGTCATATGTTCAACGAACAAGTTAAAAATTACGCGTGGAATACTAAAATGTTCAATGAACAGATGTAAAATTATATGGATAGCAGAAAGTGTAAACATTCCCCATCAACATTTCAAGTGTCCTATTAACCCCCCCCCCCCCCCTCTCCTCCCCTTCTCGCCCTGCCTTCGCCACGAACACAATTTAATACCCTCCACCCTAAGCCTCGGATTGATTGAGTTCTTGGAGACGAAACGCGACAGGAATACAATTACCCGACAAGCCAACCTTGTTAATGGAAACTTCTTTAAACAACGAGCGTTTTTCAGCATGATTACTATCGTCAACGTGTTACGGTCGATCCTCGATCAAATAACATCTTGTCAAGTCGGTTTCGACTGAATATATTCGCAATCCTCAGCAAAACAAAACCTATCGATTTGATGACTCGAAAATCTTCCAGTTATTTCATCACTGACTACCATATGTCCATAACACAAACATTTTCAATCATACGTAACACATGGCCTATCTTCATATTTTCATTTTTAAAAAAGGATAATGTCGATCGTACACATTTCCTACACACAAAAAAATCTTCATTTTAAGAGCGAATAATGCCGTCGACGTTAAGAAACAGTTTATCCATGAACAAAAAACATGGGGCTTGTTGAGCCCTCAAATGTAACAATTTCCCTCTAATGTAAAAACCCGCAAATGCAACAACTTTTTTCCCTCTAATGTAACAAAACCCTCAAATGTAGTCACTTTTTTGTCACAAATGTAAAACCGCCTTCAAATGTAACAAAATATTTCCCTCCAATGTAATAAAACATCAACTGCAATTGTAAAACTTGTTTTCCCTCTAATGTAGTAAATTTTGTCAACCACAATTGTAACGACCATTTTTCCCTCTAATGTAACAATTTCCAAACCCGATTGAAAATTGCTCCGGAAAAAAATATTAAGGCCGATTCGGGATGCGGGGTCTCGAATCGGGAGACGTGGGACAAATCGGGATGCGCTGGCTCGGATCTGGTTTCGTGGGTTCGAATCGGGATCCATGGGACAAATCGGCACCCGATGTGTCAAATTAGGATGCAAGGAGTCGAATATTGATTAAAATGATCCAATCAGGATCAGACGCAACACAGTGGCATCTGAAGGGTCAAATCGGGATCCGAAGGATCAATCTGCATCCTAGTCAAATCTCTATCCGTCGGCCCTAATCAGGTTCCGAGGGGTCAATCTTGATCCGACGGGTCCAATACAGATTCGCTGGGTAAATCCGGATCATAGGGATCAAATATGGATCATAGAGGTCTAGTCCGGATCAGATGGCTGCAATCTGGATCCGACGGGTCTAAGCCGGATCATAGAGGTCAATCTGGACCTCAGGGGTCCAATCTGGATCTCAGGGGTCCAATCTATATCTGAGGGGTCAATCTGGATCCCAAGGGTTAAATCTGGATCTCAAGGTTTTAAACCTGGCTCAGAGGGTTAAATCTAGATCAGAGGTTCAAATCCGTCAAATCTGCATCTCAAGGGTCATATCCGGATCCGGATCCTAGGGGGCAAATCTAGATTTAGGGGTCAAATCTGAATTTTAGGATAAATTCTAGATACTAGCATCGAATCGGGATCTGAATGGTTGAATCGGGATCAGAAGGATCAAATTGGGATCTGAAAGGTCAAATCGGTATCTAAAGGGTCACTCCGGATCGTAGGGGTCAATCTGAAGGCCAGGGGTCCAATTTGGATCTCAGAGGTACAATCTAGATCTCAGGGTCCAATCTGAATCCAAAGGGTCAAATATGGATCTCAATGGTCAAATCCGGATCTTAGGTTCAAGTCGGGATACTAGGATCGAATCCGGATCCCAGGGGTCAAATCCGGATCTAAGGAATGAATAGGGATTTGGGGGTCAATCTGGATCCTAGGGGTCCACTCCGGATAGTAGGGGTTAAAAACGGCATCTGCGCGAGATGACGGATTGACCTATCACTCGATCGATACCGCATGGGGAGAGCCGCGATCGGTCTTAACATGTCCAAGTGGCACCTATCTGCCTGATTTTCGTCATCTCTTTCAAGCTACGCTTGACGGTCTCGTATATATATATCACTTGGCCAAGTTTCACAGCCCTAGCTGTTTATTTACGACCACGAGTACTTAAACGACACAAATAAAGCAAAAGACGAATTTACAAATTTTGAAACTAAACATTTGAAACTCGATCACTCTCAAAATCACTAACGTGAGAAAGCTGTTTTTGCAATGGAGTACACGATTAAGAAACCTGATACCGGGTGTGGTTATGGGGCGGGGTGAGTGTCGAAGGCGGGACGGGTTGAAGGGTCTAGGGGGAAGGTTTAGGGTCAGCGGTGATGATGGGACATTGGGGGTAAAAGGGCGGAGAATCAGTTTGTAAAGACTAGACCATTTTAATGATACTAAACTTACGTTTGCACTGCGATGTTATCCTTTTTTAAGACACAAACAATATTTCTCCATGCTGACACTCCATTGGCAGCAGACACACTTTCGCAAATAGACTAAATCACAGACAATGAAAGGCTCTATAGTTGCCATGGCATCCTCGTGGCTGGTATAAATATAGAGCATTTATTGTTCAAAGCACGTTCGGCGCCATGGCAACCATCATTTTATGACACGTGTTTTAGTATTTTGGCGACCGAGCGTTTTCTGCCAATGGCGTGTCAGCATGGAGAAATATTCGTAGTGCCATAAAAAGGGATAACAACGCATTACAAAAGTTTGGTATCATTAAAATGGTCTAGTGCTGTTTTCTCCCGTCAGGGATTTTGAGAGTGATCAAGGCAAATTGGCGGAAAATATGGGCCGAAACGTGTGTCTACGGCATTTATGACTTTGACTTTAGGTTACAACTACTATACTACTCACAATTTGCTAAGGATCACCTCTATGCAGAGATATCTGAGTGTATAACAGGTGACTGTGTAATTACTAACTTAATGACTACTATAATACAAAGACGTTTGCCTTTACCATGCATGGTGGCGCACGAGTAAAAGATTGGACACAGATCATACACTCAGATATCTCTGCATAGAGGTGATCCTTAGCAAATTGTGAGTAGTATATTTTGTGTATGCCACATTACTTTCTATATTCTACTGGTAGTGACTTTAGTGAGATATCTTAATATGGCTTTCTTAAGGCATGGTCGGGGCTCCCGTTTCGGGTCCTTACGACTGCACATGCATGCAATATGATCTTACAGTCTGAACACATCGTAAAACCGGCCCATCAATTAACGACATTCATCATTGGGATCACAGATCAACCATTGGGAAACATGCGAAAATGAATTTCTAGCACATGCGAGTAGACGTAAACCAATGCACATGTTAAATTTGTTTCCGGAGCACTTTTAAATCGCATTTTGAAATTGTTACGTAAGAGGGAAAAATGGTTGTTACAATTGTGGTTGACACAGTTTACTACATTAGAAAGAAAAGAGTTCCACATTTGCGGTTGACGTTTTATTACATTTGAGGGAAATCTGTTGTTACATTTGAAGGCGATGTTACATTTTCGGGAAAAGAGTTACTGCATTTGTGGGTTTTGTTACATTAGAGGGGAAAAAGTTACTACATTTGTGGGTTTTGTTACATTAGAGGGAAATTGTTACATTTGAGGGCTCAACAGGCCTCAGACTTCCCAAGGCTCTCAGCTTACATCTACGTACCACCACGATGAGCAAATTATTGGTCAAATCGTTGGCAGGGTGTCATCGGTAGAACGGCGATAAAATCCCGCGGGAGCCAATGCCAAGATGGCTTATAAATGTACGTTGTGTCCCTGTGTGTATTCCCTCCGATGAAATATTTATATGCGTCACGTGGAGAACTCTTGTCCAATTACCGGCGTGTGTTCTGTTTGTCGTAATGGGCATAGCGCCATGGGGAGGATCGTGGGGTGGCAGACGCGGCAGGGTGGGGTGGAGGAGGGGGGGTGGAGGAGGGGGCGGGGTGGAGGAGGGGGGGTGGAGGAGGGGGTGGGGGGGGAGGAGGGGGGTGGAGGAGGGGAAGTAGAGGAGGGGCGGGGGTGGAGGAGGGGGGTGGGGTGGAGGAGGGGGTGGAGGAGGGGGGTGGAGGAGGGGGGGTGGGGTGGAGGAGGGGGGGGGGAGTGGAGTAGGGGAGGTGGAGGAGGGGCGGGGGGGGGGGGGGCGGGGTGGATAGAGGCGCACTGGGGACTGGGGGCGCAGCGAACGGGTTCAGATTGAGATTAAGTTTATCTGGCGTAAAGCTGACATCTGTGCCTGAAGGAACTGGTTTAAGCTCTTTGACCATTAGTCGTTGGTTGAAAAAATAAGACCTTGCCGTAAGCTTGACGAGTCCCTTGGGAGCAATCGGATACAGATAGAGAGTACGTCGAACTATGGGTGGGCTCTTGTCTGGGCTGGGAACGAGATTGCAACAGCGCCCGCCCGGGAATGCTTAGAGCAACAATCGCAAGCTATCAATACGAACCCAATTTTCTGATGTGACGTGCCCGGCTTTTGCCGTTCTTCTGTTTCAGACGGACCTTAGAGTCCATTAATTTAGTCTGAGTTCGCTCCAGGAGATTCTATGGCACGATTTAGTCCATGAGCTGACAAATGGCGACCAAAATAAACATCCGATCTTAGTTAGTTCCGCGTCTTTAAAGTGTTTAGGGTTTTAATTTTCATCACGTTTCCGAGACATTCAAGTCCAATGAGTTACTGTATATAGCATGGGCGTCGAAGGAAAGGAAAGGGAAAGATAAGGCAAGAAAGCGTGGGAAGACGGGAGTCGACTTTAGTGACAATTTAATTTAATACCTTAAAATGGGTCGGAACACTAGAGGGAAGTGATGGGCCGATTGATGGTGGAGGGGTGATGGTATTGTGAGGTGGGTGGGTGGGGGGCGGGCTGGGGGGCGATACATCCACCATCACGGCACCCTCCCACCGCTATGGCCCGTAAGCCATAAGCCAAGTGAGACTATAGGGTGTGTAAGTGAATCTCGCTCCTCCGCGCGATTTGGCAAGAATTGTCACTTCCGGGCTGCAGGGCATTCCTCTGCTTGTTGTTGATACGGGATCAGAGCTGTCTGCGTCGTGTGCCTAAATTTCCAACACCATCTACCGGTCTACAAGTGTAATTATTTGAACACATATTGTCTTAAATGACATTATCAATCCAATACTTGTCATATTATACAAGACTTCGTCAAAATCGCTCTTAAGTGCGGTGGCCAGCGATCGCGCATTGCGTCTGCAGCTTGTTTACCATTCTGAGGCATTCATTCGGTGACAGTGCGTAGGCGGTGGTCAGCCGGTTGTGGCAAATGACAAGGGCCAGGCGTCGACGAGACATAAAAACTACAAAGTGAAGGTAAGTGTAACTGCGCCTGACTGACAGTCCTCATGATCTGCCAACATATTCTTTTCAGCTAAAATAGCATCCGACGAAATGTAATTTGTAAAGTGCATGCAAGGCACCCAGAATTGGTTTAACAAGTGGGCCAGACAAGTGACTCTGACAGTGACACTCAGTGACTGTGACTCAGTAATCCCAACATCATGGCACGTCTGATAGGTTTCAGTCTGTGACAATATGTCACTGTCAGTAATACAATTAATGACTTTAATATTAGGCTAAGTGAGGGTTTTTTATGTGATGTGGGCAAGTTTATCCGGAACAAATATTTGTATCGCACAAGTTAGTTTTTTTTTACGTAGATACGGGGCTTAATTAATGTGTGTCTGCTTGACCAGGAAAAGTATTTTGCTTGTGGGACAGGTAAACAATTCCCTAGCTTTACTTAATTGTCTGACAGGACATTTAAGTGCTGGCCGGACAAGTGTTTTTTTCTCGAAATAAATGGGAATGTGATGCTCGTTGAATAGGTAGTACAGTAATTTTTAATGTTTACTTGTCCCACTGAATATTTACTTATCCCCCCCAAGAAACATTGTTAGGTGTTTGTGCGATGGCGGAAATAATATCTGATTTACCGATGCATATGAAAGATAGAAATTTTACAATTAATTTGACTCACAGAACCAGTACCGGTAGCTGTTAAACAGTTAAATGTAGAGCCTTGATATATAAAATTTAGCTGACGAGTTAGTGTGGAGCCCTGATATATTAGAGTCTGAGAAACATTTGAATATCACAATAGAAAGAAAAAAAGTTACTTTACATTTCTGTGATTTAAAACAAAATCACACTTTGACAATTTATTATAAGATCATATGAAACATATATCCCAACCTCCCACTCTAGCCCATCCAAAGCAGGATATCCAGGAATAAGTAGAACACTTCAAAAGCTAAATCTCCGGATATTTCAATTGGTAAATCTCGCAAGCATTTCCATATTCTATATGTTCTGAAGACTTAATCATGTCTATGCCCAATGAAGGAGGTCAAGTGTCACCCTGTGGCAGCAGTACTTTTGTATTGGTGAAGGCCCAGTTTTGTATATTTATTTATTTTGGCATATTTAATTAACATTTACCATTAACTAATGTGAAAATACTATAGTAATATATTTAACAACTGGTAGATGTTAAGCATATATATCTACTATATGTATGGAATAATGATGTTGCCTTATATGTATGTACCATATTAACAAATCCAAACAGATAATGTGTACTGGCATAGCGTTATGTGTGTACACATATTTTTATCAGATGGCTTGTCTGTTTAAGGCTAGAAAGGATAAGAATAACAAAAGGAAAAGTTTCATAAACTGCTCAATTATTTAATACACCCAGGTACATGTATACTGACATTTGTAGCAGCCAGACAGGATATATCCCAAAATGTGATATTGATTTATATGTTACGGTTTTGATTTCTTGTACTGCCTCCTAATTGGGCAGCTGCAGTAATAACAGCTCAAATTAGCTGACTGCTTCTTCTGACATAAATAATAAATCATCAGGAATATGTATCCATATATTTGTTATTAAAGCACGTAACAGCGAATAAATAGCCTTAAGCTTTAAACCATTATGGTTCTCGATATTAACCAATTAACAAGTGGTTTACTTTGCTATAAATGTATAGGATTAGGGAACAACCAGCTTCATTTGAAGGTCAGTCACGACTAGCTCCTGCCTGGCACCAGATTCAAAGCGACCTTTACATCACTGGCACTGATGTGTGCGACCCAGGACCACGCATGAAGGATTGTTATGTCATCCGAATCCACAGGAAGACATCGTCACAATGATTGAATGTTATTTTACAGTCAATTCATTACCTTTATCATCAGTAAATAAGTACAGTAAAACAACAATTCATAATATGATATGATATCATCAGCTGATTTATTTTACTTCTAAACAGTCACTGAATAGGAGTGTAGTAGCCATATACATGCATGTAAACAGGAAGATTCAAACAAGAAAACACTGCAATATATACTCTCTATAACAGCAAAGCGTGTAAAGATAATTGAGGGGTAAGTGGTTCAATGTATCCCTTATATACGAAAAAAAGTTTATAATATACATGTTTATCAATGTAAATTATGTAATTAGCAGAGAGACACCATTACATGTATGAATCTTAATTATAGCTATAGCGTTATGATATGCACAGTAACTGAACTGTATTCATTTGCTATGTTACGGGAAATATAACTTTAGGTAACATTTATTTATGTACCAGTAGATATGCACAACTGTTTAATATGCGAACATCAAAATGGCTTCACTATTTGGTGTAATCTGTGGACATTGACATCTGTTAAATGAAGCTGTGTAATTTGAACACTGTGCAATGTTGTCCAAAGCTCTAAATAAACAATATACACTTTATGGGAATTATCTAGTTTCTCTTGTTTTATATACCAGACCATAACAGCTGACTACGCCTCCGCACAGGTTGCTATTGATCATGACCTATGCATGAGACAAATAAAATTCAAGTTTTTTCTTCAATAGTGCTGTCATATCTGCACTCTTTGTCATATTTGTATGCATGTGTGTTAACTATGTTAACTATATATGTATTCATGCAATGCCAATACATACCGTACATGAATTAGATAACCATAAACATGTCATATCTAAGGATCATATAGTATATAATATTTATTTGCTACATACTACAAATTGGGGACAAGCAAATAATGCTGATGTCTCCCGCCCCCCTCCCCCTCCCCCCTACTTCTAGTTGTCTTGTAACAAGCTTCTGCCTCTTGCTTTGTGAAGTATGACTTTCTAGAGAGAAAAGGAGGGGTATTTAAAGACACCCCCACATGGATTTTGCTGTGAATATTAAACCTTTATCATTCAAAATTAGATCCCCTGGCACAAACTCTTATAAAATTGACCAATGTTTAACACTGGCTGTGTCAGAAGTAGATCCTCGATTTAATGGCAAACAAAAGACCAGTGCCCCACTAGGTGTGAAAAAAGGTTAAAGCTTAACTGTATGTCTACTTTTGTACAAGCGACAGGTGTTATTCATGTGATGGCACATCGATAATTGATTTATGTACAGCAACTATAGGAACCGGTGCAGACACAAATTCCTCAAGAGACTTTGGCATGGACCCCTCACATTTCAACTGACTCCAGGCATGCCAGTGGACATAATACCACCATATTACCAAGAATTTTATAAAAGGCTTAAATAAATGTATGCAAAACTTTTGAAATTGTCGTGAATCCTTATTAAAGGTTGACATCATTCAAATTAAACTGAAGCGTTATCAATGTTATTAGCCATTGAGCTTCAAGAATCATATCTATTCCAAGGGTCTGTATGGTTTTGACAAGAACTTGAAATACATTTACAGGGAAGAATGTGCAGAACGGCATCTGGAAATTCAAAATAATTCCTACATTAATCGTAAAATTTGATTTACATTCCATTGAAATAGATCTACTCTATATATATATTAATCATATCAGTGATCTGGTGATTGCGCACTGGGCAGTTAAAAATAGTATGCAGATCTTTTACAATGTTACAAATAGATATGAAGCTGGCTATAACGCATCCAATCCTGCATGAGCAGAGTGGCATCATCTAAAATGGTGGGCTAAATAAAATGTTATAGACTTCGCCTAATGAAGGAAAATATTTAAAATCAAAATATTACTGAAACAATTGAGTTTCGTCCCACCTTCAAAATAGGTGTTCCTTACAATTGTCTACATTTTATCTCAAATACACTGTCCCCTGTTCTGACAGTTAAGAAAACAAACACTAGTAGACACACAACCTGACAGGGACAGTGAGTGTGACGCAGTAACAACGTCAACGTGACAGTGACAGATCAGATAAACCCGAGCCGAGGCCGAGGGGGGCGTTGCTTTCATCGCTTCGATCGGCTTTTGATCATCAACCTACCTGCATAAAGGTATACATTTCTTCCCGTTCTTCTTGTCCAGTGGGAAGGGAAATAAACTGAATTTTTTTTAATGAACATCACTTCCGTGGTTGCACCCAAACAAAGCAATGCGCCATTTCAGCGTTTAAAACACTGTCGCTTGCCGCACAGTAAACAAGCGAGCAGCCCGGAAGTGCTGCGCGCATGGGTAAAACACGACGCATGACCGTAATAACCGCGTGAGACTTACATAGCCTATATGAAATGTCATGACGTCGTGTACGCTGCCCGGTTCTTTATAATAAGCTGTGTATCTATTACTGAATTACTAGATGACTGTAAGTGGGGCATTATCCATCATGCACAGCACCCATCATCACCAGCCTTTCGCCGGCCTCCGCCCACTCGCAATAACTAAACATGGCATATCACACAATGCTTTCATCAATAATCGGACCCCATTACATTGCCCCCCCCCACCCCCACCCCCACCCCTCTTCCCACCCGCCCCATCACTCAGTCGCACCCGCTCACTTACAGCTGCACCATTCAATTCCACTGATATCTACCTTAATGAGGCACGCTGTCCTCGCTGCTGTGATGGGGTCCATCATGGCTTATATATCAAACATACATCAAATACCCAACGGCTATTGAATGCCCCCGGGCAGCCAGCTATTGAAGGACCTGCCTACCTACACTCATACCCCAGCCCTGCTAGTATTCCCCATGCCAGAACTCAAGACAGACACAACGATGTCGTCGGGCGCCATTAATAAGTCATCAACTTCTGTTTGTCTGCGGGAAATCCAGCCTTGGAGACCTTGTTATATATATATATATATATATACACCCACACAGGGTATAGTCCATTATACTGGTCTCGTGGAGTGGACAGCGGCGGAGGCTGGCACGGTTTTACGCCCTTATCACGAGACCAGCGGGGTATAAAAGCAACACTTATTTCATAAAGGCGATTCAGTTAATCTCTATCACGCGCATTAAGCTGCTGGATCGTCGGCGGGCGGTCCCGGGGAACTACCCATAAGGCAAGGCGGCCGAGCTGTAATGGCGGCGCAGCCAGGATACCGGATTTAATCAGGTCTTCACACAGGTGGCGCCCTATCGTATTACTCTTTGCTTTCAGGAAAAATGGCACATGGCAATGTTGGACAGCAATCAAGCAATTATATAAAATGATATTTAGATATATTTATATGCATATATATAGTCGGCAGATTGTCGGTCGAGGCTCTGTAATATGGCTCCCAGGAGTCAACTATGAGTGTCAGAGCCATATACAAATGGTCTGGGAGTCAGAATGGCTGTCTTACAGTAGAGGGCGATATTGCTTTTTATCGCGCGCCCCGTAGGAAAATATTCTATAGAAATTCTATAAAAAAAAATCTAAAGCTTTCTATCGATTTTTCTTTGAAAATTCTATACGTTATTCTATAGAGTTTCCATAGCATTTCCATAGAATTTCCACAGAATTTCCATAGTTTCCATAGAGTTTCCATAGTGTTTCCATTGAATTTCCATAGAGTTTCCATAAAAGTTCCATAAAGTTTCTATAGAATGTCCATAGCATTTCCATAGAGTTTCCATATAGTTTCTATAGAATTTCCATAGAGTTTCCATAGAGTTTCCATGGAGTTTCCATGGAGTTTCCATAGAGTTTCCATAGCGCTGCCGGGGGGCCTCCCTATTGTAGTGATTGTCGCACTCGACCGCAGATCGATAGATCCTGGGTTCGAATCCGGGCTCGGGCACATAATCTGGGGCATGTTTCCTCCTTACATCTATTATCGTCCCGAAGGTTCCTTGGCCCGTTTTAGCCTTCATGTGCACAAAAGTGGCCTAAACCACCAACATTTCATAGAGTTTCCAAAGAAAGCGCACGTCGCGGCAGTGCATGGTGTAGAGTTCAAAGTCGCCCTGGGTGAGTCTAACATCAGCTCTCCGCTGAACGGTACGCGGCCCATTGGGCAGACCTTCACACCTCATGCTGCTAAGGTTATTGATTGCATGACTCCGCCGCTATTCTCACTTTGCAGCTGGCAACCAGTGCGAAAGTCAATATGCCGGCAAGGCTTCCAAAGTTCCTTAAATGCGAAGTTTTAAATCTTCGAATATCACCTTAAATAGTACCGTGCCGTCGGTATCCCTTCATATATCGCTTGCATGAGTCTTTACGCAATATATTCCAGAATTCGTCAAACCACTCGTTCGCTTGTCGCGGAGAACGTAGCCTACGTGAATTAAATCCAGAGCCCGTTGTTGTGCCTGCCGTCAGTTGTAAGGCTGGTACGGAAACTATTCAAATTCGATGGAGAATATAGAAACTCCATAGAAATTCTATAAAAACTCTGGGAAAATTCTATAAAAACTCTATAGGAGAACGTTTAGAATTCCATAGAAAAATCGATAAAAAACCTTTAGAATTGTTTTTAGTGACATTCTGTAAGATATTTGCCTGTGGGGTGTAATGATGTTTGATAAATTTACTGCCATAATTCGCGTAATATTTCCCATATTGTCGTCAAGTTCAAATTCGACCGTACTCCGCAAGAACATGGCTTAACTGGTTATTTTGATATATGTTTTATTGGTAAAGTAAGACAGCGTGAAATACCATACTATACCAGTTAATGCATTAACGGCCTTACAACAAATGTTATACGGAGATCCGTTCCCGAGTTTTCAACAATAAACATGGGAATGAACACTTGATTGTGGCTTAACTAATCCTATTTTTGGGAATATAATGATGATACAGAGCAAGTCAAATATCGCAGATACTGCAGTTACGTGAAAGATATAAAACTTAAAAATATTGTTCTGATCTACATGTAGACGAGCCAGACAGTTCGGATATGTCTGAGTCAGGCGAACGAACCTAAAGCGACATGACGAATACCTCTTAATACTTTGCAGCCAACACGATATATATTTTTGCTCGTGTCTGCTGTTGTACAAAACACTTTTTTTTTATTCCCATAATCGTACAGCAAGTTGTGACATCAGACAGACAGAATACCTGTTATATTGTTAAGAATATACAACTGTGCAGGAGAGGGATTATGCTAGAAGAGGGATGGCCGGTGTCCATTTTGTCAGAAATATTGTCTCGCTACGATATTGTTCTGTTATTCCAAATTTGTCTATATCGTAATAATATTGAATACAATTTATCAAGCCACAAAGAATATGGGTAACATGAGCCCATTTACACTGATAGATATATTTTTTTCCAATGATAATTATATGGTTAAGCAGGCGAGAAAAAGGCGAGGTTGTCACTCCTAACATCACAGTCTGAGCCGAAATGAATGCGCCAATGTCTTCTTCAGTGACATTTCTAAACAAAGCTATAAATTCTGACCATAATGACTTCACTGGTTGACAATAATAAAATAGATGTTCTACACTCATTACCGCAAAAGCCACACATATCAGAGGTAACTATTTTACTCATGTTTAAGAACCTATTCGTTACGGTTGTTCTGTGTAAAATCATGAACTGAAAATTTCTCATTCTCTCATCCGTAGTGGCGTTCACCGGTAATTTATATAATGTTTTCCATGTATCCCTTTCTATTTTATACACCTAAAATATCTGACCATTTACGCTCATTATTCCGCCCGTATATCAGTGATTTAACTAATGTTTTATAAGTTTCGTTGCACACACGCTTCATCTGCTTTATATGATTCGTAAAATTAAAAACAACTGATTTTAGCTTTATACATCCTCTTAACTTTTCATATTTCCATTCTCTGGGAATAGAATGGATCAGCCCGTACAAATCCGCAAAATTTATGCGGATATCAAACTTCATGCAAAATTCATTCCAGCCCATGAAGTCCCCTTGTTCGTTAATAACATCATTAGCAAAAACTATACCTTTCTTGATAAATTCGGTTTTTCTACTTATAACATTTTCATTAGTCATAAAATAAGTATTCCACAAAGGATACTCCAACACATTACGGGTAATCTCAATATCCTTGCTCACTTGCCGGTAGCAGTACCAGGAATTAAAAACATCAGCCCCAAATGGGTTTGCTACCTTAATACATTTTCGTATTGAATGCAAATCTAATTCCCAACAATGTACTTTTTCACTACAAATAGTGTCACAGAACAAATGTTGCCATGCTCCATCTTGCCGGATAAGTTTTTGAATCCAAGTCAATTTCAAAGCTTGCAACATAGATTTTGTATGCGTAAGGTTAACGCCCCCCTCTTCTATTGACTGGGCCATTCTATTTAACGAGAGCTTAGGTTTTTTCTTGTTCCAAACAAAATTTCGAATGGCACCGTCAATTTTGTCTAGATAACGCTTCTCCAGCATAGGTAGAGCAGACATCACATGTATCAATTTCGGCAAGGCAAGAGTTTTTACTACTGTGACCTGACCACGAAGCGAAAGCCTTCGTTTACTGTATGCATTCAATATCTTTTCAAATTCGGCAATTTTGGACTCATAATTTATCATTACCATCTTCTTTAAGTCAACATGAAAACTTATTCCTAACAGTCGAAACTCCTTTACCCAAGTCAATGGCAAATCTGGACAGATGTTCTGTTTTTCTTGTTCAAACTGCCCAAGCCATATAGCGTTAGTTTTGTCAACATTAATTTTCAGTCCAGAGCAGTAATGGAAGGTCTTCAGTTTCCGTAAAGCATTTTTAACGGATGACTCACTTCCATCTGATAAAAGAAACGTATCATCCGCGTACTGCCCAATCTTATATTCTTTCTTTCCAACAATTATGCCCTTAATATTATTATCTTGCTTAATAGCCATTGCCAAAGGCTCAATGGACAAAATTATTATCTTGCTTAATAGCCATTGCCAAAGGCTCAATGGACAAAATAAATAAATATGGCGATAATGGATCGCTCTGTCTACAGCCTCATCCGAGAGCAAAAAACTGTGAAAAATTCCCATTATTAATGGATTAACTCTCAGGACATCCATATAAAATATTGAACCACCCCATAAAAGATTCTCCGAAGCCATATGACCGTAATACTTGACGTATATAACTCCAACTTAACGTATCGAACGCTTTTTCAAAATCCATCAGCAGAAGCATACCAGATTTTCTATTCTGAATGAAATAGTGCATGATATCATAGATCAATCTAGTGTTTTCTCCGATAAATCTACTTTGAAGATTTACCTTTCTGATCCCAACTGATTATTTCCGGCAGCATATTTTTTAATCTGTGAGCAAAAATACCTGATAATATTTTATAATCAGCGTTAAGAAGAGAGATAGGGAGCCGATTCTTTAAATATTCTCGCGGCTTATCGCCCTTGGGCAAACAAGTGATAATCCCTTGTCGTTGAGTAATCGACAGAGAACCTGTTACATATGCATATCGAAGACTTCTAACCAAATAGACAGCTATATCGGTCCAGAAAAATTTATAAAAGTCAACAGGGAACCCATCACTTCCTGGCGACTTGTTATTTTTCATGTCTTTAACTACTTGAAGTATTTCTCTGCATTCGATATCGACATCACATAACTCCTTTAATGTATCATTGAGACATTTAATATTTTCATCGTTAAAAAAACCCGGACAAAACCGTACAAAACACTTGCAAATAGTAAAGCCATTGTGGGTAGACTTGAAACATTTACATGATGAGAACACCGAATATAATGTCAGCCCCTTTATTTCTTTACAAACTGTGATGTTAGGGGCTATTTTACCAACTTGTGGTCCACTTGTAAGCCATATCTTGATAATAGTAAAAAGGTATATATATAATTGCAAATGGGCCCAGCGTATACCGCATGTAAGTGAGATGAGGAATGCCTTCATATACTATTACGTGGCAGAAAATGTTAAAGCAAAACATCCGCAAAATGAGTCTGAACACATTGTAAAGCGAAAATAGAAACCATTTGAGGTGCTTTTTACGGAAACCGGAATACCAAATAAATAATAATTGCCTGTGGTCTGTGTTCACTATTGTAATTATTTTTGTACCATTACTGAAATAAAAAAATTAATAATAATAATTAGGTAACACCAGAGAATGTCGTGTCTTCTACACGTGCGGGGATGTTTGGAGATGTTTCAGGAAGATTCACGGAAAGTTGCAGCAAAAGAAAACTTCGCAAGGTGGACGTCTACATATGTTTGCATTGATAACGACAAAACATGATGAATGCAATACTCGCAACGGCCTCCCTACCTACATATGTGTTACCTGTGTATAACGGCCTCTCTACCTATATATGTATGACCTCTGCATAACGCACTCTACCTATATATGTGTTACCTGTGTATAACGGCCTCTCTACCTATATATGTATGACCTCTGTATAATGTACTCCCTACCTATATATGTGTTACCTGTGTATAACGGCCTCCCTACCTATATATGTGTTACCTGTGTATAACGGCCTCCCTACCTATATATGTGTTTCCTGTGTATAACGGCCTCCCTACCTATATATGTGTTACCTGTGTATAACGGCCTCCCTACCTATATATGTGTTTGTTCCTGTGTATAACGGCCTCCCTACCTATATATGTGTTTCCTGTGTATAAGGGCCTCCCTACCTATATATGTGTTTGTTCCTGGGTATAACGCATTCGTATAAGACAAAATATGGCGTATACCGGATTTAATCAGGTCTTCACACAGGTGACGCCCTATAATATCAGTGAAATGGCACATGGCAATTTTGGAAAGCAATCAAGTACCTAAATAAAATTATATTTAGATATATTTATATGTATATATATATATATATATATCCGGCAGACTTTCACTCGAGGATCTGTAATATGGCTCCCAGGAGTCAACTATGAGTGTCAGAGATGATTTGCATGCCACTCTCACCAGATACAAATGGTTCGGGAGCCAGAATGGCGTTGTTACAGTAGAGGGCGCCATTGCGTTTTATCGCTCTCGATGCGTAAACAATCCCACAACCTGCCATATATATACGTGCAGTTCAGCTAGGCGTTGGCCAGTCTGTTCCTCAGGCCCTGGGCCCCATTCATAATTACCACCTAGGCTACGCTAATAGACTTAACGCTAAGTGGAAGATTTGTCGAGCCATTATCTCGAAGAGGATTTCTTGATAATGAGCACCACCACAATGGGGGCCCTCCCTGGTGTAGTGGTTAGCGCACTAGACCGCAGATCAATAGGTCCTGGGTTCGAATCCGGGCTCGGGCACCTAATCTGGGGCATGTTTCATTCCTTCATCCTTCATTGTCCCGGGAGGTTCCTTGGCCCAATTTAGCCTGTATGTGCACAAAAGTGGCCTAAAACACCAACATTTCATTTCCACCACAATGGGCCAGTGAGGCTAAGACTAAAATGCACTTTTCGTGAGTATGCTATGTGAGGATTATGAATACGGCCCAGACATATCAGCGGGGCCGGTGCGATAGCTTAGTGGGCCAGGGCGCTCGCCTTGAGTGCTCTGGCCACCAGAGAGCCTAACGACTCGGGGCTGTAGCCCGCTGTGGCCATATCTGTGCGGTCGCAGGATAAAGATACCATGTCCTGCTTCGCTAAGAAGGGTAGGGGGTCACCCCCGGGGACATGGCACCACTCTCCCTTTCCTTCTGCCATTCACGCGTTATGACCAAAAATGGTTAAAAGAGAAATGAGCTGTAACCAACAAATGGTTCAAAAGCCTCCGGGCGCATCGTTAGCCTTGTTCACATGGCGAGCCTAGATCGTCATCTTCGGTGCCACACTGTCGGTCAGGTCCGGACTCATTGAGGCTAACGGTAAGGCGTTACAGTCGTTATCAGCCTCTTGATCACCAGGGGGCAGCACCTCTTGAAATGACAGTCACGTGGCGACGACACCAAATCCCCTCAACAGCAGGCCCATGCGTGGAACGGGCGTCGGGACGGAAACCACACGGAATGCCAAAGTGTATTGGGCAATGTGATACCGCGCTGTCCAGTCGGGTTCTCTTTTCTTGTCCTCGTCGTCTTTTTCGCGTCAGAGCCCCACGTTGTGGACACCTGGCTCACTTGAGGATGCAGTGAGCGACCTCGACTAGGGATCCAGTTCTAAGGATTCCAACCTCCACCACCACAACGCCGCTCCCGCCCTCCGTTCCGGGTTTAGCATCAAGTTCCCGTTTTGAGCAACTGCATTCCATGTTTGGTGTGGATCTTCTATATACGTAATATTCATCTTGCCTAAATCAGGGGAGACTTGTTTAGAGGGGACTTGTTAAGGGGAGACTTGCTTAGGGGGGAGTTGTTCATGGGAGACTTGCTTAGAGGGGAGTTGTTCAGGGGAGACTTGTTTAGGGGAGACTTGCTTAGGGAAGACTTGCTTAGTGGGGACTTGTTTAGTGGGGACTTTTTCTGGGGAGACTTGTTTAGGAGAGACTTGCTTAGCGGAGACTTGCTTAGCTGGTACTTGTTCAGGTGAGACTTGCTTAGACAGAAATTGCAGTTAAGTCGGATATTGTCATGGCACAAATTGCAGTTAAGTCGGATATTGTCAAGGCAGGAATTGCAGTTAAGTCGGATATTGTCAAAGCAGGAATTGCAGTTACACCAGATATTGTCAAGGCAGGAAATGCAGTTACACCGGATATTGTCAAGGCAGGAAATACAGTTACGCCGGATATTGTCAAGGCAGGAAATGCAGTTACACCAGATATTGTCAAGGCAGGAAATGCAGTTACACCGGATATTGTCAAGGCAGGAAATGCAGTTACACCAGATATTGTCAAGGCAGGAATTGCAGTTACACCGGATATTGTCAAGGCAGGAAATGCAGTTACACCGGATATTGTCAAGGCAGGAAATGTAGTTACACCAGATATTGTCAAGGCAGGAAATGCAGTTACACCGGATATTGTCAAGGCAGGAAATGCAGTTACGCCGGATATTGTCAAGGCAGGAAATGTAGTTACACCAGATATTGTCAAGGCAGGAAATGCAGTTACACCGGATATTGTCAAGGCAGGAAATGCAGTTACGCCGGATATTGTCAAGGCAGGAAATGCAGTTACACCGGATATTGTCAAGGCAGGAAATGCAGTTACACCAGATATTGTCAAGGCAGGAATTGCAGTTACACCGGATATTGTCAAGGCAGGAAATGCAGTTACACCGGATATTGTCAAGGCAGGAAATGTAGTTACACCAGATATTGTCAAGGCAGGAAATGCAGTTACACCGGATATTGTCAAGGCAGGAAATGCAGTTACGCCGGATATTGTCAAGGCAGGAAATGTAGTTACACCAGATATTGTCAAGGCAGGAAATGCAGTTACTCCGGACATTGTCAAGGCAGGAAAAACAGTTACGCCGGATATTTTCAAGGCAGGGAATGCAGTTACACCGGATATTGTCAAGGCAGGAATTGCAGTTACACCGGATATTGTCAAGGCAGGAAATGCGGTTACGCCGGGTATTGTCAAGGCAGGAATTGCAGTTATACCGGATATTGTCAAGGCAGGAAATGCAGTTTCGCCGGATATTGTCAAGGCAGGAAATGTAGTTACACCAGATATTGTCAAGGCAGGAAATGCAGTTACTCCAGATATTGTCAAGGCAGGAAATGCAGTTACACTGGATATTGTCAAGGCAGGAAATGCAGTTACTCCGGACATTGTCAAGGCAGGAAAAACAGTTACGCCGGATATTTTCAAGGCAGGGAATGCAGTTACGCCGGACATTGTCAAGGCAGGAAAAGCAGTTACACAGGATATTGTGAAGGCAGGAAATGCAGTTACACCGGATATTGTCAAGGCAGGAAATGCAGTTACACCGGATATTGTCAAGACAGGAATTGTAGTTACACCAAACATTATTACTTAATGTTGGAGTGCAAAACTGCTCACATGCACCAAGCGCCTCATCTGGCAATTATTATGAGCTGATCTGTAGTGGTATGGCCAGTGTTACAAGTCTTGGAAAAGATCATCTTTTATAAAAAGTTGGTAGTTCATTCATTCTCCGCTGTTTCTGGAATTAAAATTCAGCCTTCTGACCTTTATCTATGCAGGCGACAACGCGAGCATCGTGCTGAAGTGCAAAGTCGCTTCCAATCACAGCTATATAAATAATTGATATGCGTCCCACTGGACAGAAAACGAATCAGACTTTCTTAGCAAGGATAAATACATGTTTTTTTTGTCCTAAGGTCACGTGGTCAATTAATAACCGTATGACTCACGGGCTGGCGGGAAACGTTTCCCATGAGTTATACATTGGAACAACAATGGTCAAAATCCTGAGCTGTAACCATGGACTTTTGTCAGTTGAACGGACTAATTCACTGTCTGGTATCTGCAGTTTTGCAATATATAGACTGCGTCCGGGCTGCTTCATCACAGCGTAAGTATATGGCATGTTAAAAATAACACGTCATGGCTCTGCTTATAAAAATAATGCATGCGGTCCAGCCAGTTCGGATGCTTACATTATGTTGTAATAACCGCTTCAAGTAATATTCACAAATGTAACCTTGGTATTTTCACTTCAGTCTTTCACTTCGCCACCGTCTGATGATGGTCTTTCCATTCGGCAGTACATTTCACCGCACTATACCATATCGACGCGAGGTTGAGCGTTGGACCATAAACAATGACTTAAACTACGAGAAACTCTATTGGAAATTATACGTGGAGGCGCCACCTGGTGGTGGAAGGGCGAGCAAATTGTCTTCATCGACCGATTGGGAAATTCCTTGCAAATCCAAGTCACGGTCTTTGTGTATTGCAAGAATGTGGCAACATACAACATTATTGCGACAATTACTGGTGTCGCATAACACATATTGTTAATAAGCAACGACATTAATTGCATAGCAGCTTGCATGTGCCAAGAACCGAATACCTGCATCCTATATTACATAAGTGTCTACACCAATAACGCCCTGTATGACAGCCTACCTGCTGCCATAAAAGGATAATTGATTTAAGTCGAATATAATCCATACGCTGTAAGATAGTGGTTATCGTGTTGGAAATGCGAGACTGTTAAGACACGTTGCAAGGGTGTGTTTCATCGCCCAAACCAATAAATGAACCCTGTGTCATTCCTGCGCACGGCCGAGTTGAGCCTTCGTGTTTAAACTAATGACGTAAAACGCCGATCCATTATTCCTTGACATTCACGACGCAGCCGTCATAGTGAAGCATTGGCCCAGCATGCCAGCCAATGCTGCACATGTTGCCATGCCAACTATTATCGGTCCTTCCAACTTTCAGCTGCAGTTTTTGGTCTGACCGTCTAATCATTTCATAATATCAATCTTCCGGATGTTATTGCGCTTTCTGTGGCATGCGCGCACACTTCGATAACATTAACAGCTCTGTTCGTGGTTCCTGGTGAATTATGAGTGCCCTTTGTATGGCGAGTTTACGAGATGTCGGAGAGAAAATGCCGATTTTTACCACTATTGTCCTGTAGAGACTATTTCATTGTCCCATCCATAATAGTTTTTAGGGTTTTTTTTCAGCAGTATTTATTACCGCAGGATGGCGTGGTACGTCGCTTTACGCGACAGGCAAACGATGCGTCAGTGACACTGAAACTAGGAAATGTTTTTATTATGCTTTCATTTTTTGTAATTAACTTTCTCTTCCCTGATAATTCTGTTTGCTGCAAAGCGTGTCATAGAATGTTCCATAAACTCGTATCATCTAGAAAAAGAAGTCTGCCAGTGTGCAGGGTTGACACCTGATATCTGCATTCCTAAAGGCGGCTGAAATAACAATCAATGTTAAAGCTACTAGCACAGCAACATTTTCTCTCCGGAAATTAAAAAGTGTCTTGTTTTGAAACGATGAATTTGGGGTCTTACTGCACACATATATGCACATAAATGATATGAAATAAATACTAGGGCATGTACTAGGGGAATCAGGCTTCTGTCGGCACGTACACGGTACATATGGACTTTGAAACCTCTAAAATAGAGACTATATATCAAATGATATGCAATATCGCGCGATATTTGAAGGTAATTCGGGAATCTATGAAGTCGAATGAGATGGAAGATAACTTACGTAATGTAGGTGTGTGACAAGAAAACGAGGTAACGAGCAGGCAAATTACTGTTGTAGATACTTAGCTATAATATGCCATATAACTAAGATATTCTTGCACACTATAAATACAAAGATTTAGTTTGTTTCTAACATCAGGACAACTTTAGGGGCTTGTAAGCCTATCCTTCACATATTAAGTTAATGACCGATTGTTGTAAGTTAACGAGCGGGAGTAAGATCTGTACCGCGAAATTATTAGTCTGCAGCCGTCGTCGTCGGTCAATTTCTATTCCATCCAAAAATATATAAATAAATGTGTGCAATATCTTTATGGTAGATTCAGCATTTTTCGGGTCGGTAGTTTAAAATTTTGCGAGCAAAAGTTGCGAGCTCTTAGCGACAGGACCCCATAAATTACATCGAATATTCATTCATTCATCCCTATGCACTTCGTATTCCAAGACGACATCAAGCAATGGATTTGTCTAAAGAACGTGACTTGCTACACATAACAAATGACGCAACATATATTGAGTTCTATTCACGACAAAAGGCTACCGGGCGAGTCTGCTGTCCCCAGCGGAATCCCGTGACTAGAAATGGGATAGGTGACGTCACATCCATTTTAAGCATTTATTCTTTATTCATATGTGTATGTAAAATACCGGTTGTGTGATGGTAGAAAGTAGCGAAGTATGAGAGACATAATGACACACCCTTAATGCATAAAGACTCGTGCGAATGATACAAAACGCTACATGATTTCAAAATAACTCCTTAGAAGACGGAACCCCGCAAGAAGGAAGATGGCCGTAAAGCTTTGTTAAGCATGTATACATGTGGAGTACATGTAAATTGTGTGGCCAATGAAGTGACATATATATATATATATATGTACATTAAATTGCTGAAAAAATAAATAAATCACAAGATTGATCGGTCGAGACAGTTAGAATGGCGTCCGCTACATCCGGGAACATTTCCCTATTGGCGAAAGTCTGCAAAAATACGACTCTATAAAAAAACCTTCTGCCGTCTTCAATTCCAGCACACGTAACATCCCTGGTGGTGGGGTGGGGTTGGGGGAGCTCGTCCTGTATAAACGTCACCGGCCTCCCTCATGTCCTACAACAAGGCTAGTCACGCCAACGGCAGAAAGTCTGTAGCTTTCCCCCATTGGTTGTCTGATTGCTTGGAAAATTGCAGGTACTTAGGCCCCGGGCATAGGACATGGGAAATAACTGAATCAAGGCTTGGAAGCCAACCAAAGGCTTCTTGGTCGAATGTAACCCGGAAAGATTGGCCAGTGAGAGGGATTGCATGGCTTTGCGGCGCTCCTCTGTTTACCTTGACATTGACATTCACACGAGTCAGAATGGCGACCTGGGATAGCTAGGTCGTGACCTGCATGATGACGCCTTCCGCCACTCTCCCACAATCAAGGCCACCGCTAGAGGGCGCTCGTCGGACCTCACTGAATTCATCTCTGTCACGTGGCACCGTCGCTAGACGGTCTTTGACTCCTGCGGCCTGGGGGTCAGAGCCATGTTTCCGCTGTCTGGGGACGCTTCGTGACTATTACATATATCTGGTCGTTCGTCTATTACGTAAAGGGGGCTTCACTGGTGTAGTGGTTAATGCCCAAGGGAACAGATCAATAGGTCCTGGGTTCGCATCATGCCATGGGCACCTACTATATGGGGCTTGCTGCATACAATCAGTATTCAAGCGGCTTAAAATACCAACTCATTCCAATGTTACTTGGAGTCATCTTGTGAATCTCATACACACATGCTGCAGTGAAACCAACCGTAAAGATTAGGCAAAGCTTAATCAGAAGCTCTCTAATATAAATCGTGTTTAGTGGTGCCCACGCAATTAAAAGGCTGGTCAGTCGAAGGTAGCATGAGTCTAAGATCTCAACGCCACCTACGGGCCCGTCGGGAGATTGATCCCTCTAGTCTCGCCGCTCGACAGTGTTCGCGAGACCTCACACGGCGAGGTCCCACTCCCGGCAGCCATTGCTCACCGGTTGAACAAAGGCGGCATGCTAAGCACTTACCATTGTTCCTTTTTTTATTCTTCCTGCGTGGTTCATGCCTTTGTGAAAGGGGTCACATATTTCACTTAAGATTCGGTAAAGGAGCGCCTTCTTCAAGCTACATCTCCCCCCCCCCCAGCCCCCCACCCCCAACCCACCCACACCCCGTAGGCCAACCGCTGGGGTTGAGTCCTTCCTTAGTCACGCGATCGTGATCAAGCATGGCCGCCAACGTGTCCTCCACTTCCGGTACACCAGTACCCCATTAGTGCAGGTTGGGCATTTTATCTCATTGCGCTTTGGTCGCGTTGTAGTGACATGTGTCACTAAACACGTGTCCAGGTGTGAATATCAAGCTCTTCGGGGTTGCGAAAGTAGATACTTAGCTATAGTGTGCGATATAATTAAGATGTCGATATTTTTCAACACTATAAATGCAAAGCTTAGATTATTTCTATTATCAGGACTACGTTGTGTAAACGACCGATTGTACTCGAGCGTGAGTAAGATTTGTACCGTGAAATTATTAGTCTGCAGCCGTCGTCGTCGGTCAATTTCTATTCCATCTAAAATTATTTAAATAAATGTGTGCAATATCTTTATGGTAAATTCAGCCTTTTTCGGGCCGTTATTTTCAAATTTTACGAGCAAAAGTTGCGCGCTCTTTGCAAAAGGACCCACTGAAGTACATACAATATTCATTCATTCATCCCTATGCACTTCGTATTCCAAGACGACATCAAGCAATGGATTTGTCTCGCTACGAAAATAACGTGACTTGCTACAAAGAACAAATGGCGGGAAACATATGTTGAGTTCTATCCACGACAAAACGCTGCCGGGCGAGTCTGCTGTCCCCAGCGGAAACACGTGACTAGAAATGGGATACGAGACGTCACATCCGTTTTAAGGATTTCTTTTTGGTTGATATATGTATGTGAAAAACGGGATGTGCGATGGTAGAAAGTAGCGAAGTATGAGAGACATAATGACACACCCTCAATGCATAAAGACTCGTGCGAATGATACAAAACGCTACATGATTTCAAAATAACTCCTTAGAAGACGGAACCCCGCAAGAAGGAAGATGGCCGTAAAGCTTTGTTAAGCATGCATACATGTGGAATACATGTAAATTGTGTGGCCAATGAAGTGACATATATATATATATATATGTACATTAAATTGCTGAAAAAATAAATAAATCACAAGATTGATCGGTCGGGACAGTTAGAATGGCGTCCGCGACATCCGGGAACATTTCCCTATTGGCGAAAGTCTGCAAAAATACGACTCTATAAAAACCTTCTGCCGTCTTAAATTCCAGCATACGTGACATCAATGGGGGTGGTAGGGGGTGGGGGTGGGGTGGGAGGAGCTCGCCATGTATAAACGACACTGGCCTCCCTCATGTCCTACAACAAGGCTAGTCACGCCACCGGCAGAAATTCTGTAACTTACCCCCATTTTTTGTCTGATTGCTTGGAAAATTGCAGGTACATAGGACCCGGACATAGGACATGGGAAGTAAGTGAATCAAGGCTTGGAAGCGAACAAAAGGCTTCTTGGTCGAATGTAACCCGTAAAGATCGGCCGGTGAGAGGGATTGCATGGCTGTACGGCGCTCCTCTGTTTACCTTGATATTAACGCTGACACTATAGGGCGAGAGAAGCTGAAAGCTTCTGAGAGTGGCGACCTGGGATAGCTAGGTCGTGACCGGCATGATGACGCCTTCCGCCACTCTCCCACCATCAGGGGCACCGCTAGATGGCGCTCGTCGCACCTCACTGAATTTATCTTTGTCACGTGTAACCGCGGCTAGACGGTCTTTGACCCCTGCGGTCTGGGGGTCAGAGCCTCATTTCCGTTGTCTGGGGACGCTTCGTGACTATTATATATATCTGGTCGTTTGTCTATTACGTAGAGGGGGCTTCTCTGGTGTAGTGGTTAGTGCCGTAGGCCGCATATCATTAGGTTCTGGGTTCGAATCCTGCCCTGGGCACCTAATATGTGGGGTTTGCTGCATACAATCAGTATTCAAGCGGCCTAAAATACCAACTCATTTCAATGTTACTTGGAGTCATCTTGTGAATCTCATACACACATGCCCCAATAAAAAACAAATCGCAAAGCTTAAGGAAAGCTTGATCGGAAGCTCTCCGATATAAATCGTGCTTAGTGGGGATGACGCAATTAAAAGTTGAGTCTGCAACTCAAGACTCAAGTTAGGAACTGGCCGCGTTGTGAAGACATGTGTCACAAAACAGATGTCCAGGTGTGAATATCAAGCCCTTTAACTGTGATTACAGTTTACTTCAGGGTTGAAAAATGTTTTTGCGGCCGGCGGCTGCAACTTACGACACATAGGGGTCTGGCAGTTCGTGTCGCTTTTTAGCTAATTTCAGTGCCATTTTGTTCCAAAATCTGTGTCGACGTCGCTTTTTCAGAACCTCAGTGTCGGAATTTGAGGGTCAATGTCGAATGTCGATTTTTCAAATATGCCTGTGTCGCTAGCCACCATTTACCCCTTGCAGTCCCCTATATATGACCATATCTTGCTATGTTGAAATACGGCTAAGCCAGAACATGTCTTGTGTTTACTACAACATGGACAATTCGACCTTATTTGATCGTTCATCCGCATGAAACAGTAACGAAGCGGTGCATCAGGCACACAGTCGTTAACCAAACATCATCCTGTGTTATATGGCAAGGAAAGTGAGACGAAGGACGTTCTTGATTAATAGGTCGTTGATCATGTATTAACTGCACATTAAGCAACATAACAGTAAGTCATTCACAGCTTCATTATCGTCAACAGGGTGATATGGGATTCCTCCTATGCAACTTGTAGAGAAAATCAACGGTAATTCAATGACCACGGGTGTGTGTGGGGGGGGGGGGGGCGGCATAAAAGACCGATCCTCTGCACATTGTACATTGCCATATGAGAAACTTCGTCGATCTTCATCCTGCATCCGGTAGTTGTGCCCCTTGCTTTGCCATTCAAACACATCCACCCACACGGCGGGATCCAGAATTCGGCTCTCCTGAGGCGGAGGGAACGCAACTACCTAGGTAGGGGAGGGGGGGGAGGGCGGGGGTTGTGAAATGGAGTGCTATTTGTACTAAAATAGGCGGCCATTCTCAAAAGGACGGGGAGTGTAGGGGAGAAACCGGAGGTTAGGGGGCGCGGGCAGACAGAGAGGCCAGGGTCGCCCCACCCCTCCCCCCTACCACCCCCCCCCCTCCCCTCCGCACCCGGATCCGGCACTGCTCACAGCATGTAAATAATATCAGACCTGGCCAGCAAAGGCCGCCTTAACGAAGCATTATTGCAGTCGCTAAAACACGACCACAATCCATCTTGCCTGATAGCCGTTAGCATTAAACGCATGACATGTAATGGCAATACAATTACTCGCTGACGTCTTGGGACCATTCCCCGATCCCCTCCACTCCACCCCACCCCACACCATCTCACCTCCTTCCCACCCCGACCCCACCCGACGTCCCACCCCACCCCATCCCACGTCCACCACCAACACCTCAAGTGCCACCCCAAGTCCCACCCGACCCCACCCCGCGTCCCACACAACCTTACGCACCACCCCACCCTACCCCGCGTCCCACACTGCCCTACGCCCCCACGCTCCAACGTCCAAACCCACCCCACTCCACGTCTCACACCGCCCCACTCTTCCAGGTGGGTGGCCATAACGACCAGAACGGTGGGCAAACCATTGTCGAAGGATCCACATCGTGATGCGAGACCCGTTGGTGATGCGACCGCGGAATCAGTCATTATGGTCACCACCAGTAATCAAAACAGACCCGAGCGGATACAACGCTACAATAGGCCGGGTGGCAGTTATTGCTGCATCGCCGCATTAAAGCGACGACCGGACGGCCTTCCCCATATATATACAGCACAAAACAATCATCGTTTTATGCCTCTCAGGCGCCCGTTTACCCGATAATGCAATCAGCTGTATATAGCTTTGGTCACTCCTCAGGAAGAGATCCCGTGGCTCCGAAGACAACGCCGTGAATGACGTCATAGCCGGGTTCTTGGTTAACGTGAGCAAATATCGTTCCGGGCATCGGAATTATTCCGAGTAGAGAAAATAAGCAGTGAGGGAAAAAGCACGGTGAAAGAAGATTGGAACCTTTAACCACATTACCGGTATCTGTCAAAGAATGAATCAATTAATGGAGTGATGTTTTTTGGGCCATCTTTGGAACATGTGAACTAAATTTGGCGGATGATTCCAAACCCGGCTTCACCTTCAGTGGAGATGATGCGTAGCACATGAGCTTTATGTACCAAACCATTGGTCTCGGTGGTTAAACCCATTTACATAGTTTGATTAAAATACCTTTGATTAGGGAGAGATCAGCATCAGTGTCGCCCAACATCGTGAACCAAGTTTAACCAACCACAGGCAGCTTATCCAGGCATCGAGTACAACAATTTAAGCTCCCGCTAATGCCCATCATTGGTTTTATGAAAGAGAACAATGAGTTTTGGAAGCGCATCAATCAAAGATGTTCCACCCGTTCCACCCGTTCCACCCGCTCCACCCGTTCCACCCGCTCCACCCGCTCCACCCGCTCCACCCGCTCCACCCACTCCACCCGCTCCACCCGCTCCACCCACTCCACCCGCTCCACGCACTCCACCCACTCCACCCGCTCCACCCGCTCCACCAGCTCCACCCGCTCCACCCGCTCCACCCACTCCACCCGCTCCACCCACTCCACCCACTCCACCCGTTCCACCCGCTCCACCCGTTCCACCCGCTCCACCCGCTCCACCCACTCCACCCACTCCACACACTCCACCCACTCCACCCACTCCACCCACTCTACCCGCTCCACCCGCTCCACCCGCTCCACCCACTCCACCCGCTCCACCCGCTCCACCCACTCCACCCACTCCACCCACTCCACCCACTTAACCCGTTCCACCCACTTAACCCGTTCCACCCACTTCACCCGTTCCACCATAGGAAGCTCCCGTGGGTGTGTGACCAGCATGGGTTCTGCACGTTATTGCTTCTCTTTCGCGTAAAATGAAACAACACATTACACGCCAAACGGCTTTTAAAGCTGATACCGCCACAGCTACCATGATATGGCATTGGCTTGCAATATCTGGGAATATCTGCAGGCTTACAACATGCATATATGGTATGCAACAGCAGAAGGGCTTCATATTACACAGCAACTATCGGTTGTTGGTTGCTGAACAGCTTATTATATACTACGATTCCATCTTTCATCTTTCAATTATATCTACGTGCCTGGTTCTCTTACCTGATATATCACATGTATGCACAAAGGTGGCGTAAAACATCATCCATTCTCGATCCTTACCTCATGGCGTCGGTGGTGTCCGACGGTGTGCCGTCCACCCACGCGACCGAAAGGACGAGCAGGAAGTAAAGGACCGGCTCCATTGTCCTGATCACCTCCATCGAGCTGATCCACAGACCGCGGCGGATTTCACCAGGGCGATGATCTCACCGGGGTGCTGGCTGATCTCACAAGGGCGAATATCTCGCCGGGGTGTTGACTAATCTCACCAGGGCGATGATCTCACCAGGGCGATGATCTCACCAGGGCGATGATCTCACCGGGGTGCTGGCTGATCTCACCAGGGCGATGATCTCACCGGGGTGCTGGCTGATCTCACCTGGACGATGAACCCACCAGGGTGATCAAAGGAAGTTGATCTCACCAGGGCGATGATCTCACCAGGGCGATGATCTCACCGGGGTGCTGGCTGATCTCACCAGGGCGATGATCTCACCAGGGCGATGATCTCACCAGGGCGATGATCTCACCAGGGCGATGATCTCACCAGGGCGATGATCTCAACAGGGCGATGATCTCACCAGGGCGATGATCTCAACACGGAGCTGATCTCTCGGATGCCTTGCTAACCGCAAATCGTAAACCCTAATGTGCGCAAGAAGACTAAAATCGTCACGTGTTTCCACGTGTGTCGCAGTCAATGGTCATCACGGTGTTTCCTATCCCTCTTCGTCAGTCACATTGGTCGGAATGAGCCATCGCAGAGTCAGGCATGTTGATGTACAGCGTAAGTCTTCTTTTTTTTGTTACTTTCAGCTGTCGGATCGGGTGACGACACATAGCGTACGACACTGCATCCGCTGACTTGTTGCATTAATGAGCAGCGATGGATGCGTCTGCCTCCCTCGGCGCCCCCAAGCGGACATCCACACTGACAGAAGTTGTCAGCCACTCCATGAGGCGCGAATATCCATCCATACACCCCTGGGGAGAGGCGAGTAGTCCTCTGCGAACCACGACCACAGCTCGAGGTTGTCTTTGATTCTTGCCGCCACTGGCCGCCACTGCCGCTGGCCCTGCCGCCGCCGCCGCCGCCGCCGCCCAGCCCCTGCCCCTGTCGCCGCCGCCGCCGCCGCCGCCGACGCTCCAGCCCCTGCCACAGCCGTCGCCTAGCCCCTGCCGCCGCCGCCACCCCAGCCCCTGCCCTTGTCGCCGTCGCCCCAGCCCCTGCCGCCACCTCCGCCCAAGCCCCTGCAACAGCCAATGGCGCTCCCGCTGGCCCTCTAACTGCCCCAGCCGCAGCGTTATCCCGATACCTTCGTCCTCTGGGTGGACATCCTCAGTATGTGAGAGGAAGTGAGTTAGTCAGCTGGTGGTGCAGGTTGGTTGGTTCAGTCTTCGCGGCACGTGCCACGGCACGCCACGCCACGCCACGCCACGCGACGCCACGCCACGCCACGCCGCCCAGTCCCGGGTCGGCGACATAGCCTGATCCGTGAACTGTCCTCGCCTCGTGTCTCTCCCGCTTGTATCTCCCACTGTGGGCACCGGCGCCACGTGAACGGCTATCACACCAGCCGCCCGATCGGTGTATATTTATATATACGGGCAACAAGGTCCTCTGTCCCGGCAGTGACCCATCGATTAGTCTTGGAAAGCTGAGCTTACCCAACCTGACCAACGCCGCTCCATCACTTCTCACATTCCGCCATCGTCCAGCCCCCCCCCCCCTACTCCACACCCCTCTCCGATGCTCCCACCCTGCCATTTTAAATTTTGTACTCGACATTTCTCTGCTATTTACACGCCACAAGACCGTTTCGCAGCCCACCACTCCTTGCCCCTATTCCTTCCGTCCCTCCTCCCAGCCCTCCCGTCCCTCCGCCCATCCCGGAGATTCTCCGATCTCTCGTCCGTCCTTACTGGCCCCTCACACTGCCCAACGCCAGACCATGTTTGATTCCCCCACCCTCCTCCGACTCCTATATCCCTCTCCGACCCCCCTCCTCCAGCCGCCCCGACAACTATTTACGTATACCCACACCCCAAACCAACCCGACCCATATCAATACCCTCCTGCTGACCAACTACCCCCCTCCGCCGCCCCTCCCTCCTAGCCCACCGCCCCCCCCCCACCTCCCTCCTGACCCACCATCCCCACCCCCTCCCCGCCATCAGCCTTGGTGGCAGCGTCGCCGCAAGGTACAAGCAACAGGTTGGTTTCCCGCCACACAACGGCCATTACCCCAACAACCTAAGCGATCCGTCAACCGAACATACCGAGCGGTGACTATTGTCATAATGCCAAGGGACTTTACGGTCCCGATACCGTTACCAGGACGAGGAGGGGGTAAGGCATTGGGGGGGGGGGGGGGAGGGGGAGGAGAGGGGAGCGGAAAGGATGCGGAGGAGGTCTATAGATATAAAGTGGCGTTACTGATAGGGCTTAACGACACGGCACCCGTCGGTCGTGGGCGAGTGAGGACCATTTCGACCCTCAGCCTATGGTTTCGGAAGGTACTCCTAGGCGGAGGAACCGGGGGCCCGGCGGGGATAGGGCGGGAGAAGGGGCAGACAGATAGAGCATGACCCCCTCCCACTTCTATCCCCCCCGCCACAGTTAGCACCCCCCACTCCCCGTCCCACCTTTCCCACGAGCCCCGTCTGAATCCCCCATGAATATACCGGTCGAGATTTTTCCAGCTCTCCTGGTTGGCATCAGCCATGGAACGGTTTTTACCCTTCCCTACTCCTATTCCCCCCTCCCTGTCATTCGTGCGCTAAGACACCCCCCCCCGCCCCCCCAGCCCCTTCCCTCTAACTCCTTCACTCTTCTGGATCACTTCACGTCATTAACTTGTGACCCTCCGCCCAGGACAACGACTTTTGTTACACCACCAATAACTCATCATCGTCATTTCATGTCCCGACTTTTTACAGATTGTTACACGCGGGCATGAAAGGTACGTTCCAGCTAACTTTGTGGGGGTGTAAAGTGATTAATTGTTGACACAAACCATATCAGTACCACGCATGGGAACCATTCTAATTACAGTGTTCGTGTGTATGGCATAATTGTCAATATTCTGATCTAATATTAATAATAGAACGAAGGAGCGTCTGTTTTTGGAAGAATACAAGTTTCGCTGTTGCCTCTTCCATTTCCTTTCTGTGATGTATCCCCAATGTTTATACCTTTAACACCGTCCCTATCCTTCATGTGGGGTTGTCAAATCGGCATCTGACTATTTTTTTCGCTCCAGCGAGGAAACAAACAGGGGACAATCCCGACTAATTAAACTGAATCGTTTGAATCGTGGCGAAAACACACAGAGTCATTGAACAAGCTGGTCGGCACCACGCATCGCCATCATCGACCCATATTGCTCGCTGAAAATGTGAAATGGAAAACTACTAGGAAATCTCATACCAGTATTGAGCATGTCAAATTAAGTTTAGCTGGGGAGTTTGAACATTGGGTGTTCGTCTCCGTTTTAAGCGTTAACTAAGTTACTTTCAATTTCAGTGTGGACCCCCCCCCCCAACCTATCGAGCCGCTCAATTGTGACCGTTTCCAGGGGCGCGTGCAGGAATTCTTGAAAGGGGGGGGGGGAGCACAATGAATTGTTCAACAAAAAAACAGGAAAAAAATATAGGTTAAATAATCGTTGGAAAAGCTGGTCTGCGCCACACATCGCCTTCATGGACTCATATTTCTCGCTGAATAATTATGTGGAAGTGGAATCGGGCTGGGATGTCTCATACCAGTATTGGGCCTGTCAACGCAGACAGCATGCCAAAGTTAACTTAACGTTAGATCAAGGTTAGCAGCTACGTTTAGTTAACGTTTCGGGTTAACGTTATTCTATCCTAATAGTGTTCATGGATTTAACGTTAAATTAACGTTTACGTTTTCACGTTAGCAGTAAACCATTTTTAAACGAATATCAAAGGGTAGCGGTTGGCAAAAGTTGCCCTTCTAGCCGCTGTACACCCTGTGTCACTGCGTATTTCCCGAAATGGTGGCCCCAGGTTCGTCCCCATTGTCACCAGTGTGGTAGTTGAAGTCATAGGCCTCCGAAAGTTCATCCCCGCCCCGTCTTCGTCTCCGTTTTAACCCTAAAGTTACCCCCATTCTGTCGAGCCGCTCAATTGTGACGCTTTCCAGGGGCGCGTGCAGTAATTTTTGAAAGGTGGGGGGGGGGGGCACAATGAATTGTTCAACCAAAAACATGAAAAATATGCATGTAAAATCCTGGGATGTAGGTGAGAGTGATGCAGGTTACGTACTATAGGGGGGGGGGGGTGGCGCAGATATTCCTTGGGGTCTGAAAGGGGGGTCGTGCCCTTTGTGCTACTCCCCCCGCCCTCTGGACACGTTCATGCTTTCCCCTGTTGAATGCCACGCAACATTTGGATATTGGTCGTCAGTTTTCCGAGAGTTTTCGCACACACCCGGTCCATTTTCTCCTCCCACCTCCTCGATCTACTCTGACATATAGTGACAAAGCTATACCACCTCTTAGCAATCTCATTACGCCTGGCAAGAGGGCAACGATATTGTTCTCTGCAGTCTCCTCTTACTTGGCTCTTCCAACGTTGTTCTTGTGTGTTTTTTTATTCTCCGAAAAGCGGCATATAACACATGGACAATGTCTGTACACAACTATGCAAACATACCAACGTCACCTCTAAGTATAAGCGATTACATCGTATATTGGATCCACCTGGCTTTTAAACTCTCCCTCGCTCTTCCCGGTGTTTCTGCCACTCTGCTCTCTAGCTCGAAATAGTATTTTATAAGCCGAATTATAGCCGTTACTATTGGCGTAACTCCTTTCCACTTACAAACATATATATGGTATGTAACAGTAGGTAACAATAACAACAAGATTAATTAGTTCTTTATGCGGTGAAACTGCCTCTAGCAAAGCAGATGTGAAATTTATATCTTTACTAAGATTGGATCGGCTTGACTCATCTAGCCATGCGTCTATGTTTTCCATATCCGTTTTACTATGACACAATTCCAAAACATATGTTCTATTTTTTCGTCATTCTCGTTACATAAGGCGCATCTTTTTGATTCAGCCAATTTACAAAAAAAACAAGTGGGAGTTGGTAACCATATGTCTACACAAAAAAATATACTGGAAACTCCGCAGTCGTTCGTCCATGGTGGAGCTCAACTATAACTTGTTCGCCTTTGGTATTCATCAATATCCTGGTGGAGCTCCTCTTTCCATTTCGATTCACTTGTCTTCGCAAACGTACCCTCTTTCACAAGTGGCCTATAGACAGCATTAGAAATTCTCTCATTCTGCCTTAGAAACTTGATATGTATTCTCTCTATACCAGATTGCTTTTACCTCTGCTCTTGGCTTTGTGCTCTCAATTGTCTGGGAAAGCTATGCGTTAAACTATAAAAAGTTCATAATAACGCTATACCTTTTATCAAACTCGCTCCATCCATAGGGAGAACCGTCTTCACTTAGCATATCGTTATAGTAAATCTCCACTTTCTTGATAAGTTCAGCTTTTCGTCGAGTAAGATTTTCGTTCTTTAAAAAGTAAGAATTCCAAATTGGCGCCTCAAAAAGATGCTCCCCACGTATTATATTCTTGAAATAAATGCATTCTCTTAAAACCTCTGACCAAAAAGGGTTTGCTTTCGCTTCCAACAGATGCAGCGATTGCGGGTCAAGCTTCCAACATAAGGTTTTGTCTTCGCAAGTAATTTCAGTAAAGAAGTTCGGCCAGGCTCCTTCAGTGGCAACTAGTCTTTTTATCCAAGTAATCTTTAACGCCTTTATAAAAGATGTTATGTGGGTCAGGTTAAGCCCCCGTCCTTTACCTGGTGTACCATGCGTTTTAGTGCAATTTTAGACCGTTTTTCTTCCATAAAAGTGCCCATACAATACCCTCAAGACGATTAACAAATGACATATTGACCGAGTTTGTACACATGCTGGCAAAACTGAATACCTCTGATCTTAGCGTCATTCTTAATTGCCATAGAGAGTGGCTCAACAGCCAAGATAAATAAATACGGTGACAAGGGGTCTCCTTGTCTACACCCTCTCGTTTAAAGAAGTCTGAGAAGTGGCCATTGTTAATGACACAGCTATTAGATTCAGAATATAAAATATTACAATATCTCCTAAACGACTCACCAAATCCGTATTCATTTAGTACTCGCGTTAAATATGACCAGCTTACCGTATCGAAGGCCTTTTCGAAATCTATTAACAGTAGCAATGCTGTCTTATTGTTCCCGACAGAATCTTATGATCTGCGTTCAGGAGCGTTATGGGGCGCCAATTTTTATATATTCCCTTTGTTTGTCCTGTTTTGGACGGCAAGTAATAATCCCTTGCTTCTCGGTGACAGAAAGAGTACCGTGCTTATAAGCGTAATTTAGACTGTTAAGAAGATACCCGCCAATATCTTTCCAGAAAAAGTTAACAAAGTCTATTGGTATACCGTCACTTCCAGGACAATTATTTTTCATATTCTGAATAACTTTTGCTTCATCACCAGTTATTTCCCCTTCACATGCTTCCATTTGTTCATCAGAGAAACGTTTTAGTTTCTTATCGTTTAGAAACTCATTAATATGATGCTCCCCACAAATTATATCATTGTTTGAATTAAGCCGTTTATATAGAACCCCCTTTGTGCCTTCAATATAGCCTCTTGTACGATTTCCTCTTCATCCACCACTAGTTTACTGATCAATTTATTGATGTAATTCCTCTTTTCCAGGTTGCAAAAATATCTTGTTGGTTTTTCACCCTCTGCGTAATAATTTGCCTTCGCACGTAACGTAATGGCCTTTGCCCCAGGGGCCCGTAGCCGCTCTAGGTTTGCACAAAGTTCATCTCGTTTTTAACGATGTCATCGGGCTGGTCCCCACTCCTTTGTAATATATTGTCTAGTTCCGTTAGTTCTCTCTGTACCGTCGCTATCGTTTCATTCGTTGCCTTTTTTTTAATGTACTGGAACTTATAGTGGTGCCCTTAATTGCTAATTATGGCACTTCATAGAACAGTTGATCGTTTACAGCATTATTCGAGTGGTCTTCCGATACCATATCATTGCCCCTGCCATATTGATGTTCCACCTTGGTGACACAGGTTTTGATCATGTTAACATACTGTTGATCTAACACCAAAGGTGTGTTCATTTTCCAGAACCCCCGGCCTCTATCTAAGGTTAATCCCTGAACATCTATCGCTATTAATGAACGGTCCGTTCTATACCCATATCCGATTGATGCCTTTTGTATGGTAGCGTGAATATCTGAGGAGACAAGAAAACAATCTAGCCTTGTCCTGTGTGTTTTCCGCTGTTGATTTACCCAAGCATATCTTCTTGTGTCCGCATGGAGACTTCTCCAACAGTCTATCAGCTCGAGAGTGTCCATCATATCCAATACGCGTTTTCTTGCCTTAGTGTTATTTCCTCTCTTATATCCATATGTATCCACCTCTTGATTTTGGACCAAATTCCACTCTCGACATATTATTATTGTGGCATTACCCAGTTTCTCTATAATACGCTGTAAATCAGTATAAAATTCTGGACAATCCTTATTTGGACCGTACACACAACCCAAAGTCATCCGAGTTCCATTAATAGTGACATCTAATAATATTAAATTACCTGCGTTATCTTTATCTACCCCATGCCCTTCCAACGTTATTCTTGAAGATAGGGCTATAAAGTCTCGTTCGCTTAGACTTCCGGTTTACTCATTTTGGGGACAAACAAACAAAGCACGTGTTCGGAACGAGTTTAGAAGCTCTGCGCACACTGGTATCCTGGCTATCTGTGACGTAGGGGTGACGTGTATGTTACTCAAAGAGAGAGACCGGGAACCAGACTACCTGCGCAAAAGCCAGGCGCCGAGGGGTGGGTCCATTGCGGAAGGCCTAGCGATATGATTCAGAATATTTAAGAAATATAGCTTCACAAAACCGATAGACGACATATTTTTTATTCATTTGCGCCATCACAATGACGAATGTTTGTTACGACGGGACAATACGACTGAGAAACTAACGTTTTTTGCATTTCCTACGAAAACGAGACATTATGACGTCACACGGATTCTCCCCGGTGACAACGTTGGCGCAACGCTTCAAACAGAAAACTTACAGAAATGAAGAAACTTGGTCTTTTCGTGATCTAAAAGTGATACGAAAACATCCAACTGGTCTTGTTTTGTCTTTACCATGTGGTTTAATGACGCATCCGTGTGCTGTTACTGCATGCCCTGCACATTTTAACAGCGGAATGGTTAAGTTGATCACTTGCTCTCGTCATTTTTGTTACCGCGGAGGCACGCGAAACTCTGTGACGTCACTCGCTGTTTAGTGAACTTGCGAAAGCCCGGATGCAGGGCTAAATTTAGAACGTTATTTTTAGCTTTCGAGTGTTTTGAAGACGGTTTTTCCTTGAATATTCAAAAAAGGTCTGGCTTCATCGCCTCCAAATATTTCAACGTATATCTCTCACAGCCATGTTTAGTGAAATGGTACTCATAGTCTTTAGAATAAACCTGGAAAGAAATTGACATATAGCTGCCTATACTTCAACATGGAGCACGTGTGTTTGTTTGTCCCCAAAACTGAAGTCTCGCGGCCCGATCGCGAGAACTGTATAGCCCTATAATACTAAATTATTTCAAGCAGTACAAGCTTTGTTTTCTGGAACAGGCCGGTGTCTCTAAGGCCGGTACTGTCGATTTGATGCCACCATATCTTTGCCAATGTGCGCTTGCGAACTGTTAACGACTTAACCTATACTCCACCCCCACCAGTTTGTTACATGTTGAGGTGGCCGTTTATATGTGTATTCGTTATCGGTAAACCCTTGAAATAAATAAAGTTTGTACAAAAACAAACGGTGGTGTATTTCTGCCGCCATTCAGACTTCAGACAAACTGCTGACTCAGCAAATGCGACACAGTTGAAATGTGACAAGCGCCGACCGAATTTCCCTGAAAATCGAAAGTCATGTATTAATATTTCATGGGGACCGTCCACATGTCTGACCCAGTGCGAGAAGCAGCTCCATCAGGATATGTGTTTCCTTCACTAAAAGGCATTGGTCACAACAAGGAATAAAACTTTTCCGCATTACATCGCGGAATTCGCGGAATCGCGATTAATTTTTCTTCCAGCATGACAATTTTATGGCCAGTGTGAATTGTTTATTTCTTCTGTTTCGCGGGGTAATCGACCAGTCTTTAGATGAACAAATCTAAATGTTTTGTCTCACATGTGTTGCATACATGTGATGCCCGTCGATATTAGGGGCTCAGACGGAGCACGCTGGACGGCGACATGGGCAATCTCTGTCGCGAGATGGCGCTCTGATTCTTTGCAGCCAAACGGCCCGGAGTCAGAACGCCCATGTTAGGTGAACGATAGACGATGTAAATATTATAACAATTTTGAGATCAAACAATATTAATTCCCTTGATTAATTTCTTTTATATGGGAACATAATCACTGATGGCAAAAATGTTCCTCATCAGTGTGTCTATTGTATCGAAACATGGGAGGGAGCAAGGGAGAGGGGGATTCCTGGTAAAGGGGGGCTCCAAGGAAATGGAAGGACTCCAGGGAAAGGGAGGCGGACTCAAAGGAAGAGGGAGGGAGGGGGGGCGACACCAGGTGGCAGGTGATGGGGGGTGCACGGCCATGTCGCCAGTGACAGCACTCCCTTCCCCTACCCCCCTCCCCCCTTGATGTCGCTTCTTTGTGTCTCTCTTTAAGAAGCGCGCGACTCCCTGGCGTATAATCAGCATGGGGCGTCTCGTATGATGTTCGCTCTGTCCCCAACCCCGATAACACAGCATCCACCATACATCTCCAACACAAAGCCGTCTCCATGCTAACATATCCTCCTCAGTTGGTCTGCCCTCCCCACCCACGCACCTCCTCCACCACCACCCCGCCCCATCCTCTACTCCCCCTCCTCTCTCCCTCCCCTCCCCTCACCGCCCTACTCCGCAAACATATTGAGCAAAACATGCGCCCTAAACCACAACTGCAGGTGTGGTAACCCCACAGTGAGACACAAACCCCCCCCCCCCTTCCCCTCCCCACGCTCACCGCCTCGTTGCAACACGATCGTTAATATCTTTAGTAAAAGTTAATGCGTACTTCTATTGTTTCCTCGGAGTCATGTTTTGCCGTTAATGCATACTTCTATTGTTCCTCGGAGTCGTGTTTTGCCGGTAAGGACCTGCGGACCATGAGCAGGAGGTCATTATTTTCTCAGAGCGGGTCATTATAGTTCCGTCACAATAATGACCCCTCGCTCTCATACTCCATGCCATCGCCGCCTCCTCGGAGGAAACAGTAGAAGTATGCATTAAGCCATATAAGGAATGAGTTGTAGTTCATTATTGGAATCTCACAACTTCTCGGCTACGCCTCGAAGTTCTTCGATCCCAATAATGACCTACAACTCATTTCTTATCTATTACGTAAGGAGCTGTGGACCATGAGCAGGAGGTGATTATTTTCTCTTAGCGGGTCATTATTGTCTAAGATTTCCGTCACAATAATGACCCTCAGAAGGACAATAATAACCCGCTTAGCTTACGCGTGCCGTGCTGTACGGGATTTTTCTCCCTACATCAGCATTAAAGCCACATGTTACAACGTACAACCCACACAAATTATTCATGAACAATTATGGACCCATCGAGTAATATTTCTTTATAAGCATACATGACCTGCTCTGTAACATGCGACATCGTTTCGAACATGTATGTCCCCCAAAAAGGTGTATTACAAAGGACGCACCTGCTTGACTGTCTTCGTTGAAATCGGATCTGAAGTTTCCACCTGTTGGTATTGTAGAGGTTCTTTCGTGTCGCCGTTTCGTTCTTGTCTCGTTTTTTTATAATCGATTATAACACACGTATATCCATTTCATCCTTTATTCCCCTGTAGTTTTTTTTTCTTATAAAATCTTTATTGTCATAGACATTTCAGTACATGTACATTTAAATAACTGTTGGTAAATGAATATATAAAATTTGCGTAGCACTACAAATCCCTTGAGATGTGATCTCTAAAGGAGGCACAATTTTTTGGCATTTTGCACTTAACCTGTAGGGTACACACGTAGGGTAGGGTGGGGCATGACGCCCAGGTGGGGTAAAATGCCCATGCCCACAATAACCCAGACGCGCATGTTCCGGAAGACTATGAGTGACGCATACGTGTTATTACGTTACTTATTACCTTAAGGTAAGCCACCCATAATAAGCCTCGGCGATTTTGAGCAGACCTTGGTAAACATCGGCAAACATCGGCGGGCTGTAGCCCTGAGATTTTACGCAGTCTTAATGGACAAAGCACGAATAAAACACATCAAAAGAAGTGGTGACATAGGTAAAATGAATAGATCATCGTATAATAAGCTTCGGCGATTTAGAAAAGGCATCGGTAAACATCGACAAACATTGGCGGGTGTGAGTGAAAGGGGAATCCCTAAGTCCTTACGTCATTCACAGGGGAATCCCCAATCCGTGACGTCATTCACAGGGTATTTCCCCGAGAAGGGCTCTTCGTGATAAATTCGGAAAATTCACGAAAAAGGCATAGAGAAAACTTGTAAATATTTTAGAAAACATTCGTGTATATCATAATTATATCGGAGACCATTATATATGTATATCCGGCAGACTCTCGCTCGAGGATCTGTAATATGGCTCCCAGGAGTCAACTATCAGTGTCAGAGATGATTTGCATGCCACTCTCACCATATACAAATGGTTCGGGAGCCAGAATGGCATTCTTACAGTAGAGGGCTCTATTGTGTTTTATCGCTCTCGATGCTTAAACAATCCCACAACCTACCATATAGATACGTGCAGTTCAGCTAGGCGTTGGCTGGTCTGTTTTTTTTTTGTATAAACTTTATTTATTTAACGAGGTTACCGATAGCGAATACACATATCAACGGCCACCTCAACATGTAACAAAAAAGTGGTTGTGGAGTTGAGGTTAAGTCATTAACAAGTACAGTTGATCAAACATACAGAAAGTTCAGATTCAATACAGTGACAAAGATTTAGTGGCATACAACCCTGAAAATCAAATCGACAGCATAGCTCTTAAATAAACCGACCTGTTCCGGAGATGAAAGTTTGTACTGCTTTAAATAATTTAGTATTATCTTCAAGATTAACGTTGGAGGAACCGAATAAGAGGAGATTGCAGAGACTAGCGAGTTAATTCTTAGATGCAGCCGTAAGATACAAGATAAAACCATATTCAACAACGAAGGAGATACCATTTAACAGTTCATTGCGAAGGTTGTTATATGTTGGACATTGTAGTAGGTAGTGGATTGAATCTTCAGGTTTTTTAGTACAACCGTTTTGACAGTATTTGGTGGGGATGAAACCATAGTTGTACCTATGAGCGTTAAGGCCACTAAGGCCAAGACGCAGTCTGCAATGATTGACGGCTGCATAACCCGTAAACATGTCATACAGTACATTGCGCGAATTGAAAAAACGTTCTTTATATGAAGATTTAAATGACATATATGACCCCGACTGCCTGGTCTGGTCTGTTCTCCAGGCAATGGGCCCCATTCATAATCACCACTTAGGCTACGCCAATAGACTTAGCGCTAAGTGGAAGATTTGTCGAGCCATTATCTCGAAGACGATTTCTTGATAATGAGCACCACCACAATGGGCCAGTGAGGCTAAGACTAAAATGCACTTTTCGTGAGTAAGCTATGTGAGGATTATGAATACGGCCCAGACAAATCAGCGGGGCCCGTGCGATAGCTCAGTGGGCCAGGGCGCGCTCGCCTTGAGTGCTCTGGCCACCTGAGAGCCTAACGGCACGGGGCTGTGGCCCGCTGTGGCCATATCTGTGTGGTCGCAGGATAAATATCCCATGTCGTGCTTCGCTAAGAAGGGTATGGGGTCACCCCAGGGGACATGGCTCCACTCTCCCTTCCTTCTTCCATTGACGCGTTATGACCAAAAGTGGTTAAAAGCGTCCTGAATATACGACCAATCCGCGAAATCAGCTGTAACCAACAAATGGTTCAAAAACCTTCCGGCGGACCGTTAGCCCTGTTCACATGGTGGGTCTAGATCGTCATCTCCTCTGGCGTCACACTGTCGGTCAGGTCCGGACTCATTGAGGCTAACGGTAAGGCGCTACAGTCGTGATCAGCCTCTTGATCACCAGGGGGCAGCACCTCTTGAAATGACAGTCACGTGGCGACGACACCAAATTCCCTTAACAGCAGGCCCATGCGTGGAAGGGGCGTCGGAAAGGAAACCACACAGAATGCCAAAGTGTATTGGGTAATGTGATGCCGCACTGGCCAGTAGGGTTTTCTTTTCTTGTCCTGATCGTCTTTCGCGTCACCTGGCTCACTTGAGAATGCAGTGAGCGACCACGACCTGGGATCCAGTTCTAAGGATTCCAACCTCCACCACCATCCCTCCCCCACGCCCCGCGTTCTGGGTGTAGCATCAAGTTCCCGTTTTGAGAAACCGTATTCCATGTTTGGCGTGGATCCACTATGTACGGAATATTCATCTTGCCTTGTTCAGGGGAGACTTGCTTAGAGGGGACTTGTATAGGGGAGACTTGCTTAGAGGAGACTTGTTTAGAGGGGACTTGTTTAGGGGAGACTTGCTTAGAGGGAACTTGTTTAGGGGAGACTTGCTTAGGGGGGACTTGCTGAGGGGAGACTTGCTTAGGGGAGACTTGCTTAGGAGAGACTTGCTTAGTGGGGACTTGTTTAGGGGAGACTTGCTTAGAGGAGACTTGTTTAGGGAAGACTTGCTTAGGGGGGGACTTGCTTAGTGGGACTTGCTTAGAGCAGACTTGCTTATGGGAGACTTGCTTAGGGGAGACTTGCTTAGGGGAGACTTGCTTAGGAGAGACTTGCTTAGGGGGACTTGCTTAGGGGAGACTTGTTCTGGGGAGACTTGCTTAGTGGGGACTTGTTTAGGGGAGACTTGCTTAGTAGGGACTTGTTCTGGGGAGACTTGCTTGGGGGAGACGTGCTTACTTAGTGAGGACTTGTTTAGTGGGGACTTGTTCTGGGGAGACTTACACCGGATATTGTCAAGGCAAGAAATACAGTAACACTGGATATTTTCAATGCAGGAACCCAGGATATTGTCAAGGCGGGAATTGCAGTTACACCGGTTATTGTCAAGGCAGGAAAAACAGTTACGCCGGACAATATTACTTAATTTTGGACTGCAAAACTGCTCACATGCATCTAGCGCCTCATCTGGCAATGATTCTAAGCTGATTGTTACTGAGTGGCATAGTCAGTGTTACAAGTCGTCTCATTGTGCGCTTGGACAAGATTATTTGTTTATAAAAAGTTGGTAGTTTTTCATTCTCCGCTGTTTCTGAAATTAACCTTCAGTCCTCTGACCTTTATCTATGTAGGCGACAACGCCAGCATAGTGCTAAAGTGCAAGGTCGCTTCTAATCACAGCTATATAAATAATTGACATGCGTCACACTGGACAGAAAACGAACCAGAATTTCTTAGCAAGGAGAAATACATGGGCTGTTTTTATCCTAAGATCACATGGGCAGTTAACAACCGTATGACTCACAGGCTGGCGGGAAACGCGCCCCGTGAGTTATGCATGGGATCAACAATGGCAAAAATCCTGAGCTGCAACCTTGGACTTCTGTCAGTTGAACGGACTAATTCACTGTCCGGTATCTGCAGTTTTGCAATATATAGGCTGCGTCCGGGCTGCTTCGTTACAGCATAAGGTATATGGCATGTTAAAAACAATACATCTTGGCTCTGCTTTTAAAGCTCAGTGCATGCATTCCCGCCAGTTCGGATATTTACATGATGTTGTAATAACCGCTTCAAGTAATATTCACAAATGTAACCTTGGTATTTTTTGGTATGTTACAGTGATGACATATGAGAGCAATCGACTTTTCCCAGTCTCATAAATTCAGTCTTCCACTTCGCCACCGTCTGATGATGGTCTTTCCATTCGGCAGTACATTTCACCGCACTATACCATATCGACGCGAGGTTGAGCGTTGGACCATAAGCAATGACTTAAACTACGAGAAACTGTATTGGAAATTATAAGTGGAGGCGCCACCTGGTGGTGGAAGGGCGAGCAAATTTTCTTTATCGACCGATTGGGAAATTCGTTGCAAATCAAGTCACGGTCTTTCTTTATTGCGATAATATGGCAACATACAACATTAACTGTGGACAATTACTGGTGTCGCATAACACATATTGTTAATAAGCAACGACATGCATTGCATAGCATCTTGCATGCGCCAAGAGCCGAATACTTGCATCCTATATTACATGTGTCTACACCAATAACGCTCTTTATGACAGCCTACCTGCCGCCATAAAAGGATAATTGATTTAAGTCGAATATAATCCATATGCTGTAAGATAGTGGTTATCGTGTTGGAAATGGGAGACTGTTAAGACACGTTGCAAGGGTTGTGTTTCATCGCCAGAACCAATAAATGAACCGTCTCATTCCTGCACACGGCCGAGTTGAGCCTTCGTGTTCAAACTAATGACGTAAAACGCCGATCCATTATTCCTTGACATTCATGACGCAGCCGTCACAGTGGAGCATATGCCCAGCATGCCAGCCAAAGCTGCACATGTTGCCATGCCAACTATTATCGGCCTGCCAACTTCTAGCAGCAGTTCTTGGCCTGATCGTCTAATCATTTCCGGATTCTATCGCTTTGTCAATGGAGTTTTTAATTATTTTTGTCAGTAGTAGTTATTACCGCAGGAAGGCGTGGAACGTCGCTTTGCGTGACAGGCGAACGATGCGTCAGTGATAATGAAACCAGGAAATGTTTTTATTATGCTTTCATTTTTTATAATTAACTTCCTCTTCCCTGATAATTCCGTCTGTTGTAAAGCGTTTCATAGAATGTTCCATACACTCGTATCATCTAGAAAAAGAAGTCTGCCAGTGTGCAGGGTTGACACCTAATATCTGCATTCCTAAAGGCGGCTGAAATAACAATCAATGTTAAAGCTACTAGCACAGCAATATTTTCTCTCTGGAAATTAAAAAGTGTTTTGTTTTGAAACGATGAATTTGGGGTCTTACTGCACACATATATGCACATAAATGGTATGAAATAAATACTAGAGCATGTACTAGGGGAATCAGCCTTCTGTCGGCACGTACACGGTACATATGAACTTTGAAACCTCTAAAATAGAGACTATATATCAAATGATATGCAATATCGCGCGATATTTGAAGGTTATTCGGGAATCTATAAAGTCGAATAAGATGGAAGATGACTTACGTAATGTAGGTGTGTGACAAAAAAACGAGGTAACGAGCAGGCAAATTACTGTTGTAGATACTTAGCTATATTATGCCATATAACTAAGATATTCTTGTACACTATAAATACAAAGATTTTTTGTTTCTAATATCAGGACAACGTTAGGGGCTTGTAAGCCTATCCTTCACATATTAAGTTAATGACCGATTGTTGTAAGTTAACGAGCGGGAGTAAGATCTGCACCGCGAAATTATTAGTCTGCAGCCGTCGTCGTCGGTCAATTTCTATTCCATCCAAAAATATATAAATAAATGTGTGCAATATCTTTATGGTAAATTGAGCATTTCGGGTCGGTAGTTTTAAATTTTGCGAGCAAAAGTTGCGAGCTCTTAGCGACAGGACCCCATAAATTACATAAAATATTCATTCATTCATCCCTATGCACTTCGTATTCCAAGACGACATCAAGCAATGGATTTGTCTAAAGAACGTGACTTGCTACACATAACAAATGACGCAACATATATTGAGTTCTATCCACGACAAATAGCTACCGGGCGAGTCTGCTGTCCCCAGCGGAATCACGTGACTAGAAATGGGATAGGTGACGTCACATCCGTTTTAAGCATTTATTCTTTATTCATATTTGTATGTAAAATACCGGCTGTGTGATGGTAGAAAGTAGCGAAGTATGAGAGACATAATGACACTCCATATGCATAAAGACTCGTGCGAATGATACAAAACGCTACAGGATTTCAAAATAACTCCTTAGAAGACGGAACCCCGCAAGAAGGAAGATGGCCGTAAAGCTTTGTTAAGCATGCATGCATGTGGAATACATTTACAATGTGTGGCCAGTGAAGAGCCATATATATATATATATATATATATATATATATACATTGAATTGCTGAACAAATATATAAATCGCAAGATTAATCGGTCGAGACAGTTAGACGTCCGCTACATCCGGGAACATTTCCTTATCGGCGAAAGTCTGCAAAAATACGACCCTTATAAAAACCTTCTGCCGTCTTCAATTCCAGCATACGTGACATCAATGGGGGTGGTAGGGGGTGGGGGTGGGGTGGGAGGAGCTCGCCATGTATAAACGACACTGGCCTCCCTCATGTCCTACAACAAGGCTAGTCACGCCACCGGCAGAAATTCTGTAACTTACCCCCATTTTTTGTCTGATTGCTTGGAAAATTGCAGGTACATAGGACCCGGACATAGGACATGGGAAGTAAGTGAATCAAGGCTTGGAAGCGAACAAAAGGCTTCTTGGTCGAATGTAACCCGTAAAGATCGGCCGGTGAGAGGGATTGCATGGCTGTACGGCGCTCCTCTGTTTACCTTGATATTAACGCTGACACTATAGGGCGAGAGAAGCTGAAAGCTTCTGAGAGTGGCGACCTGGGATAGCTAGGTCGTGACCGGCATGATGACGCCTTCCGCCACTCTCCCACCATCAGGGGCATCGCTAGATGGTGCTCGTCGCACCTCACTGAATTTATCTTTGTCACGTGTAACCGCGGCTAGACGGTCTTTGACCCCTGCGGTCTGGGGGTCAGAGCCTCATTTCCGTTGTCTGGGGACGCTTCGTGACTATTATATATATCTGGTCGTTTGTCTATTACGTAGAGGGGGCTTCTCTGGTGTAGTGGTTAGTGCCGTAGGCCGCATATCATTAGGTTCTGGGTTCGAATCCTGCCCTGGGCACCTAATATGTGGGGTTTGCTGCATACAATCAGTATTCAAGCGGCCTAAAATACCAACTCATTTCAATGTTACTTGGAGTCATCTTGTGAATCTCATACACACGTGCTCCAGTAAAAAACAAATCGCAAAGCTTAAGGAAAGCTTGATCGGAAGCTCTCCGATATAAATCGTGCTTAGTGGGGATGACGCAATTAAAAGTTGAGTCTGCAACTCAAGACTCAAGTTAGGAACTGGCCGCGTTGTGAAGACATGTGTCACAAAACAGATGTCCAGGTGTGAATATCAAGCCCTTTAACTGTGATTACAGTTTACTTCAGGGTTGAAAAATGTTTTTGCGGCCGGCGGCTGCAACTTACGACACATAGGGGTCTGGCAGTTCGTGTCGCTTTTTGGCTAATTTCAGTGCCATTTTGTTCCAAAATCTGTGTCGACGTCGCTTTTTCAGAACCTCAGTGTCGGAATTTGAGGGTCAATGTCGAATGTCGATTTTTCAAATATGCCTGTGTCGCTAGTCACCATTTACCCCTTGCAGTCCCCTATATATGACCATATCTTGCTATGTTGAAATACGGCTAAGCCAGAACATGTCTTGTGTTTACTACAACATGGACAATTCGACCTTATTTGATCGTTCATCCGCATGAAACAGTAACGAAGCGGTGCATCAGGCACACAGTCGTTAACCAAACATCATCCTGTGTTATATGGCAAGGAAAGTGAGACGAAGGACGTTCTTGATTAATAGGTCGTTGATCATGTATTAACTGCACATTAAGCAACATAACAGTAAGTCATTCACAGCTTCATTATCGTCAACAGGGTGATATGGGATTCCTCCTATGCAACTTGTAGAGAAAATCAACGGTAATTCAATGACCACGGGTGTGTGTGTGGGGGGGGGGGCGGCATAAAAGACCGATCCTCTGCACATTGTACATTGCCATATGAGAAACTTCGTCGATCTTCATCCTGCATCCGGTAGTTGTGCCCCTTGCTTTGCCATTCAAACACATCCACCCACACGGCGGGATCCAGAATTCGGCTCTCCTGAGGCGGAGGGAACGCAACTACCTAGGTAGGGGAGGGGGTGGGGGTTGTGAAATGGAGTGCTATTTGTACTAAAATAGGCGGCCATTCTCAAAAGGACGGGGAGTGTAGGGGAGAAACCGGAGGTTAGGGGGCGCGGGCAGACAGAGAGGCCAGGGTCGCCCCACCCCTCCCCCCTACCACCCCCCCCCCTCCCCTCCGCACCCGGATCCGGCACTGCTCACAGCATGTAAATAATATCAGACCTGGCCAGCAAAGGCCGCCTTAACGAAGCATTATTGCAGTCGTTAAAACACGACCACAATCCATCTTGCCTGATAGCCGTTAGCATTAAACGCACGACATGTAATGGCAATACAATTACTCGCTGACGTCTTGGGACCATTCCCCGATCCCCTCCACTCCACCCCACCCCACACCATCTCACCTCCTTCCCACCCCGACCCCACCCGACGTCCCACCCCACCCCATCCCACGTCCACCACCAACACCTCAAGTGCCACCCCAAGTCCCACCCGACCCCACCCCGCGTCCCACACCACCTTACGCACCATCCCACCCTACCCCGCGTCCCACACTGCCCTACGCCCCCACGCTCCAACGTCCAAACTCACCCCACTCCACGTCTCACACCGCCCCACTCTTCCAGGTGGGTGGCCATAGCGACCAGAACGGTGGGCAAACCATTGTCGAAGGATCCACATCGTGATGCGAGACCCGTTGGTGATGCGACCGCGGAATCAGTCATTATGGTCACCACCAGTAATCAAAACAGACCCGAGCGGATACAACGCTACAATAGGCCGGGTGGCAGTTATTGCTGCATCGCCGCATTAAAGCGACGACCGGACGGCCTTCCCCATATATATACAGCACAAAACAATCATCGTTTTATGCCTCTCAGGCGCCCGTTTACCCGACAATGCAATCAGCTGTATATAGCTTTGGTCACTCGTCAGGAAGAGATCCCGTGGCTCCGAAGACAACGCCGTGAATGACGTCATAGCCGGATTCTTGGTTAACGTGAGCAAATATCGTTCCGGGCATCGGAATTATTCCGAGTAGAGAAAATAAGCAGTGAGGGAAAAAGAACGGTGAAAGAAGATTGGAACCTTTAACCACATTACCGGTATCTGTCAAAGAATGAATCAATTAATGGAGTGATGTTTTTTGGGCCATCTTTGGAACATGTGAACTAAATTTGGCGGATGATTCCAAACCCGGCTTCACCTTCAGTGGAGATGCTGCGTAGCACATGAGCTTTATGTACCAAACCATTGGTCTCCATGGTTAAACCCATTTACATAGTTTGATTAAAATACCTTTGATTAGGGAGAGATCAGCATCAGTGTCGCCCAACATCGTGAACCAAGTTTAACCAACCACAGGCAGCTTATCCAGGCATCGAGTACAACAATTTAAGCTCCCGCTAATGCCCATCATTGGTTTTATGAAAGAGAACAATGAGTTTTGGAAGCGCATCAATCAAAGATGTTCCACCCGTTCCACCCGTTCCACCCGCTCCACCCGTTCCACCCGCTCCACCCGCTCCACCCGCTCCACCCGCTCCACCCACTCCACCCGCTCCACCCGCTCCACCCACTCCACCCGCTCCACGCACTCCACCCACTCCACCCGCTCCACCCGCTCCACCAGCTCCACCCACTCCACCCGCTCCACCCGCTCCACCCACTCCACCCGCTCCACCCACTCCACCCACTCCACCCGTTCCACCCGCTCCACCCGTTCCACCCGCTCCACCCGCTCCACCCACTCCACCCACTCCACCCACTCCACCCACTCCACCCACTCCACCCACTCTACCCACTCCACCCGCTCCACCCGCTCCACCCACTCCACCCGCTCCACCCGCTCCACCCACTCCACCCGCTTCACCCACTCCACCCACTCCACCCGCTCCACCCGCTCCACCCGCTCCACCCACTTCACCCGCTCCACCCACCCCGCCCACTCCACCCACTCCACCCACTCCACCCACTCCACGCGCTCCACCCGCTCCACCCGCTCCACCCGCTCCACCCACTCCACCCACTTCACCCGTTCCACCCACTCCACCCACTCCACCCACTCCACCCACTCCACCCACTCCACCCACTCCACCCACTCCACCCACTTAACCCGTTCCACCCACTTAACCCGTTCCACCCGCTCCACCCGCCCCACCATAGGAAACGCCCGTGGGTGTGTGACCAGCATGGGTTCTGCACGTTATTGCTTCTCTTTCGCGTAAAATGAAACAACACATTACACGCCAAACGGCTTTTAAAGCTGATACCGCCACAGCTACCATGATATGGCATTGGCTTGCAATATCTGGGAATATCTGCAGGCTTACAACATGCATATATGGTATGCAACAGCAGAATGGCTTCATATTACACAGCAACTATCGGTTGTTGGTTGCTGAACAGCTTATTATATACTACGATTCCATCTTTCATCTTTCAATTATATCTACGTGCCTGGTTCTCTTACCTGATATATCACATGTATGCACAAAGGTGGCGTAAAACATCATCCATTCTCGATCCTTACCTCATGGCGTCGGTGGTGTCCGACGGTGTGCCGTCCACCCACGCGACCGAAAGGACGAGCAGGAAGTAAAGGACCGGCTCCATTGTCCTGATCACCTCCATCGAGCTGATCCACAGACCGCGGCGGATTTCACCAGGGCGATGATCTCACCGGGGTGCTGGCTGATCTCACAAGGGCGAATATCTCGCCGGGGTGCTGGCTAATCTCACCAGGGCGATGATCTCACCAGGGCGATGATCTCACCAGGGCGATGATCTCACCGGGGTGCTGGCTGATCTCACCAGGGCGATGATCTCACCGGGGTGCTGGCTTCTCTCACCTGGACGATGAACCCACCAGGGTGATCAAAGGAAGTTGATCTCACCAGGGCGATGATCTCACCAGGGCGATGATCTCACCGGGGTGCTGGCTGATCTCACCAGGGCGATGATCTCACCAGGGCGATGATCTCACCAGGGCGATGATCTCATCAGGGCGATGATCTCAACAGGGCGATGATCTCACCAGGGCGATGATCTCAACACGGAGCTGATCTCTCGGATGCCTTGTTAACCGCAAATCGTAAACACTAATGTGCGCAAGAAGACTAAAATCGTCACGTGTTTCCACGTGTGTCGCAGTCAATGGTCATCACGGTGTTTCCTATCCCTCTTCGTCAGTCACATTGGTCGGAATGAGCCATCGCAGAGTCAGGCATGTTGATGTACAGCGTAAGTCTTTTTTTTTTTGTTACTTTCAGCTGTCGGATCGGGTGACGACACATAGCGTACGACACTGCATCCGCTGACTTGTTGCATTAATGAGCAGCGATGGATGCGTCTGCCTCCCTCGGCGCCCCCAAGCGGACATCCACACTGACAGAAGTTGTCAGCCACTCCATGAGGCGCGAATATCCATCCATACACCCCTGGGGAGAGGCGAGTAGTCCTCTGCGAACCACGACCACAGCTCGAGGTTGTCTTTGATTCTTGCCGCCACTGGCCGCCACTGCCGCTGGCCCTGCCGCCGCCGCCGCCGCCGCCGCCCAGCCCCTGCCCCTGTCGCCGCCGCCGCCGCCGCCGCCGACGCTCCAGCCCCTGCCACAGCCGTCGCCTAGCCCCTGCCGCCGCCGCCACCCCAGCCCCTGCCCTTGTCGCCGTCGCCGCAGCCCCTGCCGCCACCTCCGCCCAAGCCCCTGCAACAGCCAATGGCGCTCCCGCTGGCCCTCTAACTGCCCCAGCCGCAGCGTTATCCCGATACCTTCGTCCTCTGGGTGGACATCCTCAGTATGTGAGAGGAAGTGAGTTAGTCAGCTGGTGGTGCAGGTTGGTTGGTTCAGTCTTCGCGGCACGTGCCACGGCACGCCACGCCACGGCACGCCACGCCACGCCACGCCACGCCGCCCAGTCTCGGGTCGGCGACATAGCCTGATCCGTGAACTGTCCTCGCCTCGTGTCTCTCCCGCTTGTATCTCCCACTGTGGGCACCGGCGCCACGTGAACGGCTATCACACCAGCCGCCCGATCGGTGTATATTTATATATACGGGCAACAAGGTCCTCTGTCCCGGCAGTGACCCATCGATTAGTCTTGGAAAGCTGAGCTTACCCAACCTGACCAACGCCGCTCCATCACTTCTCACATTCCGCCATCGTCCAGCCCCCCACCCCCCCCCCCCTACTCCACACCCCTCTCCGATGCTCCCACCCTGCCATTTTAGATTTTGTACTCGACATCTCTCTGCTATTTACACGCCACAAGACCGTTTCGCAGCCCACCACTCCTTGCCCCTATTCCTTCCGTCCCTCCTCCCAGCCCTCCCGTCCCTCCGCCCATCCCGGAGATTCTCCGATCTCTCGTCCCGTCCTTACTGGCCCCTCACACTGCCCAACGCCAGACCATGTTTGATTCCCCCACCCTCCTCCGACTCCTATATCCCTCTCCGACCCCCCTCCTCCAGCCGCCCCGACAACTATTTACGTATACCCACACCCCCAAACCAACCCGACCCATACCAATACCCTCCTGCTGACCAACTACCCCCCTCCCCCGCCCCTCCCTCCTGGCCCACCGCCCCCCCCCCACCTCCCTCCTGACCCACCATCCCCACCCCCTCCCCGCCATCAGCCTTGGTGGCAGCGTCCCTATGGCTGCGCTGCCGCCCGCAAGGTACAAGCAACAGGTTGGTTTCCCGCCACACAACGGCCATTACCCCAACAACCTAAGCGATCCGTCAACCGAACATACCGAGCGGTGACTATTGTCATAATGCCAAGGGACTTTACGGTCCCGATACCGTTACCAGGACGAGGAGGGGGTAAGGCATTGGGGGGGGGGGAGGGGGAGGAGAGGGGAGCGGAAAGGATGCAGAGGAGGTCTATAGATATAAAGTGGCGTTACTGATAGGGCTTAACGACACGGCACCCGTCGGTCGTGGGCGAGTGAGGACCATTTCGACCCTCAGCCTATGGTTTCGGAAGGTACTCCTAGGCGGAGGAACCGGGGGCCCGGCGGGGATAGGGCGGGAGAAGGGGCAGACAGATAGAGCATGACCCCCTCCCACTTCTATCCCCCCCGCCACAGTTAGCACCCCCCACTCCCCATCCCACCTTTCCCACGAGCCCCGTCTGAATCCCCCATGAATATACCGGTCGAGATTTTTCCAGCTCTCCTGGTTGGCATCAGCCATGGAACGGTTTTTACCCTTCCCTACTCCTATTCCCCCCTCCCTGTCATTCGTGCGCTAAGACACCCCCCCCCCCCCCCAGCCACTTCCCTCTAACTCCTTCACTCTTCTGGATCACTTCACGTCATTAACTTGTGACCCTCCGCCCAGGACAACGACTTTTGTTACACCACCAATAACTCATCATCGTCATTTCATGTCCCGACTTTTTACAGATTGTTACACGCGGGAATGAAAGGTACGTTCCAGCTAACTTTGTGGGGGTGTGAAGTGATTAATTGTTGACACAAACCATATCAGTACCACGCATGGGAACCATTCTAATTACGGTGTTCGTGTGTATGGCATAATTGTCAATATTCTGATCTAATATTAATAATAGAACGAAGGGGCGTCTGTTTTTGGAAGAATACAAGTTTCGCTGTTGCCTCTTCCATTTCCTTTCTGTGATGTATCCCCAATGTTTATACCTTTAACACCGTCCAGCGAGGAAACAAACAGGGGACAATCCAGACTAATTAAACTGAATCGTTTGAATCGTGGCGAAAACACAAAGAGTCGTTGGACAAGCTGGTCGGCACCACGCATCGCCATCATCGACCCATATTGCTCGCTGAAAATGTGAAATGGAAAACTGCTAGGAAATCTCATACCAGTATTGAGCATGTCGAATTAAGTTTAGCTGGGGAATTTGTACATTGGGTCTTCGTCTCCGTTTTAAGCGTTAACTAAGTTACTTCCAATTTCAGTGTGGACCCACCCCCATCCTATCGAGCCGCTCAATTGTGACCGTTTCCATGGGCGCGTGCAGGAATTCTTGAAACGGGGGGGGGGGGGAGCACAATGAATTGTTCAACAAAAAACAGGAAAAAAAATTAGGTTAAATAATCGTTGGAAAAGCTGGTCTGCGCCACACATCGCCTTCATGGCCTCACATTTCTCGCTGAATAATTATGTGGAAGTGGAATCGGCCTGGGATATCTCATACCAGTATTGGGCCTGTCAACGCAGACAGCATGCCAAAGTTAAGTTAACGTTAGATCAAGGTTAGCAGCTACGTTTAGTTAACGTTTCGGGTTAACGTTATTCTATCCTAATATTGTTCATTGATTTAACGTTGAATTAACGTTTGCGTTTTCACGTTAGCAGTAAACCATTTTTAAACGAATATCAAAGGGTAGCGATTGGCAGAAGTTGCCCTTCTAGCCGCTGTACACCCTGTGTCACTGCGTATTTCCCGAAATGGTGGCCCCAGGTTCGTCCCCATTGTCACCAGTGTGGTAGTTGAAGTCATAGGCCTCCGAAAGTTCATCCCCGCCCCGTCTTCGTCTCCGTTTTAAGTCTAAAGTTACCCCCATTCTGTCGAGCCGCTCAATTGTGACGCTTTCCAGGGGCGCGTGCAGTAATTTTTGAAAGGGGGTGGGGGGGGGCACAATGAATTGTTCAACCAAAAACATGAAAAATATGCATGTAAAAGCCTGGGATGTAGGTGAGAGTGATGCAGGTTACGTACTATAGGGGGGGGGGGGTGGCGCAGATATTCCTTGGGGTCTGAAAGGGGGGTCGTGCCCTTTGTGCTACTCCCCCCGCCCTCTGGACACGTTCATGCTTTCCCCTGTTGAATGCCACGCAACATTTGGATATTGGTCGTCAGTTTTCCGAGAGTTTTCGCACACACCCGGTCCATTTTCTCCTCCCACCTCCTCGATTTACCCTGACATATAGTGACAAAGCTATACCACCTCTTAGCAATCTCATTACGCATGGCAAGAGGGCAACGATATTGTTCTCTGCAGTCTCCTCTTAATTGGCTCTTCCAACGTTGTTCTTGTGTGTTTTTTATTCTCCGAAAAGCGGCATATAACACATGGACAATGTCTGTACACAACTATGCAAACATACCAACGTCACCTCTAAGTATAAGCGATTACATCGTATATTGGATCCACTTGGCTTTTAAACTCTCCCTCGCTCTTCCCGGTGTTTCTGCCACTCTGCTCTCTAGCTCGAAATAGTATTTTATAAGCCGAATTATAGCCGTTACTATTGGCGTAACTCCTTTCCACTTACAAACATATATATGGCCTATAGACAGCATTAGAAATTCTCTCATTCTGCCTTAGAAACTTGATATGTATTCTCTCTATACCAGATTGCTTTTACCTCTGCTCTTGGCTTTGTGCTCTCAATTGTCTGGGAAAGCTATGCGTTAAACTATAAAAAGTTCATAATAACGCTATACCTTTTATCAAACTCGCTCCATCCATAGGGAGAACCGTCTTCACTTAGCATATCGTTATAGTAAATCTCCACTTTCTTGATAAGTTCAGCTTTTCGTCGAGTAAGATTTTCGTTCTTTAAAAAGTAAGAATTCCAAATTGGCGCCTCAAAAAGATGCTCCCCACGTATTATATTCTTGAAATAAATTCATTCTCTTAAAGCCTCTGACCAAAAAGGGTTTGCTTTCGCTTCCAACAGATGCAGCGATTGCGGGTCAAGCTTCCAACAGATGCAGCGATTGCGGGTCAAGCTTCCAACATAAGGTTTTGTCTTCGCAAGTAATTTCAGTAAAGAAGTTCGGCCAGGCTCCTTCAGTGGCAACTAGTCTTTTTATCCAAGTAATCTTTAACGCCTTTATAAAAGATGGTATGTGGGTCAGGTTAAGCCCCCGTCCTTTACCTGGTGTACCATGCGTTTTAGTGCAATTTTAGACCCTTTTTCTTCCATAAAAGTGCCCATGCAATACCCTCAAGACGACTAACAAATGACATATTGACCGAGTTTGTACACATGCTGGCAAAACTGAATACCTCTGATCTTAGTGTCATTCTTAATTGCCGTAGGGAGTGGCTCAACAGCCAAGATAAATAAATACGGTGACAAGGGGTCTCCTTGTCTACACCCTCTCGTTTTTAGAAGTCTGAGAAGTGGCCATTGTTAATGACACAGCTATTAGATTCAGAATATAAAATATTACAATATCTCCTAAACGACTAACCAAATCCGTATTCATTTAGTACTCGCGTTAAATATGACCAGCTTACCGTATCGAAGGCCTTTTCGAAATCTATTAACAGTAGCAATGCTGTCTTATTGTTCCCGACAGAATCTTATGATCTGCGTTCAGGAGCGTTATGGGGCGCCAATTTTCATATATTTCCTTTGTTTGTCCTGTTTTGGACGGCAAGTAATAATCCCTTGCTTCTCGGTGACAGAACGAGTACCGTGTTTATAAGCGTAATTTATACTGTTAAGAAGATACCCGCCAATATCTTTCCAGAAAAACTTAACAAAGTCTATTGGTATACCGTCACTTCCAGGACAATTATTTTTCATATTCTGAATAACTTTTGCTTCATCACCAGTTATTTCCCCTTCACATGCTTCCATTTGTTCATCAGAGAAACGTTTTAGTTTCTTATCGTTTAGAAACTCATTAATATGATGCTCCCCACAAATTATATCATTGTTTGAATTAAGCCGTTTATATAGAACCCCCTTTGTGCCTTCAATATAGCCTCTTGTACGATTTTCTCTTCATCCACCACTAGTTTACTGATCAATTTATTGATGTAATTCCTCTTTTCCAGGTTGCAAAACTATCTTGTTGGTTTTTCACCCTCTGCGTAATACTTTGCCTTCGCACGTAACGTAATGGCCTTTGCCCCAGGGGCCCGTAGCCGCTCTAGGTTTGCACAAAGTTCATCTCGTTTTTAACGATGTCATCGGGCTGGTCCCCACTCCTTTGTAATATATTGTCTAGTTCCGTTAGTTCTCTCTGTACCGTCGCTATCGTTTCATTCGTTGCCTTTTTTTTAATGTACTGGAACTTATAGTGGTGCCCTTAATTGCTAATTATGGCACTTCATAGAACAGTTGATCGTTTACAGCATTATTCGAGTGGTCTTCCGATACCATATCATTGCCCCTGCCATATTGATGTTCCACCTTGGTGACACAGGTTTTGATCATGTTAACATACTGTTGATCTAACACCAAAGGTGTGTTCATTTTCCAGAACCCCCGGCCTCTATCTAAGGTTAATCCCTGAACATCTATCGCTATTAATGAACGGTCCGTTCTATACCCATATCCGATTGATGCCTTTTGTATGGTAGCGTGAATATCTGAGGAGACAAGAAAACAATCTAGCCTTGTCCTGTGTGTTTTCCGCTGTTGATTTACCCAAGCATATCTTCTTGTGTCCGCATGGAGACTTCTCCAACAGTCTATCAGCTCGAGAGTGTCCATCATATCCAATACGCGTTTTCTTGCCTTAGTGTTATTTCCCCTCTTATATCCATATGTATCCACCTCTTGATTTTGGACCAAATTCCACTCTCGACATATTATTATTGTGGCATTACCCAGTTTCTCTATAATACGCTGTAAATCAGTATACAATTCTGGACAATCCTTATTTGGACCGTACACACAACCCAAAGTCATCCGAGTTCCATTAATAGTGACATCTAATAATATTAAATTACCTGCGTTATCTTTATCTACCCCATGCCCTTCCAACGTTATTCTTGAAGATAGGGCTATAAAGTCTCGTTCGCTTAGACTTCCGGTTTACTCATTTTGGAGACAAACAAACAAAGCACGTGTTCGGAACGAGTTTAGAAGCTCTGCGCACACTGGTATCCTGACTATCTGTGACGTAGGGGTGACGTGTATGTTACTCAAAGAGAGAGACCGGGAACCAGACTACCTGCGCAAAAGCCAGGCGCCGAGGGGTGGGTCCATTGCGGAAGGCCTAGCGATATGATTCAGAATATTTAAGAAATATAGCTTCACAAAACGGATAGACGACATATTTTTTATTCATTTGCGCCATCACAATGACGAATGTTTGTTACGACGGGACAATACGACTGAGAAACTAACGTTTTTTGCATTTCCTACGAAAACGAGACATTATGACGTCACACGGATTCTCCCCGGTGACAACGTTGGCGCAACGCTTCAAACAGAAAACTTACAGAAATGAAGAAACTTGGTCTTTTCGTGATCTAAAAGTGATACGAAAACATCCAACTGGTCTTGTTTTATCTTTACCATGTAGTTTAATGACGCATCCGTGTGCTGTTACTGCATGCCCTGCACATTTTAACAGCGGAATGGTTAAGTTGATCACTTGCTCTCGTCATTTTTGTTACCGCGGAGGCACGCGAAACTCTGTGACGTCACTCGCTGTTTAGTGAACTTGCGAAAGCCCGGATGCAGGGCTAAATTTAGAACGTTATTTTTAGCTTTCGAGTGTTTTGAAGACGGTTTTTCCTTGTATATTCAAAAAAGGTCTGCGCTTCATCGCCTCCAAATATTTTAACGTATATCTCTCACAGCCATGTTTAGTGAAATGGTACTCATAGTCTTTAGAATAAACCTGGAAAGAAATTGACATATAGCTGCCTATACTTCAACATGGAGCACGTGTGTTTGTTTGTCCCCAAAACTGAATTCTCGCGGCTAGATCGCGAGAACTGTATAGCCCTATAATACTAAATTATTTCAAGCAGTACAAGCTTTGTTTTCTGGAACAGGCCGGTTTCTCTAAAGCCGGTACTGTCGATTAGATGCCACCATATCTTTGCCAATGTGCGCTTTCGAACTGTTAACGACTTAACCTATACTCCACCCCCACCAGTTTGTTACATGTTGAGGTGGCCGTTTATATGTGTATTCGTTATCGGTAAACCCTTAAAATAAATAAAGTTTGTACAAAAACAAACGGTGGTGTATTTCTGCCGCCATTCAGACTTCAGACAAACTGCTGACTCAGCAAATGCGACACAGTTGAAATGTGACAAGCGCCGACCGAATTTCCCTGAAAATCGAAAGTCATGTATTAATATTTCATGGGGACCGTCCACATGTCTGACCCAGTGCGAGAAGCAGCTCCATCAGGATATGTGTTTCCTTCACTAGAAGGCATTGGTCACAACAAGGAATAAAACTTTTCCGCATTACATCGCGGAATTCGCGGAATCGCGATTAATTTATCTTCCAGCATGACAATTTTATGGCCAGTGTGAATTGTTTATTTCTTCTGTTTCGCGGGGTAATCGACCAGTCTTTAGATGAACAAATCTAAATGTTTTGTCTCACATGTGTTGCATACATGTGATGCCCGTCGATATTAGGGGCTCAGACGGAGCACGCTGGACGGCGACATGGGCAATCTCTGTCGCGAGATGGCGCTCTGATTCTTTGCAGCCAAACGGCCCGGAGTCAGAACGCCCATGTTAGGTGAACGATAGACGATGTAAATATTATAACAATTTTGAGATCAAACAATATTAATTCCCTTGATTCATTTCTTTTATATGGGAACATAATCACTGATGGCAAAAATGTTCCTCATCAGTGTGTCTATTGTATCGAAACATGGGAGGGAGCAAGGGAGAGGGGGATTCCTGGTAAAGGGGGGCTCCAAGGAAATGGAAGGACTCCAGGGAAAGGGAGGCGGACTCAAAGGAAGGGGAGGGAGGGGGGGGGCGACACCAGGTGGCAGGTGATGGGGGGTGCACGGCCATGTCGCCAGTGACAGCACCCCCTTCCCCTACCCCCCTCCCCCCTTGATGTCGCTTCTTTGGGGGTCTCTTTAAGAAGCGCGCGACTCCCTGGCGTATAATCAGCATGGGGCGTCTCGTATGATGTTCGCTCTGTCCCCAACCCCGATAACACAGCATCCACCATACATCTCCAACGCAAAGCCGTCTCCATGCTAACATATCCTCCTCAGTTGGTCTGCCCTCCCCACCCACGCACTTCCTCCACCACCAACCCGCCCCATCCTCTACTCCCCCTCCTCTCCCCCTCCCCTCCCCTCACCGCCCTACCCCGCAAACATATTGAGCAAAACATGCGCCCTAAACCACAACTGCAGGTGTGGTAACCCCACAGTGAGACACAAAATCCCCCCCCCCTTCCCCTCCCCACGCTCACCGCCTCGTTGCAACACGATCGTTAATATCTTTAGTAAAAGTTAATGCGTACTTCTATTGTTTCCTCGGAGTCATGTTTTGCCGTTAATGCATACTTCTATTGTTCCTCGGAGTCGTGGTTTTGCCGGTAAGGACCTGCGGACCATGAGCAGGAGGTCATTATTTTCTCAGAGCGGGTCATTATAGTTCCGTCACAATAATGACCCCTCGCTCTCATACTCCATGCCATCGCCGCCTCCTCGGAGGAAACAGTAGAAGTATGCAATAAGCCATATAAGGAATGAGTTGTAGTTCATTATTGGGATCTCACAACTTCTCGGCTACGCCTCGAAGTTCTTCGATCCCAATAATGACCTACAACTCATTCCTTATCTATTACGTAAGGAGCTGTGGACCATGAGCCGGAGGTGATTATTTTCTCTTAGCGGGTCATTATTGTCTAAGATTTCCGTCACAATAATGACCCTCAGAAGGACAATAATAACCCGCTTAGCTTACGCGTGCCGTGCTGTACGGGATTTTTCTCCCTACATCAGCATTAAAGCCACATGTTACAACGTACAACCCACACAAATTATTCATGAACAATTATGGACCCATCGAGTAATATTTCTCTATAAGCATACATGACCTGCTCTGTAACATGCGACATCGTTTCGAACATGTATCTCCCCCAAAAAGGTGTATTACAAAGGACGCACCTGTTTGACTGTCTTCGTTGAAATCTGATCTGAAGTTTCCAACTGTTGGTATTGTAGAGGTTCTTTCGTGTCGCCGTTTCGTTCTTGTCTCGTTTTTTTATAATCGATTATAACACACGTAAGTCCATTTCATCCTTTATTCCCCTGTAGTTTTTTTTTCTTATAAAATCTTTATTGTCATAGACATTTCAGTACATGTACATTTAAATAACTGTTGGTAAATGAATAAATAAAATTTGCGTAGCACTACAAATCCCTTGAGATGTGATCTCTAAAAGAGGCACAATTTTTTGGCATTTTGCACTTAACCTGTAGGGTACACACGTAGGGTAGGGTGGGGCAAGACGCCCAGGTGGGGTAAAACGCCCATGCCCACAATAACCCAGACGCGCATGTTCCGGAAGACTATGAGTGACGCATACGTGTTATTACGTTACTTATTACCTTAAGGTAAGCCACCCATAATAAGCCTCGGCGATTTTGAGCAGACCTCGGTAAACATCGGCAAACATCGGCGGGCTGTAGCCCTGAGATTTTACGCAGTCTTAATGGACAAAGCACGAATAAAACACATCAAAAGAAGTGGTGACATAGGTAAAATGAATAGATCATCGTATAATAAGCTTCGGCGATTTAGGAAAGGCATCGGTAAACATCGACAAACATTGGCGGGTGTGAGTGAAAGGGGAATCCCTAAGTCCTTACGTCATTCACAGGGGAATCCCCAATCCGTGACGTCATTCACAGGGTATTTCCCCGAGAAGGGCTCTTCGTGATAAATTCGGAAAATTCACGAAAAAGGCATAGAGAAAACTTGTAAATATTTTAGAAAACATTCGTGTATATCATAATTATATCGGAGACCATTATATATGTATATCCGGCAGACTCTCGCTCGAGGATCTGTAATATGGCTCCCAGGAGTCAACTATCAGTGTCAGAGATGATTTGCATGCCACTCTCACCATATACAAATGGTTCGGGAGCCAGAATGGCATTCTTACAGTAGAGGGCTCTATTGTGTTTTATCGCTCTCGATGCTTAAACAATCCCACAACCTACCATATAGATACGTGCAGTTCAGCTAGGCGTTGGCTGGTCTGTTCTCCAGGCAATGGGCCCCATTCATAATCACCACTTAGGCTACGCCAATAGACTTAGCGCTAAGTGGAAGATTTGTCGAGCCATTATCTCGAAGAGGATTTCTTGATAATGAGCACCACCACAATGGGCCAGTGAGGCTAAGACTAAAATGCACTTTTCGTGAGTAAGCTATGTGAGGATTATGAATACGGCCCAGACAAATCAGCGGGGCCCGTGCGATAGCTCAGTGGGCCAGGGCGCGCTCGCCTTGAGTGCTCTGGCCACCTGAGAGCCTAACGGCACGGGGCTGTGGCCCGCTGTGGCCATATCTGTGTGGTCGCAGGATAAAGATCCCATGTCGTGCTTCGCTAAGAAGGGTATGGGTCACCCCAGGGGACATGGCTCCACTCTCCCTTCCTTCTTCCATTGACGCGTTATGACCAAAAGTGGTTAAAAGCGTCCTGAATATACGACCAATCCGCGAAATCAGCTGTAACCAACAAATGGTTCAAAAACCTTCCGGCGCACCGTTAGCCCTGTTCACATGGTGGGTCTAGATCGTCATCTCCTCTGGCGTCACACTGTCGGTCAGGTCCGGACTCATTGAGGCTAACGGTAAGGCGCTACAGTCGTGATCAGCCTCTTGATCACCAGGGGGCAGCACCTCTTGAAATGACAGTCACGTGGCGACGACACCAAATTCCCTTAACAGCAGGCCCATGCGTGGAAGGGGCGTCGGAAAGGAAACCACACGGAATGCCAAAGTGTATTGGGTAATGTGATGCCGCACTGGCCAGTAGGGTTTTCTTTTCTTGTCCTGATCGTCTTTCGCGTCACCTGGCTCACTTGAGAATGCAGTGAGCGACCACGACCTGGGATCCAGTTCTAAGGATTCCAACCTCCACCACCATCCCTCCCCCACGCCCCCCGTTCTGGGTGTAGCATCAAGTTCCCGTTTTGAGAAACCGTATTCCATGTTTGGCGTGGATCCACTATGTACGGAATATTCATCTTGCCTTGTTCAGGGGAGACTTGCTTAGAGGGGACTTGTATAGGGGAGACTTGCTTAGAGGAGACTTGTTTAGAGGGGACTTGTTTAGGGGAGACTTGCTTAGAGGGAACTTGTTTAGGGGAGACTTGCTTAGGGGGGACTTGCTGAGGGGAGACTTGCTTAGGGGAGACTTGCTTAGGGGAGACTTGCTTAGTGGGGACTTGTTTAGGGGAGACTTGCTTAGAGTAGACTTGTTTAGGGAAGACTTGCTTAGGGGGGGACTTGCTTAGTGGGACTTGCTTAGAGCAGACTTGCTTATGGGAGACTTGCTTAGGGGAGACTTGCTTAGGGGAGACTTGCTTAGGAGAGACTTGCTTAGGGGGACTTGCTTAGGGGAGACTTGTTCTGGGGAGACTTGCTTAGCGGGGACTTGTTTAGGGGAGACTTGCTTAGTAGGGACTTGTTCTGGGGAGACTTGCTCAGGGGAGACGTGCTTAATTAGTGAGGACTTGTTTAGTGGGGACTTGTTCTGGGGAGACTTACACCGGATATTGTCAAGGCAAGAAATACAGTAACACTGGATATTTTCAATGCAGGAACCCAGGATATTGTCAAGGCGGGAATTGCAGTTACACCGGGTATTGTCAAGGCAGGAAAAACGGTTACGCCGGACAATATTACTTAATGTTGGACTGCAAAACTGCTCACATGCATCTAGCGCCTCATCTGGCAATGATTCTAAGCTGATTGTTACTGAGTGGCATAGTCAGTGTTACAAGTCGTCTCATTGTACGCTTGGACAAGATTATTTGTTTATAAAAGTTGGTAGTTTATTCATTCTCCGCTGTTTCTGAAATTAACCTTCAGTCCTCTGACCTTTATCTATGTAGGCGACAACGCCAGCATAGTGCTAAAGTGCAAGGTCGCTTCTAATCACAGCTATATAAATAATTGATATGCGTCACACTGGACAGAAAACGAACCAAAATTTCTTAGCAAGGAGAAATACATGGGCTGTTTTTATCCTAAGATCACATGGGCAGTTAACAACCGTATGACTCACAGGCTGGCGGGAAACGCGTCCCGTGAGTTATGCATGGGATCAACAATGGCAAAAATCCTGAGCTGCAACCTTGGACTTCTGTCAGTTGAACGGACTAATTCACTGTCCGGTATCTGCAGTTTTGCAATATATAGGCTGCGTCCGGGCTGCTTCGTTACAGCATAAGGTATATGGCATGTTTAAAACAATACATCTTGGCTCTGCTTTTAAAGCTCAGTGCATGCGTTCCCGCCAGTTCGGATATTTACATGATGTTGTAATAACCGCTTCAAGTAATATTCACAAATGTAACCTTGGTATTTTTTGGTATGTTGCAGTGATGACATATGAGAGCAATCGACTTTTCCCAGTCTCATAAATTCAGTCTTCCACTTCGCCACCGTCTGATGATGGTCTTTCCATTCGGCAGTACATTTCACCGCACTATACCATATCGACGCGAGGTTGAGCGTTGGACCATAAGCAATGACTTAAACTACGAGAAACTGTATTGGAAATTATAAGTGGAGGCGCCACCTGGTGGTGGAAGGGCGAGCAAATTTTCTTCATCGACCGATTGGGAAATTCGTTGCAAATCCAAGTCACGGTCTTTCTCTATTGCGATAATATGGCAACATACAACATTAACTGTCGACAATTACTGGTGTCGCATAACACATATTGTTAAGCAACGACATTAATTGCATAGCATCTTGCAATGAGCCAAGAGCCGAATACTTGCATCCTATATTACATGTGTCTACACCAATAACGCTCTTTATGACAGCCTACCTGCCGCCATAAAAGGATAATTGATTTAAGTCGAATATAATCCATATGCTGTAAGATAGTGGTTATCGTGTTGGAAATGCGAGACCGTTAAGACACGTTGCAAGGGTTGTGTTTCATCGCCAAAACCAATAAATGAACCGTCTCATTCGTGCACACGGCCGAGTTGAGCCTTCGTGTTCAAACTAATGACGTTAAACGCCGATCCATTATTCCTTGACATTCATGACGCAGCCGTCACAGTGGAGCATATGCCCAGCATGCCAGCCAAAGCTGCACATGTTGCCATGCCAACTATTATCGGCCTGCCAACTTCTAGCAGCAGTTCTTGGCCTGATCGTCTAATCATTTCCGGATTCTATTGCTTTGTCAATGGCATGCGCGCTCACGCTTCTATAACATCAACAGCTCTGTTTATGGTTCCTGGTGAATTATGAGTGCCCTTTGTATGGCGAGTTTACGAGATTTCGGAGAGAAAAGTGCCGATTTTTACCACTATTGTCCTGTAGATACTATTTCATTGTCCCATCAATAATAGTTTTTAATTATTTTTGTCAGTAGTATTTATTACCGCAGGAAGGCGTGGAACGTCGCTTTGCGTGACAGGCGAACGATGCGTCAGTGATAATGAAACCAGGAAATGTTTTTATTATGCTTTCATTTTTTATAATTAACTTATTCTTCCCTGATAATTCCGTCTGTTGTAAAGCGTTTCATAGAATGTTGCATACACTCGTATCATCTAGAAAAAGAAGTCTGCCAGTGTGCAGGGTTGACACCTGATATCTGCATTCCTTAAGGCGGCTGAAATAACAATCAATGTTAAAGCTACTAGCACAGCAATATTTTCTCTCTGGAAATTAAAAAGTGTTTTGTTTTGAAACGATGAATTTGGGGTCTTACTGCACACATATATGCACATAAATGGTATGAAATAAATACTAGAGCATGTACTAGGGGAATCAGGCTTCTGTCGGCACGTACACGGTACATATGAACTTTGAAACCTCTAAAATAGAGACTATATATCAAATGATATGCAATATCGCGCGATATTTGAAGGTTATTCGGGAATCTATAAAGTCGAATAAGATGGAAGATGACTTACGTAATGTAGGTGTGTGACAAGAAAACGAGGTAACGAGCAGGCAAATTACTGTTGTAGATACTTAGCTATATTATGCCATATAACTAAGATATTCTTGTACACTATCAATACAAAGATTTTTTGTTTCTAATATCAGGACAACGTTAGGGGCTTGTAAGCCTATCCTTCACATATTAAGTTAATGACCGATTGTTGTAAGTTAACGAGCGGGAGTAAGATCTGCACCGCAAAATTATTAGTCTGCAGCCGTCGTCGTCCGTCAATTTCTATTCCATCCAAAAATATATAAATAAATGTGTGCAATATCTTTATGGTAAATTGAGCATTTCGGGTCGGTAGTTTTAAATTTTGCGAGCAAAAGTTGCGAGCTCTTAGCGACAGGACCCCATAAATTACATAAAATATTCATTCATTCATCCCTATGCACTTCGTATTCCAAGACGACATCAAGCAATGGATTTGTCTAAAGAACGTGACTTGCTACACATAACAAATGACGCAACATATATTGAGTTCTATCCACGACAAATAGCTACCGGGCGAGTCTGCTGTCCCCACCGGAATCACGTGAATAGAAATGGGAAAGGTGACGTCACATCCGTTTTAAGCATTTATTCTTTATTCATATTTGTATGTAAAATACCGGCTGTGTGATGGTAGAAAGTAGCGAAGTATGAGAGACATAATGACACTCCACATGCATAAAGACTCGTGCGAATGATACAAAACGCTACAGGATTTCAAAATAACTCATTAGAAGACGGAACCCCGCAAGAAGGAAGATGGCCGTAAAGCTTTGTTAATCATGCATATATGTGGAATACATGTAAATTGTGTGGCCAATGAAGTGCCATATATATATATATGTACAATAATTTGCTAAAAAAATAAATAAATCACAAGATTGATCGGTCGAGACAGTGACGTCCGCTACATCCGGGAACATTTCCCTATTGGCGAAAGTCTGCAAAAATACGACTCTATAAAAAAACCTTCTGTCGTCTTCAATTCCAGCACACGCAACATCCCTGGTGGTGGGGTGGGGTTGGGGGAGCTCGCCCTGTATAAACGTCACCGGCCTCCCTCATGTCCTACAACAAGGCTAGTCACGCCACAGGCAGAACGTCTGTAGCTTACCCTAATTGGTTGTCTGATTGCTTGGAAAATTGCAGGTACATAGGACCCGAGCATAGGACATGGGAAATAAGTGAATCAAGGCTTGGAAGCCAACCAAAGGCTTCTTGGTCGAATGTAACCCGGAAAGATTAGCCGGTGAGAGGGATTGCAGCGCTCCTCTGTTTACCTTGACATTGACATTGACACGAGTCAGAATGGCGACCTGGGATAGCTAGGTCGTGACCTGTATGATGACGCCTTCCGCCACTCTCCCACCATCAGGGGCACCGCTAGATGGCGCTCGTCGGACCTCACTGAATTCATCTCTGTCACGTGTAACCGTGGCTAGACGGTCTTTGACCCCTGTGGTCTTGGGGTCAGAGCCTTGTTTCCGCTGTCTGGGGACGCTTCGTGACTATTACATATATCTGGTCGTTCGTCTATTACGTAGAGGGGGCTTCTCTGGTGTAGTGGTTAATGCCCCAGGCCGCAGATCAATAGGTCCTGGGTTCGAATCCTGCCATGGGCACCTAATATGTGGGGCTTGCTGCATACAATCAGTATTCAAGCGGCTTAAAATACCAACTCATTCTAATGTTACTTGGAGTCATCTTGTGAATCTCATACACACATGCTGCAGCAAAAACGATCGTAAAGATTAAGCGAAGCTTAATCAGAAGCTTTCTAATATAAATCGTGTTTAGTGGTGCCCACGCAATTAAAAGGCTGGTCAGTCGAAGGTAGCATGAGTCTAAGCTCTCAACGCCACCTACCGGTCCGTCGGGAGATTGATTCCTCTAGTCTCGCCGCTCGACAGTGTTCGCGAGACCTCACACGGCGAGGTCGCACTCTCGGCAGCCATTGCTCACCGGTTGAACAAAGGCGGCATGCTAAGCACTTACCATTGTTCCATTTCTTATTCTTCCTGCGTGGTTCATGCCTTTGTGAAAGGGGTCACATATTTCACTTAAGATTCGGTAAAGGAGCGCCTTCTTCAAGCTACATCTCGTCCCCCTCCCCCCCAGCCCCCCGCCCCCAACCCATCCAAGCCCCGTCCGCCGACCGCTGGGGTGGTGTCCTTCCTTAGTCACGCGATCGTGATCAAGCATGGCCGCCAACGTGTCCTCCACTTCCGGTACACCAGTACCCCATGTGTGCAAGTTGGGCATTTTATCTCATTACGCCACGCGCATTTGGCCACTTCGATTTGGTCGCGTTGTAATCACACGTGTGTCACTAAACACGTGTCCAGGTGTGAATATCAAGCTCTTCAGGGTTGCGAAAGTAGAAACTAAGCTAAAGTGTGCGATATAATTAGGATGTCGATATTTTTCTACACTATAAATGCAAAGCTTAGATTATTTCTATTATCAGGACTACGTTGTGTAAACGACCGATTGTACTCGAGCGTGAGTAAGATTTGTACCGTGAAATTATTAGTCTGCAGCCGTCGTTGTCGGTCAATTTCTAGTCCATCTAAAATTATTTAAATAAATGTGTGCAATATCTTTATGGTAAATTCAGCCTTTTTCGGGCCGTTATTTTTAAATTTTACGAGCAAAAGTTGCGAGCTCTTAGCGAAAGGACTCCCTGAAGTACATACAATATTCATTCATTCATACCTATGCCCTTCATATCCCAAGACGACATCAAGCAATGGATTTGTCTCGCTACGAAAATAACGTGACTTGCTACAAAGAACAAATGACGGGCAAAATATGTTGAGTTCTATCCACGACAAAACGCTGCCGGGCGAGTCTGCTGTCCCCAGCGGAAACACGTGACTAGAAATGGGATACGAGACGTCACATCCGTTTTAGGCATTTTTTTTTTTATATTTGTATGTGAAAAACGGATGTGTGATGGTAGAAAGTAGCGAAGTATGAGAGACATAATGACACTCCATATGCATAAAGACTCGTGCGAATGATACAAAACGCTACATGATTTCAAATAACTCATTAGAAGACGGAACCCCGCAAGAAGGAAAATGGCCGTAAAACATTATTAAGCATGCATACATGTTGAATACATGTACAATGTGTAGCCATTGAAGAGCCAACTATATATATATATATATATATATATATATATATATATATATATACACATTGAATTGCTGAAAAAATATATAAATCGCAAGATTGATCGGTCGAGACAGTTAGACGTCCGCTACATCCGGGAACATTTCCCTATTGGCGAAAGTCTGCAAAAATACGACTCATATAAAAAACCTTCTGCCGTCTTCAATTCAAGCATACGTGACACCCCAGGGGGTGGTAGGGGGGGTTTGGGGTCGGAGGAGCTCGCCATGCAAAAACGACACCGGTCTCCCTCATGTCCTACAACAAGGCTAGTCACGCCACCGGCAGAAAGTCTGTAACTTACCCCCATAGGTTGTCTGATTTCTTGGAAAATTGCAGGTACATAGGACCCGGACATAGGTCATGGGAAATAAGTGAATCAAGGCTTGGAAGCCAACAAAAGGCTTCTTGGTCGAATGTAACCAAGAAAGATTGACCGGTAAGGGATTGCATGGCTGTACGACGCTCCTCTGTTTACCTTGATATTAGCGCTGACACTATAGGGCGAGAGAAGCTAAAAGCTTCTCAGAGTGGCGACCTGAGATAGCTAGGTCGTGACCCACATGATGACGCCTTCCGCTACTCTCCGACCATCAGGGGCACCGCTAGATGGCGCTCGTCGCACCTCACTGAACTTATCTCTGTCACGTGTAACCGCGCCTAGACGGTCTTTGACCCCTGAGGTCTGGGGGTCAGAGCCTCATTTCCGCTGTCTGGGGACGCTTTGTGACTATTATATATATCTGGTCGTTTGTCTATTACGTAGAGGGGGCTTCTCTGGTGTAGTGGTTAGTGCCGTAGGCCGCATATCATTAGGTTCTGGGTTCGAATCCTGCCCTGGGCACCTAATATGTGGGGTTTGCTGCATACAATCAGTATTCAAGCGGCCTAAAATACCAACTCATTTCAATGTTACTTGGAGTCATCTTGTGAATCTCATACACACATGCCCCAATAAAAAACAAATCGCAAAGCTTAAGGAAAGCTTGATCGGAAGCTCTCCGATATAAATCGTGCTTAGTGGGGATGACGCAATTAAAAGTTGAGTCTGCAACTCAAGACTCAAGTTAGGAATTGGCCGCGTTGTGAAGACATGTGTCACAAAACAGATGTCCAGGTGTGAATATCAAGCCCTTTAACTGTGATTACAGTTTACTTCAGGGTTGAAAAATGTTTTTGCGGCCGGCGGCTGCAACTTACGACACATAGGGGTCTGGCAGTTCGTGTCGCTTTTTGGCTAATTTCAGTGCCATTTTGTTCCAAAATCTGTGTCGACGTCGCTTTTTCAGAACCTCAGTGTCGGAATTTGAGGGTCAATGTCGAATGTCGATTTTTCAAATATGCCTGTGTCGCTAGTCACCATTTACCCCTTGCAGTCCCCTATATATGACCATATCTTGCTATGTTGAAATACGGCTAAGCCAGAACATGTCTTGTGTTTACTACAACATGGACAATTCGACCTTATTTGATCGTTCATCCGCATGAAGCAGTAACGAAGCGGTGCATCAGGCACACAGTCGTTAAACAAATATCATCCTGTGTTATATGGCAAGGAAAGTGAGACGAAGGACGTTCTTGATTAATAGGTCGTTGATCATGTATTAACTGCATATTGAGCTACATAACTGTAAGTCATTCATAGCTTCATTATCGTCAACAGAGTGATATGGGATTCCTTCTATGCAACTTGTAGAGAAAATCAACGGTAATTCAATGACCACGGGTGTATGTGTGTGGGGGGTGTGGGTGGGGGGGGGCGGGGGGTGGGGGCATAAGAGACCGATCCTCTACACATTATACATGGCCATATGAGACCCATGTCGATCTTCATCCTGTATCCGGTAGTTGTGCCCCTTGTTTTGCCATTCAAACACATCCACCCACACGGCGGGATCCAGAATTCGGCTCTCCCAAGGCGGAGGGAACGCAACTACCTAGGTAGGGGAGTGGGGGGGGGGGTTGTGAAATGGAGTGTTATTTGTACTAAAATAGGCGGCCATTCTCAAAAGGACGGGGAGTGTAGGGGAGAAACCGGAGGTTAGGGGGCGCGGGCAGACAGAGAGGCCAGGGTCGCCCCACCCCTCCCCCCTACCACCCCCCCACCTCCCCTCCGCATCCGGATCCGGCACTGCTCACAGCATGTAAATAATATCAGACCTGGCCAGCAAAGGCCGCCCCTTAACGAAGCATTATTGCAGTCGCTAAAACACGACCACAATCCATCTTGCCTGATAGCCGTTAGCATTAAACGCATGACATGTAATGGCAATACAATTACTCGCTGACGTCCTGGGAGCATTCCCCGATCCCCTCCACTCCACCCCACCCCACACCATCTCACCTCCTTCCCACCCCGACCCCACCCAACGTCCCACCCCACCCCATCCCACGTCCACCACCAACACCTCAAGTGCCACCCTAAGTCCCACCCGACCCCACCCCGCGTCCCACACCACCTTACGCACCACCCCACCCTACCCCGCGTCCCACACTGCCCTAGGCCCCCACGCTCCAACGTCCAAACCCACCCAACTCCACGTCTCACACCGCCCCACTCTTCCAGGTGGGTGGCCATAGCGACCAGAACGGTGGGCAAACCATTGTCGAAGGATCCACATCGTGATGCGAGACCCGTTGGTGATGCGACCCCGGAATCAGTCGTTATGGTCACCACCAGTAATCAAAACAGACCCGAGCGGATACAACGCTACAATAGGCCGGGTGGCTGTTATTGCTGCATCGCCGCATTAAAGCGACGACCGGACGGCCTTCCCCATATATATACAGCACAAAACAATCATCGTTTTATGCCTCTCAGGCGACCGTTTACCCGACAATGCAATCAGCTGTATATAGCTTTGGTCACTCGTAAGGAAGAGATCCCGTGGCTCCGAAAACAACGCCGTGAATGACGTCATAGCCGGGTTCTTGGTTAACGTGAGCAAATATCGTTCTTGGCATCGGAATTATTCCGAGTAGAGAAAATAAGAGTAAAAGGAAAAAGAACGGTGAAAGAAGATTGTAACCTTTAAACACATTACCTGTATCTGTCAAAGAATGAATCAGTTAATGGAGTGATGTTTTTTGGATCTTTGGAACATATGAACTAAATTTGACGGATGATTCCAAACCCGGCTTCACCTTCAGTGGAGATGATGTGTAGCACATGAGCTTTATGTACCAAACCATTGGTCTCGGTGGTTAAACCCATTTACATAGTTTGATTAAAATACCTTCGATTAGGGAGAGATCGGCATCAGTGTCGCCCAACATCGTGAACCAAGTTTAACCAATCACAGGCAGCTTATTCAGGCATAGAATACAACAATTTAAGCTCCCCTAATGCCCATTGTCGGTCTTGTGAAAGAGTTTTGGAAGCGCATCAATCAAAGATGTTCCACCCTTTCCACCCGTTCCACCCGCTCCACCCACTCCACCCGCTCCACCCGCTCCACCTGCTTTACCCACTCCACCCGCTCCACTCACTCCACCCACTCCACCCACTCCACCAACTCCACCAACTCTACCCACTCCACACACTCCACCCGCTCCACCCGCTCCACCCGTTCCACCCACTCCACCCGCTCCACTCACTCCACCCACTCCACCCGCTCCACCCTCTCCACCCGCTCCACCCGCTCCACCTGCTTCACCCGCTCCACCCGCTCCACTCACTCCACCCACTCCACCCACTCCACCAACTCCACCAACTCCACCCACTCCACCCACTCCACCAACTCCACCAACTCCACACACTCCACACACTCCACCCGCTCCACCCGCTCCACCCGTTCCACCCACTCCACCCGCTCCACTCACTCCACCCACTCCACCCGCTCCACCCTCTCCACCCGCTCCACCCGCTCCACCCACTCCACCCACTCCACCCGCTCCACCCGCTCCACCCGCTCCACCCGTCCCACCATAGGAAACGCCCGTGGGTGTGTGACCAGCATGGGTTCTGCACGTTATTGCTTCTCTTTCGCGTAACGTGAAACAACACATTACACGCCAAACGGCTTTTAAAGCTGATACCGCCACAGCTACCATGATATGGCATTGGCTTGCAATATCTGGGAATATCTGCAGGCTTACAACATGCATATATGGTATGCAACAGCAGAATGGCTTCATATTACACAGCAACTATCGGTTGTTGGTTGCTGAACAGCTTATTATATACTACGATTCCATCTTTCATCTTTCAATTATATCTACGTGCCTGGTTCTCTTACCTGATATATCACATGTATGCACAAAGGTGGCGTAAAACATCATCCATTGTCGATCCTTACCTCATGGCGTCGGTGGTGTCCGCTGGTGTGCCGTCCACCCACGCGACCGAAAGGACGAGCAGGAAGTAAAGGACCGGCTCCATTGTCCTGATCACCTCCATCGAGCTGATCCACAGACCGCGGCGGATTTCACCAGGGCGATGATCTCACCAGGGTGGTGGCTGATCTCACCAGGGCGATGATCTCACCGGGGTGGTGGCTGATCTCACCTGGACGATGATCTCACCAGGGTGCTGGCTGATCTCACCAGGGCGATGATCTCACCAGGGTGCTGGCTGATCTCACCAGGGCGATGATCTCACCGGGGTGGTGGCTGATCTCACCTGGACGATGATCTCACCAGGGTGCTGGCTGATCTCACCAGGGCGATGATCTCACCAGGGTGCTGGCTGATCTCACCAGGGCGATGAACCCACCAGGGTGATCACAGGAAGTTGATCTCACCAGGGCGATGATCTCAACACGGAGCTGATCTCTCGGATGCCTTGTTAACCGCAAATCGTAACCACTAATGTACGCAAGAAGACTAAAATCGTCACGTGTTTCCACGTGTGTCGCAGTCAATGGTCATCACGGTGTTTCCTATCCCTCTTCGTCAGTCACAATGGTCGGAATGAGCCATCGAAGAGTCAGGCATGTTGATGTATAGCGTAAGTTTTTTTTTTTTTTTTTTTTACTTTCAGCTCTCGGATCGGGTGACGACACATAGCGTACGACACTGGATCCGCTGACTTGTTGCATTAATGAGCAGTGATGGATGCGTCTGCCTCCCTCGGCGCCCCCAAGCGGACATCCACACTCACAGAAGTTGTCAGCCACTCCATGAGGCGCGAATATCCATCCATACACCCCTGGGGAGAGGCGAGTAGTCCTCTGCGAACCACGATCACAGCTCGAGGTTGTCTTTGATTCTTGCCGCCACTGGCCGCCACTGCCGCTGGCCCTGTCGCCGCCGCCGCCGCCCCAGCCCCAGCCCCTGCCACAGCCGCCGCCTAGCCCCTGCCGCCGCCACCCCAGCCCCTGCCCTTGTCGCTGTCGCCCCAGCCCCTGCCGCCACCTCCGCCCAACCCCCTGCAACAGCCAATGGCGCTCCCGCTGGCCCTCTAACTGCCCCAGCCGCAGCGTTATCCCGATACCTTCGTCCTCTGGGTGGACATCCTCAGTATGTGAGAGGAAGTGAGTTAGTCAGCTGGTGGTGCAGGTTGGTTGGTTCAGTCTTCGCGGCATCAGTCGACCCACGCCGCCACGCCACGGCACGCCACGCCACGCCACGCCGCCCAGTCCCGGGTCGGCGACATAGCCTGATCCGTGAACTGTCCTCGCCTCGTGTCTCTCCCGCTTGTATCTCCCACTGTGGGCACCGGCGCCACGTGTACGGCTATCACACCAGCCGCCCGATCGGTGTATATGTATATATACGGGCAACAAGGTCCTCTGTCCCGGCAGTGACCCATCGATTAGTCTTGGAAAGCTGAGCTTACCCAACCTGACCAACGCCGCTCCATCACTTCTCACATTCCGCCATCGTCCAGCCTCCCATCCCCCCCTACTCCACACCCCTCTCCGATGCTCCCACCCTGCCATTTTAGATTTTGTACTCCACATCCCTCTGCTATTTACACGCCACAAGACCGTTTCGCAGCCCACCACTCCTTGCCCCTATTCCTTCCGTCCCTCCTCCCAGCCCTCCCGTCCCTCCACCCATCCCGGAGATTCTCCGATCTCTCGTCCCGTCCTTACTGGCCCCTCACACTCCCCAACGCCAGACCATGTTTGATTCCCCCACCCTCCTCCGACTCCTATATCCCTCTCCGACCCCCCCTCCTCCAGCCGCCCCGACAACTTCTCCTACGCTATTTACGTATACCCACACCCCCAAACCAACCCGACCCATATCAATACCCTCCTGCTGACCAACTACCCCCCTCCGCCGCCCCTCCCTCCTAGCCCACCGCCCCCCCCCCACCTCCCTCCTGACCCACCATCCCCACCCCCTCCCCGCCATCAGCCTTGGTGGCAGCGTCCCTATGGCTGCGCTGCCGCCCGCAAGGTACAAGCAACAGGTTGGTTTCCCGCCACACAACGGCCATTACCCCAACAACCTAAGCGATCCGTCAACCGAACATACCGAGCGGTGACTATTGTCATAATGCCAAGGGACTTTACGGTCCCGATACCGTTACCAGGACGGGGAGGGGGTAAGGCATTGGGGGGGGGGGGGGAGGAGAGGGGAGCGGAAAGGATGCGGAGGAGGTCTATAGATATAAAGTGGCGTTACTGATAGGGCTTAACGACACGGCACCCGTCGGTCGTGGGCGAGTGAGGACCATTTCGACCCTCAGCCTATGGTTTCGGAAGATACTCCTAGGCGGAGGAACCGGGGGCCCGGCGGGGATAGGGCGGGAGAAGGGGCAGACAGATAGAGCATGACCCCCCTCCCAGTTCTACCCCCCCCCCCCCCACCAGTTAGCACCCCCCACTCCCCGTCCCACCTTCCCACGAGCCCCGTCTGAATCCCCCATGAATATACCGGTCGAGATTTTTCCAGCTCTCCTGGTTGGCATCAGCCATAGAACGGTTTTTACCCTTCCCTACTCCTATTCCCCCCTCCCTGTCATTCGTGTGCTAAGACACCCCTCCCCCCGCCCCCCCAGCCCCTTCCCTCTAACTCCTTCACTCTTCTGGATCACTTCACGTCATTAACTTGTGACCCTCCGCCCAGGACAACGACTTTTGTTACACCACCAATAACTCATCATCGTCATTTCATGTCCCGACTTTTTACAGATTGTTACACGCGGGAATGAAAGGTACGTTCCAGCTAACTTTGTGGGGGTGTGAAGTGATTAATTGTTGACACAAACCATATCAGTACCACGCATGGGAACCATTCTAATTACGGTGTTCGTGTGTATGGCATAATTGTCAATATTCTGATCTAATATTAATAATAGAACGAAGGGGCGTCTGTTTTTGGAAGAATACAAGTTTCGCTGTTGCCTCTTCCATTTCCTTTCTGTGATGTATCCCCAATGTTTATACCTTTAACACCGTCCAGCGAGGAAACAAACAGGGGACAATCCAGACTAATTAAACTGAATCGTTTGAATCGTGGCGAAAACACACAGAGTCGTTGGACAAGCTGGTCGGCACCACGCATCGCCATCATCGACCCATATTGCTCGCTGAAAATGTGAAATGGAAAACTGCTAGGAAATCTCATACCAGTATTGAGCATGTCGAATTAAGTTTAGCTGGGGAATTTGTACATTGGGTCTTCGTCTCCGTTTTAAGCGTTAACTAAGTTACTTCCAATTTCAGTGTGGACCCACCCCCATCCTATCGAGCCGCTCAATTGTGACCGTTTCCATGGGCGCGTGCAGGAATTCTTGAAACGGGGGGGGGGGGAGCACAATGAATTGTTCAACAAAAAACAGGAAAAAAAATTAGGTTAAATAATCGTTGGAAAAGCTGGTCTGCGCCACACATCGCCTTCATGGCCTCACATTTCTCGCTGAATAATTATGTGGAAGTGGAATCGGCCTGGGATATCTCATACCAGTATTGGGCCTGTCAACGCAGACAGCATGCCAAAGTTAAGTTAACGTTAGATCAAGGTTAGCAGCTACGTTTAGTTAACGTTTCGGGTTAACGTTATTCTATCCTAATATTGTTCATTGATTTAACGTTGAATTAACGTTTGCGTTTTCACGTTAGCAGTAAACCATTTTTAAACGAATATCAAAGGGTAGCGATTGGCAGAAGTTGCCCTTCTAGCCGCTGTACACCCTGTGTCACTGCGTATTTCCCGAAATGGTGGCCCCAGGTTCGTCCCCATTGTCACCAGTGTGGTAGTTGAAGTCATAGGCCTCCGAAAGTTCATCCCCGCCCCGTCTTCGTCTCCGTTTTAAGTCTAAAGTTACCCCCATTCTGTCGAGCCGCTCAATTGTGACGCTTTCCAGGGGCGCGTGCAGTAATTTTTGAAAGGGGGTGGGGGGGGGGCACCATGAATTGTTCAACCAAAAACATGAAAAATATGCATGTAAAAGCCTGGGATGTAGGTGAGAGTGATGCAGGTTACGTACTATAGGGGGGGGGGTGGCGCAGATATTCCTTGGGGTCTGAAAGGGGGGTCGTGCCCTTTGTGCTACTCCCCCCGCCCTCTGGACACGTTCATGCTTTCCCCTGTTGAATGCCACGCAACATTTGGATATTGGTCGTCAGTTTTCCGAGAGTTTTCGCACACACCCGGTCCATTTTCTCCTCCCACCTCCTCGATTTACCCTGACATATAGTGACAAAGCTATACCACCTCTTAGCAATCTCATTACGCATGGCAAGAGGGCAACGATATTGTTCTCTGCAGTCTCCTCTTAATTGGCTCTTCCAACGTTGTTCTTGTGTGTTTTTTATTCTCCGAAAAGCGGCATATAACACATGGACAATGTCTGTACACAACTATGCAAACATACCAACGTCACCTCTAAGTATAAGCGATTACATCGTATATTGGATCCACTTGGCTTTTAAACTCTCCCTCGCTCTTCCCGGTGTTTCTGCCACTCTGCTCTCTAGCTCGAAATAGTATTTTATAAGCCGAATTATAGCCGTTACTATTGGCGTAACTCCTTTCCACTTACAAACATATATATGGCCTATAGACAGCATTAGAAATTCTCTCATTCTGCCTTAGAAACTTGATATGTATTCTCTCTATACCAGATTGCTTTTACCTCTGCTCTTGGCTTTGTGCTCTCAATTGTCTGGGAAAGCTATGCGTTAAACTATAAAAAAGTTCATAATAACGCTATACCTTTTATCAAACTCGCTCCATCCATAGGGAGAACCGTCTTCACTTAGCATATCGTTATAGTAAATCTCCACTTTCTTGATAAGTTCAGCTTTTCGTCGAGTAAGATTTTCGTTCTTTAAAAAGTAAGAATTCCAAATTGGCGCCTCAAAAAGATGCTCCCCACGTATTATATTCTTGAAATAAATTCATTCTCTTAAAGCCTCTGACCAAAAAGGGTTTGCTTTCGCTTCCAACAGATGCAGCGATTGCGGGTCAAGCTTCCAACAGATGCAGCGATTGCGGGTCAAGCTTCCAACATAAGGTTTTGTCTTCGCAAGTAATTTCAGTAAAGAAGTTCGGCCAGGCTCCTTCAGTGGCAACTAGTCTTTTTATCCAAGTAATCTTTAACGCCTTTATAAAAGATGGTATGTGGGTCAGGTTAAGCCCCCGTCCTTTACCTGGTGTACCATGCGTTTTAGTGCAATTTTAGACCCTTTTTCTTCCATAAAAGTGCCCATGCAATACCCTCAAGACGACTAACAAATGACATATTGACCGAGTTTGTACACATGCTGGCAAAACTGAATACCTCTGATCTTAGCGTCATTCTTAATTGCCGTAGGGAGTGGCTCAACAGCCAAGATAAATAAATACGGTGACAAGGGGTCTCCTTGTCTACACCCGCTCGTTTTTAGAAGTCTGAGAAGTGGCCATTGTTAATGACACAGCTATTAGATTCAGAATATAAAATATTACAATATCTCCTAAACGACTAACCAAATCCGTATTCATTTAGTACTCGCGTTAAATATGACCAGCTTACTGTATCGAAGGCCTTTTCGAAATCTATTAACAGTAGCAATGCTGTCTTATTGTTCCCGACAGAATCTTATGATCTGCGTTCAGGAGCGTTATGGGGCGCCAATTTTCATATATTTCCTTTGTTTGTCCTGTTTTGGACGGCAAGTAATAATCCCTTGCTTCTCGGTGACAGAACGAGTACCGTGTTTATAAGCGTAATTTATACTGTTAAGAAGATACCCGCCAATATCTTTCCAGAAAAACTTAACAAAGTCTATTGGTATACCGTCACTTCCAGGACAATTATTTTTCATATTCTGAATAACTTTTGCTTCATCACCAGTTATTTCCCCTTCACATGCTTCCATTTGTTCATCAGAGAAACGTTTTAGTTTCTTATCGTTTAGAAACTCATTAATATGATGCTCCCCACAAATTATATCATTGTTTGAATTAAGCCGTTTATATAGAACCCCCTTTGTGCCTTCAATATAGCCTCTTGTACGATTTTCTCTTCATCCACCACTAGTTTACTGATCAATTTATTGATGTAATTCCTCTTTTCCAGGTTGCAAAAATATCTTGTTGGTTTTTCACCCTCTGCGTAATACTTTGCCATCGCACGTAACGTAATGGCCTTTGCCCCAGGGGCCCGTAGCCGCTCTAGGTTTGCACAAAGTTCATCTCGTTTTTAACGATGTCATCGGGCTGGTCCCCACTCCTTTGTAATATATTGTCTAGTTCCGTTAGTTCTCTCTGTACCGTCGCTATCGTTTCATTCGTTGCCTTTTTTTTAATGTACTGGAACTTATAGTGGTGCCCTTAATTGCTAATTATGGCACTTCATAGAACAGTTGATCGTTTACAGCATTATTCGAGTGGTCTTCCGATACCATATCATTGCCCCTGCCATATTGATGTTCCACCTTGGTGACACAGGTTTTGATCATGTTAACATACTGTTGATCTAACACCAAAGGTGTGTTCATTTTCCAGAACCCCCGGCCTCTATCTAAGGTTAATCCCTGAACATCTATCGCTATTAATGAACGGTCCGTTCTATACCCATATCCGATTGATGCCTTTTGTATGGTAGCGTGAATATCTGAGGAGACAAGAAAACAATCTAGCCTTGTCCTGTGTGTTTTCCGCTGTTGATTTACCCAAGCATATCTTCTTGTGTCCGCATGGAGACTTCTCCAACAGTCTATCAGCTCGAGAGTGTCCATCATATCCAATACGCGTTTTCTTGCCTTAGTGTTATTTCCCCTCTTATATCCATATGTATCCACCTCTTGATTTTGGACCAAATTCCACTCTCGACATATTATTATTGTGGCATTACCCAGTTTCTCTATAATACGCTGTAAATCAGTATACAATTCTGGACAATCCTTATTTGGACCGTACACACAACCCAAAGTCATCCGAGTTCCATTAATAGTGACATCTAATAATATTAAATTACCTGCGTTATCTTTATCTACCCCATGCCCTTCCAACGTTATTCTTGAAGATAGGGCTATAAAGTCTCGTTCGCTTAGACTTCCGGTTTACTCATTTTGGGGACAAACAAACAAAGCACGTGTTCGGAACGAGTTTAGAAGCTCTGCGCACACTGGTATCCTGACTATCTGTGACGTAGGGGTGACGTGTATGTTACTCAAAGAGAGAGACCGGGAACCAGACTACCTGCGCAAAAGCCAGGCGCCGAGGGGTGGGTCCATTGCGGAAGGCCTAGCGATATGATTCAGAATATTTAAGAAATATAGCTTCACAAAACGGATAGACGACATATTTTTTATTCATTTGCGCCATCACAATGACGAATGTTTGTTACGACGGGACAATACGACTGAGAAACTAACGTTTTTTGCATTTCCTACGAAAACGAGACATTATGACGTCACACGGATTCTCCCCGGTGACAACGTTGGCGCAACGCTTCAAACAGAAAACTTACAGAAATGAAGAAACTTGGTCTTTTCGTGATCTAAAAGTGATACGAAAACATCCAACTGGTCTTGTTTTATCTTTACCATGTGGTTTAATGACGCATCCGTGTGCTGTTACTGCATGCCCTGCACATTTTAACAGCGGAATGGTTAAGTTGATCACTTGCTCTCGTCATTTTTGTTACCGCGGAGGCACGCGAAACTCTGTGACGTCACTCGCTGTTTAGTGAACTTGCGAAAGCCCGGATGCAGGGCTAAATTTAGAACGTTATTTTTAGCTTTCGAGTGTTTTGAAGACGGTTTTTCCTTGTATATTCAAAAAAGGTCTGCGCTTCATCGCCTCCAAATATTTTAACGTATATCTCTCACAGCCATGTTTAGTGAAATGGTACTCATAGTCTTTAGAATAAACCTGGAAAGAAATTGACATATAGCTGCCTATACTTCAACATGGAGCACGTGTGTTTGTTTGTCCCCAAAACTGAAGTCTCGCGGCTAGATCGCGAGAACTGTATAGCCCTATAATACTAAATTATTTCAAGCAGTACAAGCTTTGTTTTCTGGAACAGGCCGGTTTCTCTAAAGCCGGTACTGTCGATTAGATGCCACCATATCTTTGCCAATGTGCGCTTTCGAACTGTTAACGACTTAACCTATACTCCACCCCCACCAGTTTGTTACATGTTGAGGTGGCCGTTTATATGTGTATTCGTTATCGGTAAACCCTTGAAATAAATAAAGTTTGTACAAAAACAAACGGTGGTGTATTTCTGCCGCCATTCAGACTTCAGACAAACTGCTGACTCAGCAAATGCGACACAGTTGAAATGTGACAAGCGCCGACCGAATTTCCCTGAAAATCGAAAGTCATGTATTAATATTTCATGGGGACCGTCCACATGTCTGACCCAGTGCGAGAAGCAGCTCCATCAGGATATGTGTTTCCTTCACTAAAAGGCATTGGTCACAACAAGGAATAAAACTTTTCCGCATTACATCGCGGAATTCGCGGAATCGCGATTAATTTATCTTCCAGCATGACAATTTTATGGCCAGTGTGAATTGTTTATTTCTTCTGTTTCGCGGGGTAATCGACCAGTCTTTAGATGAACAAATCTAAATGTTTTGTCTCACATGTGTTGCATACATGTGATGCCCGTCGATATTAGGGGCTCAGACGGAGCACGCTGGACGGCGACATGGGCAATCTCTGTCGCGAGATGGCGCTCTGATTCTTTGCAGCCAAACGGCCCGGAGTCAGAACGCCCATGTTAGGTGAACGATAGACGATGTAAATATTATAACAATTTTGAGATCAAACAATATTAATTCCCTTGATTAATTTCTTTTATATGGGAACATAATCACTGATGGCAAAAATGTTCCTCATCAGTGTGTCTATTGTATCGAAACATGGGAGGGAGCAAGGGAGAGGGGGATTCCTGGTAAAGGGGGGCTCCAATGAAAATGGAAGGACTCCAGGGAAAGGGAGGCGGACTCAAAGGAAGAGGGAGGGAGGGGGGGCGACACCAGGTGGCAGGTGATGGGGGGTGCACGGCCATGTCGCCAGTGACAGCACCCCCTTCCCCTACCCCCCTCCCCCCTTGATGTCGCTTCTTTGGGCGTCTCTTTAAGAAGCGCGCGACTCCCTGGCGTATAATCAGCATGGGGCGTCTCGTATGATGTTCGCTCTGTCCCCAACCCCGATAACACAGCATCCACCATACATCTCCAACACAAAGCCGTCTCCATGCTAACATATCCTCCTCAGTTGGTCTGCCCTCCCCACCCACGCACTTCCTCCACCACCACCCCGCCCCATCATCTACTCCCCCTCCTCTCCCCCTCCCCTCCCCTCACCGCCCTACCCCGCAAACATATTGAGCAAAACATGCGCCCTAAACCACAACTGCAGGTGTGGTAACCCCACAGTGAGACACAAAATCCCCCCCCCCTTCCCCTCCCCACGCTCACCGCCTCGTTGCAACACGATCGTTAATATCTTTAGTAAAAGTTAATGCGTACTTCTATTGTTTCCTCGGAGTCATGTTTTGCCGTTAATGCATACTTCTATTGTTCCTCGGAGTCGTGTTTTGCCGGTAAGGACCTGCGGACCATGAGCAGGAGGTCATTATTTTCTCAGAGCGGGTCATTATAGTTCCGTCACAATAATGACCCCTCGCTCTCATACTCCATGCCATCGCCGCCTCCTCGGAGGTCATTATTGGGATCTCACAACTTCTCGGCTACGCCTCGAAGTTCTTCGATCCCAATAATGACCTACAACTCATTCCTTATCTATTACGTAAGGAGCTGTGGACCATGAGCAGGAGGTGATTATTTTCTCTTAGCGGGTCATTATTGTCTAAGATTTCCGTCACAATAATGACCCTCAGAAGGACAATAATAACCCGCTTAGCTTACGCGTGCCGTGCTGTACGGGATTTTTCTCCCTACATCAGCATTAAAGCCACATGTTACAACGTACAACCCACACAAATTATTCATGAACAATTATGGACCCATCGAGTAATATTTCTCTATAAGCATACATGACCTGCTCTGTAACATGCGACATCGTTTCGAACATGTATGTCCCCCAAAAAGGTGTATTACAAAGGACGCACCTGTTTGACTGTCTTCGTTGAAATCTGATCTGAAGTTTCCACCTGTTGGTATTGTAGAGGTTCTTTCGTGTCACCGTTTCGTTCTTGTCTCGTTTTTTTATAATCGATTATAACACACGTAAGTCCATTTCATCCTTTATTCCCCTGTAGTTTTTTTTTCTTAGAAAATCTTCATTGTCATAGACATTTCAGCACATGTACATTTAAATAACTGTTGGTATATGAATAAATAAAATTTGCGTAGCACTACAAATCCCTTGAGATGTGATCTCTAAAAGAGGCACAATTTTTTGGCATTTTGCACTTAACCTGTAGGGTACACACGGAGGGTAGGGTGGGGCAAGACGCCCAGGTGGGGTAAAACGCCCATGCCCACAATAACCCAGACGCGCATGTTCCGGAAGACTATGAGTGACGCATACGTGTTATTACGTTACTTATTACCTTAGGGTAGGCCACCCATAATAAGCCTCGGCGATTTTGAGCAGACCTCGGCAAACATCGGCAAACAGCGGCGGGCTGTAGCCCTGAGATTTTACGCAGTCTTAATGGACAAAGCACGAATAAAACACATCAAAAGAAGTGGTGACATAGGTAAAATGAATAGATCATCGTATAATAAGCTTCGGCGATTTAGAAAAGGCATCGGTAAACATCGACAAACATTGGCGGGTGTGAGTGAAAGGGGAATCCCTAAGTCCTTACGTCATTCACAGGGGAATCCCCAATCCGTGACGTCATTCACAGGGTATTTCCCCGAGAAGGGCTCTTCGTGATAAATTCGGAAAATTCACGAAAAAGGCATAGAGAAAACTTGTAAATATTTTAGAAAACATTCGTGTATATCATAATTATATCGGAGACCATTATATATGTATATCCGGCAGACTCTCGCTCGAGGATCTGTAATATGGCTCCCAGGAGTCAACTATCAGTGTCAGAGATGATTTGCATGCCACTCTCACCATATACAAATGGTTCGGGAGCCAGAATGGCATTCTTACAGTAAAGGGCTCTATTGTGTTTTATCGCTCTCGATGCTTAAACAATCCCACAACCTACCATATAGATACGTGCAGTTCAGCTAGGCGTTGGCTGGTCTGTTCTCCAGGCAATGGGCCCCATTCATAATCACCACTTAGGCTACGCCAATAGACTTAGCGCTAAGTGGAAGATTTGTCGAGCCATTATCTCGAAGACGATTTCTTGATAATGAGCACCACCACAATGGGCCAGTGAGGCTAAGACTAAAATGCACTTTTCGTGAGTAAGCTATGTGAGGATTATGAATACGGCCCAGACAAATCAGCGGGGCCCGTGCGATAGCTCAGTGGGCCAGGGCGCGCTCGCCTTGAGTGCTCTGGCCACCTGAGAGCCTAACGGCACGGGGCTGTGGCCCGCTGTGGCCATATCTGTGTGGTCGCAGGATAAATATCCCATGTCGTGCTTCGCTAAGAAGGGTATGGGGTCACCCCAGGGGACATGGCTCCACTCTCCCTTCCTTCTTCCATTGACGCGTTATGACCAAAAGTGGTTAAAAGCGTCCAGAATATACGACCAATCCGCGAAATCAGCTGTAACCAACAAATGGTTCAAAAACCTTCCGGCGCACCGTTAGCCCTGTTCACATGGTGGGTCTAGATCGTCATCTCCTCTGGCGTCACACTGTCGGTCAGGTCCGGACTCATTGAGGCTAACGGTAAGGCGTTACAGTCGTGATCAGCCTCTTGATCACCAGGGGGCAGCACCTCTTGAAATGACAGTCACGTGGCGACGACACCAAATTCCCTTAACAGCAGGCCCATGCGTGGAAGGGGCGTCGGAAAGGAAACCACACGGAATGCCAAAGTGTATTGGGTAATGTGATGCCGCACTGGCCAGTAGGGTTTTCTTTTCTTGTCCTGATCGTCTTTCGCGTCACCTGGCTCACTTGAGAATTCAGTGAGCGACCACGACTTGGGATCCAGTTCTAAGGATTCCAACCTCCACCACCATCCCTCCCCCACGCCCCCCGTTCTGGGTGTAGCATCAAGTTCCCGTTTTGAGAAACCGTATTCCATGTTTGGCGTGGATCCACTATGTACGGAATATTCATCTTGCCTTGTTCAGGGGAGACTTGCTTAGAGGGGACTTGTATAGGGGAGACTTGCTTAGAGGAGACTTGTTTAGAGGGGACTTGTTTAGGGGAGACTTGCTTAGAGGGAACTTGTTTAGGGGAGACTTGCTTAGGGGGGACTTGCTGAGGGGAGACTTGCTTAGGGGAGACTTGCTTAGGAGAGACTTGCTTAGTGGGGACTTGTTTAGGGGAGACTTGCTTAGAGGAGACTTGTTTAGGGAAGACTTGCTTAGGGGGGGACTTGCTTAGTGGGACTTGCTTAGAGCAGACTTGCTTATGGGAGACTTGCTTAGGGGAGACTTGCTTAGGGGAGACTTGCTTAGGAGAGACTTGCTTAGGGGGACTTGCTTAGGGGAGACTTGTTCTGGGGAGACTTGCTTAGTGGGGACTTGTTTAGGGGAGACTTGCTTAGTAGGGACTTGTTCTGGGGAGACTTGCTTAGGGGAGACGTGCTTACTTAGTGAGGACTTGTTTAGTGGGGACTTGTTCTGGGGAGACTTACACCGGATATTGTCAAGGCAAGAAATACAGTAACACTGGATATTTTCAATGCAGGAACCCAGGATATTGTCAAGGCGGGAATTGCAGTTACACCGGTTATTGTCAAGGCAGGAAAAACAGTTACGCCGGACAATATTACTTAATTTTGGACTGCAAAACTGCTCACATGCATCTAGCGCCTCATCTGGCAATGATTCTAAGCTGATTGTTACTGAGTGGCATAGTCAGTGTTACAAGTCGTCTCATTGTGCGCTTGGACAAGATTATTTGTTTATAAAAAGTTGATAGTTTTTCATTCTCCGCTGTTTCTGAAATTAACCTTCAGTCCTCTGACCTTTATCTATGTAGGCGACAACGCCAGCATAGTGCTAAAGTGCAAGGTCGCTTCTAATCACAGCTATATAAATAATTGACATGCGTCACACTGGACAGAAAACGAACCAGAATTTCTTAGCAAGGAGAAATACATGGGCTGTTTTTATCCTAAGATCACATGGGCACTTAACAACCGTATGACTCACAGGCTGGCGGGAAACGCGCCCCGTGAGTTATGCATGGGATCAACAATGGCAAAAATCCTGAGCTGCAACCTTGGACTTCTGTCAGTTGAACGGACTAATTCACTGTCCGGTATCTGCAGTTTTGCAATATATAGGCTGCGTCCGGGCTGCTTCGTTACAGCATAAGGTATATGGCATGTTAAAAACAATACATCTTGGCTCTGCTTTTAAAGCTCAGTGCATGCATTCCCGCCAGTTCGGATATTTACATGATGTTGTAATAACCGCTTCAAGTAATATTCACAAATGTAACCTTGGTATTTTTTGGTATGTTACAGTGATGACATATGAGAGCAATCGACTTTTCCCAGTCTCATAAATTCAGTCTTCCACTTCGCCACCGTCTGATGATGGTCTTTCCATTCGGCAGTACATTTCACCGCACTATACCATATCGACGCGAGGTTGAGCGTTGGACCATAAGCAATGACTTAAACTACGAGAAACTGTATTGGAAATTATAAGTGGAGGCGCCACCTGGTGGTGGAAGGGCGAGCAAATTTTCTTTATCGACCGATTGGGAAATTCGTTGCAAATCCAAGTCACGGTCTTTCTTTATTGCGATAATATGGCAACATACAACATTAACTGTCGACAATTACTGGTGTCGCATAACACATATTGTTAATAAGCAACGACATGCATTGCATAGTATCTTGCATGCGCCAAGAGCCGAATACTTGCATCCTATATTACATGTGTCTACACCAATAACGCTCTTTATGACAGCCTACCTGCCGCCATAAAAGGATAATTGATTTAAGTCGAATATAATCCATATGCTGTAAGATAGTGGTTATCGTGTTGGAAATGCGAGACTGTTAAGACACGTTGCAAGGGTTGTGTTTCATCGCCAGAACCAATAAATGAACCGTCTCATTCCTGCACACGGCCGAGTTGAGCCTTCGTGTTCAAACTAATGACGTAAAACGCCGATCCATTATTCCTTGACATTCATGACGCAGCCGTCACAGTGGAGCATATGCCCAGCATGCCAGCCAAAGCTGCACATGTTGCCATGCCAACTATTATCGGCCTGCCAACTTCTAGCAGCAGTTCTTGGCCTGATCGTCTAATCATTTCCGGATTCTATCGCTTTGTCAATGGAGTTTTTAATTATTTTTGTCAGTAGTAGTTATTACCGCAGGAAGGCGTGGAACGTCGCTTTGCGTGACAGGCGAACGATGCGTCAGTGATAATGAAACCAGGAAATGTTTTTATTATGCTTTCATTTTTTATAATTAACTTCCTCTTCCCTAATAATTCCGTCTGTTGTAAAGCGTTTCATAGAATGTTCCATACACTCGTATCATCTAGAAAAAGAAGTCTGCCAGTGTGCAGGGTTGACACCTAATATCTGCATTCCTAAAGGCGGCTGAAATAACAATCAATGTTAAAGCTACTAGCACAGCAATATTTTCTCTCTGGAAATTAAAAAGTGTTTTGTTTTGAAACGATGAATTTGGGGTCTTACTGCACACATATATGCACATAAATGGTATGAAATAAATACTAGAGCATGTACTAGGGGAATCAGCCTTCTGTCGGCACGTACACGGTACATATGAACTTTGAAACCTCTAAAATAGAGACTATATATCAAATGATATGCAATATCGCGCGATATTTGAAGGTTATTCGGGAATCTATAAAGTCGAATAAGATGGAAGATGACTTACGTAATGTAGGTGTGTGACAAAAAAAACGAGGTAACGAGCAGGCAAATTACTGTTGTAGATACTTAGCTATATTATGCCATATAACTAAGATATTCTTGTACACTATAAATACAAAGATTTTTTGTTTCTAATATCAGGACAACGTTAGGGGCTTGTAAGCCTATCCTTCACATATTAAGTTAATGACCGATTGTTGTAAGTTAACGAGCGGGAGTAAGATCTGCACCGCGAAATTATTAGTCTGCAGCCGTCGTCGTCGGTCAATTTCTATTCCATCCAAAAATATATAAATAAATGTGTGCAATATCTTTATGGTAAATTGAGCATTTCGGGTCGGTAGTTTTAAATTTTGCGAGCAAAAGTTGCGAGCTCTTAGCGACAGGACCCCATAAATTACATCGAATATTCATTCATTCATCCCTATGCACTTCGTATTCCAAGACGACATCAAGCAATGGATTTGTCTAAAGAACGTGACTTGCTACACATAACAAATGACGCAACATATATTGAGTTCTATCCACGACAAATAGCTACCGGGCGAGTCTGCTGTCCCCAGCGGAATCACGTGACTAGAAATGGGATAGGTGACGTCACATCCGTTTTAAGCATTTATTCTTTATTCATATTTGTATGTAAAATACCGGCTGTGTGATGGTAGAAAGTAGCGAAGTATGAGAGACATAATGACACACCCTCAATGCATAAAGACACGTGTGAATGATACAAAACGCTACATGATTTCAAAATAACTCCTTAGAAGACGGAACCCCGCAAGAAGGAAGATGGCCGTAAAGCTTTGTTACTCATGCATATATGTGGAATACATTTACAATGTGTAGCCATTGAAGAGCCAACTATATATATATATATATACACATTGAATTGCTGAAAAAATATATAAATCGCAGGATTGATCGGTCGAGACAGTTAGACGTCCGCTACATCCGGGAACCTTTCCCTATTGGCGAAAGTCTGCAAAATACGACTCATATAAAAAACCTTCTGCCGTCTTCAATTCAAGCATACGTGACACCCCAGGGGGTGGTAGGGGGAGTTTGGGGTGGGAGGAGCTCGCCATGCAAAAACGACACCGGTCTCCCTCATGTCCTACAACAAGGCTAGTCACGCCACCGGCAGAAAGTCTGTAACTTACCCCCATAGGTTGTCTGATTTCTTGGAAAATTGCAGGTACATAGGACCCGGACATAGGTCATGGGAAATAAGTGAATCAAGGCTTGGAAGCGAACAAAAGGCTTCTTGGTCGAATGTAACCAGGAAAGATTGACCGGTGTAAGGGATTGCATGGCTGTACGACGCTCCTCTGTTTACCTTGATATTAACGCTGACACTATAGGGCGAGAGAAGCTGAAAGCTTCTCAGAGTGGCGACCTGAGATAGCTAGGTCGTGACCCACATGATGACGCCTTCCGCTACTCTCCGACCATCAGGGGCACCGCTAGATGGCGCTCGTCGCACCTCACTGAATTTATCTCTGTCACGTGTAACCGCGCCTAGACGGTCTTTGACCCCTGAGGTCTGGGGGTCAGAGCCTCATTTCCGCTGTCTGGGGACGCTTCGTGACTATTATATATATCTGGTCGTTTGTCTATTACGTATAGGGGGCTTCTCTGGTGTAGTGGTTAGTGCCGTAGGCCGCATATCATTAGGTTCTGGGTTCGAATCCTGCCCTGGGCACCTAATATGTGGGGTTTGCTGCATACAATCAGTATTCAAGCGGCCTAAAATACCAACTCATTTCAATGTTACTTGGAGTCATCTTGTGAATCTCATACACACGTGCTCCAGTAAAAAACAAATCGCAAAGCTTACGGAAAGCTTGATCGGAAGCTCCCCGATATAAATCGTGCTTAGTGGGGATGACGCAATTAAAAGTTGAGTCTGCAACTCAAGACTCAAGTTAGGAACTGGCCGCGTTGTGAAGACATGTGTCACAAAACAGATGTCCAGGTGTGAATATCAAGCCCTTTAAGTATGATTACAGTTTACTATAGGGTTGCAAAATGTTTTTGCGGCCGGCGGTTGCAACTTACGACATATAGGGGCAGTAGGCTGGCAGTGGGGTCCAGTGTCCAGTGTCAGTGCCGTTTTGTTCCAAAATCTGTGTCGACGTCGCTTTTTCAGAACCTCAGTGTCGGAATTTGAGGGTCAGTGTCGAATGTCGATTTTTCAAATATGCCTGTGTCGCTAGTCACCATTTACCCTTGCAGATCCCTATATATGACCATATCTTGCTATGTTGAAATACGGCTAAGCCAGAAAATGTCTTGTGTTTACTACAACATGGACAATTCGACCTTATTTGATCGTTCATCCGCATGAAACAGTAACGAAGCGGTGCATCAGGCACACAGTCGTTAAACAAAAATCATCCTGTGTTATATGGCAAGGAAAGTGAGACGAAGGACGTTCTTGATTAATAGGTCGTTGATCATGTATTAACTGCACATTGAGCTACATAACTGTAAGTCATTCACAGCTTCATTATCGTCAACAGAGTGATATGGGATTCCTTCTATGCAACTTGTAGAGAAAGTCAACGGTAATTCAATGACCACGGGTGTATGGGTGTGGGGGGTGTGTGTGGGGGGGCGGGGGCTGGGGGCATAAGAGACCGATCCTCTACACATTATACATTGCCATATGAGACCCTCGTCGATCTTCATCCTGCATCCGGTAGTTGTGCCCCTTGCTTTGCCATTCAAACACATCCACCCACACGGCGGGAGCCAGAATTCGGCTCTCCTAAGGCGGAGGGAACGCAACTACCTAGGTAGGGGGGGGGGGGGGGCGGGGGTTGTGAAATGGAGTGCTATTTGTACTAAAATAGGCGGCCATTCTCAAAAGGACGGGGAGTGTAGGGGAGAAACCGGAGGTTAGGGGGCGCGGGCAGACAGAGAGGCCAGGGTCGCCCCACCCCTTCCCCCTACCACCCCCCCACCTCCCCTCCGCACCCGGATCCGGCACTGCTCACAGCATGTAAATAATATCAGACCTGGCCAGCAAAGGCCGCCTTAACGAAGCATTATTGCAGTCGCTAAAACACGACCACAATCCATCTTGCCTGATAGCCGTTAGCATTAAACGCATGACATGTAATGGCAATACGATTACTCGCTGACGTCCTGGGACCATTCCCCGATCCCCTCCACTCCACCCCACCCCACACCATCTCACCTCCTTCCCACCCCGACCCCACCCGACGTCCCACCCCACCCCATCCCACGTCCACCACCAACACCTCAAGTGCCACCCCAAGTCCCACCCGACCCCACCCCGCGTCCCACACCACCTTAAGCACCACCCCACCCTACCCCGCGTCCCACACTGCCCTACGCCCCCACGCTCCAACGTCCAAACCCACCCCACTCCACGTCTCACACCACCCCACTCTTCCAGGTGGGTGGCCATAGCGACCAGAACGGTGGGCAAACCATTGTCGAAGGATCCACATCGTGATGCGAGACCCGTTGGTGATGCGACCCTGGAATCAGTCATTATGGTCACCACCAGTAATCAAAACAGACCCGAGCGGATACAACGCTACAATAGGCCGGGGGGCTGTTATTGCTGCATCGCCGCATTAAAGCGACGACCGGACGGCCTTCCCCATATATATACAGCACAAAACAATCCTCGTTTTATGCCTCTCAGGCGCCCGTTTACCCGATAATGCAATCAGCTGTATATAGCTTTGGTCACTCGTCAGGAAGAGATCCCGTGGCTCCGAAGACAACGCCGTGAATGACGTCATAGCCGGGTTCTTGGTTAACGTGGGCAAATATCGTTCTTGGCATCGGAATTATTCCGAGTAGAGAAAATAAGAGTAAAAGGAAAAAGAACGGTGAAAGAAGATTGTAACCTTTAAACACATTACCTGTATCTGTCAAAGAATGAATCAGTTAATGGAGTGATGTTTTTTGGATCTTTGGAACATATGAACTAAATTTGACGGATGATTCCAAACCCGGCTTCACCTTCAGTGGAGATGATGTGTAGCACATGAGCTTTATGTACCAAACCATTGGTCTCGGTGGTTAAACCCATTTACATAGTTTGATTAAAATACCTTCGATTAGGGAGAGATCGGCATCAGTGTCGCCCAACATCGTGAACCAAGTTTAACCAATCACAGGCAGCTTATCCAGGCATAGAATACAACAATTTAAGCTCCCCTAATGCCCATTGTCGGTCTTGTGAAAGAGTTTTGGAAGCGCATCAATCAAAGATGTGCCACCCTTTCCACCCGTTCCACCCGCTCCACCCACTCCACCCGCTCCACCCGTTCCATCCGCTCCACCCGCTCCACCCACTCCACCCTCTCCACCCACTCCACCGGCTCCACCCACTCCACCCTCTCCACCCACTCCACCGGCTCCACCCACTCCACCCTCTCCACCCACTCCACCCCCTCCACCCGCTCCACCCGCTCCACCCTCTCCACCCACTCCACCCGCTCCACTCACTCCACCCGCTCCACCCACTCCACCCACTTCACCCAGTCCACCCGCTCTACCCGCTCCACCCGCTCCACCCGCTCTACACTCTCCACCCGCTCCACCCACTCCACCCGCTCCACCCACTCCACCCACTCAACCCGCTCCACCCTCTCCACCCACTCCACCCACTCTACCCGCTCCACCCACTCCACCCACTCCACCCGCTCCACCCGCTCCACCTGCTTCACCCACTCCACCCGCTCCACTCACTCCACCCACTCCACCCACTCCACAAACTCCACCCACTCCACACACTCCACCCGCTCCACCCGCTCCACCCGTTCCACCCACTCCACCCGCTCCACTCACTCCACCCACTCCACCCGCTCCACCCTCTCCACCCGCTCCACCCGCTCCACCCACTCCACCCGCTCCACCCGCTCCACCCGCTCCACCCACTCCACCATCTCCACCAACTCCACCCACTCCACACACTCCACCAACTCCACCCGCTCCACTCACTCCACCCACTCCACCCACTCCACCAACTCCACCAACTCCACACACTCCACACACTCCACCCGCTCCACCCGCTCCACCCGTTCCACCCACTCCACCCGCTCCACTCACTCCACCCACTCCACCCGCTCCACCCTCTCCACCCGCTCTACCCGCTCCACCCGCTCCACCCACTCCACCCGCTCCACCCGCTCCACCCGCTCCACCCGCCCCACCATAGGAAACGCCCGTGGGTGTGTGACCAGCATGGGTTCTGCACGTTATTGCTTCTCTTTCGCGTAAAGTGAAACAACACATTACACGCCAAACGGCTTTTAAAGCTGATACCGCCACAGCTACCATGATATGGCATTGGCTTGCAATATCTGGGAATATCTGCAGGCTTACAACATGCATATATGGTATGCAACAGCAGAATGGCTTCATATTACACAGCAACTATCGGTTGTTGGTTGCTGAACAGCTTATTATATACTACGATTCCATCTTTCATCTTTCAATTATATCTACGTGCCTGGTTCTCTTACCTGATATATCACATGTATGCACACAGGTGGCGTAAAACATCATCCATTGTCGATCCTTACCTCATGGCGTCGGTGGTGTCCGCTGGTGTGCCGTCCACCCACGTGACCGAAAGGACGAGCAGGAAGTAAAGGACCGGCTCCATTGTCCTGATCACCTCCATCGAGCTGATCCACAGACCGCGGCTGATTTCACCAGGGCGATGATCTCACCAGGGTGCTGGCTTCTCTCACCTGGACGATGAACCCACCAGGGTGATCACAGGAAGTTGATCTCACCAGGGCGATGATCTCAACACGGAGCTGATCTCTCGGATGCCTTGTTAACCGCAAATCTCCCGGATGTGATCGTAAACACTAATGTACGCAAGAAGACTAAAATCGTCACGTGTTGCCACGTGTGTCGCAGTCAATGGTCATCACGGTGTTTCCTATCCCTCTTCGTCAGTCACAATGGTCGGAATGAGCCATCGCAGAGTCAGGCATGTTGATGTATAGCGTAAGTCTTTTTTTTTGTTACTTCCAGCTCTCGTATCGGGTGACGACACATAGCGTACGACACTGGATCCGCTGACTTGTTGCATTAATGAGCAGCGATGGATGCGTCTGCCTCTCTCGGCGCCCCCAAGCGGACATCCACACTGACAGAAGTTGTCAGCCACTCCATGAGGCGCGAATATCCATCCATACACCCCTGGGGAGAGGCGAGTAGTCCTCTGCGAACCACGATCACAGCTCGAGGTTGTCTTTGATTCTTGCCGCCACTGGCCGCCACTGCCGCTGGCCCTGTCGCCGCCGCCGCCGCCGCCCCAGCCCCTGCCACAGCCGCCGCCTAGCCCCTGCCGCCGCCACCCCAGCCCCTGCCCTTGTCGCTGTCGCCCCAGCCCCTGCCGCCACCTCCGCCCAACCCCCTGCAACAGCCAATGGCGCTCCCGCTGGCCCTCTAACTGCCCCAGCCGCAGCGTTATCCCGATACTTACGTCCTCTGGGTGGACATCCTCAGTATGTGAGAGGAAGTGAGTTAGTCAGCAGGTGGTGCAGGTTGGTTGGTTCAGTCTTCGCGGCATCAGTCGACCCACGCCGCCACGCCACGGCACGCCACGCCACGCCACGCCACGCCACGCCGCCCAGTCCCGGGTCGGCGACATAGCCTGATCCGTGAACTGTCCTCGCCTCGTGTCTCTCCCGCTTGTATCTCCCACTGTGGGCACCGGCGCCACGTGTGCGGCTATCACACCAGCCGCCCGATCGGTGTATATGTATATATACGGGCAACAAGGTCCTCTGTCCCGGCAGTGACCCATCGATTAGTCTTGGAAAGCTGAGCTTACCCAACCTGACCAACGCCGCTCCATCACTTCTCACATTCCGCCATCGTCCAGCCCCCCATCCCCCCCTACTCCACACCCCTCTCCGATGCTCCCACCCTGCCATTTTAGATTTTGTACTCCACATCCCTCTGCTATTCACACGCCACAAGACCGTTTCGCAGCCCACCCCTCTTTGCCCCTATTCCTTCCGTCCCTCCTCCCAGCCCTCCCGTCCCTCCGCCCATCCCGGAGATTCTCCGATCTCTCGTCCCGTCATTACTGGCCTCTCACACTCCCCAACGCCAGACCATGTTTGATTCCCCCACCATCTTCCGACTCCTATATCCCTCTCCGACCCCCTTCCTCCAGCCGCCCCGACAACTTTTCCTACGCTATTTACGTATACCCACACCCCCAAACCAACCCGACCCATACCAATACCCTCCTGCTGACCAACTACCCCCCTCCCCCGCCCCTCCCTCCTGACCCACCGACCCCCCCCCACCTCCTTCCTGACCCACCATCCGTATGGCGCCGCAAGGTACAAGCAAGCAACAGGTTGGTTCCCCGCCACACAACGACCATTACCCCAACAACCTAAGCGATCCGTCAACCGAACATACCGAGCGGTGACTATTGTCATAATGCCAAGGGACTTTACGGTCCCGATACCGTTACCAAGACGACGAGGGGGTGAGGCGTTGGGGGAAGAGGGAGGGGCGGGGAGGAGGAGAGGGGAGCGGAAAGGATGCGGAGGAGGTCTATAGATATAAAGTGGCGTTACTGATAGGGCTTAACGACACGGCACCAGTCGATCATGGGCGAGTGAGGATCATTTTGACCCTCAGCCTATGGTTTCGGAAGGTACTCATAGGCGGAGGAACCGGGGGCCGGCGGGGAGAGCGCGGGGGAAGGGGCAGACAGATAGAGCCCTCCCACTTCTATCCCCTCCACCACAGTTACCCCCACTCCCCATCCTACCTTTCCCACGAGCCCCGTCTGAATCCCCCATGAATATACCGGTCGAGAGTTTTCCAGCTCTCCTGGTTGGCATCAGCCATGGAACAGTTTTTACCCTTCCCTACTCCTACCCCCCCCCCCCCTCTCTGTCATTCGTGTGCTAGGACCCCCACCCCCCCCCCCCCCTCGCCCCTTCCCTCTAACTCCTTCTCTCTTCTGGATCATTTCAAGTCATTAACTTGTGACCCTCCTCCCAGGACAACGACTTTTGTTACACCACCAATAACTCATCATCGTCATTTCATGTCCCGAATGTTTACAGATTGTTACATGCGGGCATGAAAGGTTCCAGCTAACTACGTGGGGGTGTGAAGTGATTAATTGTTGACACAAACCATATCAGTACCACGCATGGGAACCATTCTAATTACAGTGTTCGTGTGTATGGCATATTGTCAATATTCTGATCTAATATTAATAATAGAACCGAAGGAACGTCTGTTTTGGGTAGAATACAAGCTTCGCTGTTGCCTCTTCCATTTCCTTTCTTACATGTATCCCCAATGTTTATACCTTTAACACCGTCCGTATCCTTCATGTGGGGCTGTCAAATCGGCATCTGACTATTTTTTTCGCGCCAGCGAGGAAACAAACAGGGGACAATCCAGACTAATTAAACTGAATCGTTTGAATCGTGGCGAAAACATACAGAGTCGTTGGACAAGCTGGTCGGCACCACGCATCGCCATCATCGACCCATATTGCTCGCTGAAAATGTGAAATGGAAAACTGCTAGGAAATCTCATACCAGTATTGAGCCTGTCAAATTAAGTTTAGCTGGGGAGTTTGTACATTGGGTCTTCGTCTCCGTTTTTAGCGTTAACTAAGTTACTTCCAATTTCAGTGTGGTCCCACCCCCATCCTATCGAGCCGCTCAATTGTGACCGTTTCCAGGGGCGCGTGCAGGAATTCTTGAAAGGGGGGGGGAGGGGGAGCACAATGAATTGTTCAACAAAAAACAGGAAAAACATTTAGGTTAAATAATCGTTGGAAAAGCTACTCTGCGCCACACATCGCCTTCATGGACTCATATTTCTCGCTGAATAATTATATGGAAGTGGGATACGGCTGGGATATCTCATACCAGTATTGGGCCTGTCAACCCAGATAGCATGCCAACGTTAAATTAACGTTAGATCAAGGTTAGCAGCTACGTTTAATTAACGTTACGGGTTAACGTTATTCTATCCAAATATTGCTCATTGATTTAACGTTGAATTAACTTTCGCATTTTCACGTTAGCAGTAAACCATTTTTAAACGAATATCAAAGGGTAGCGATTAACAAAAGTTGCCCTTCTAGCCGCTGTATAACCCTGTGTCACTGCGTATTTCCCGAGAGGGTGGCCCCAGGTTCGCCACCATTGGCACCGATGTGGTAGTTGAAGTCATAGGCCTCCGAAAGTTCATCCCCGCTCCGTCTTCGTCTTAAGCCTAAAGTTACCCCCATTCTGTCGAGCCGCTCAATTGTAACGCTTTCCAGGGGCGGGTGCAGGAATTCTTGAAAGGGGGGAGGGGGGCACAATGAATTGTTCAACCAAAAACATGAAAAAATATGCACGTAAAAGCCTGGGACGTAGGTGACAGTGATGCAGGTTACGTACTATTTGCACACTTTATAATCGTTTGTAAGATAAAGAAAGAACACGCTTGCTGCATTGTAATATATAAGGAGAGGCCAGCGGGCACAAAATCTTAATAGGAGGGGGGGGCGTGGCCCAGGTATACTTTGGGGTCTGAAAGGGGGGCCGTGCCCTTTGTGCTCCTCCCCCTGAACACGCTCATGCTTTCCACTGTTGAATGCCACGCAACATTTGGATATTGGTCGTCAGTTTTCCGAGAGTTTTCGCCCACACCCCGTCCCTCTTCTCCTCCCACCTCCTCGATCTACTCTGACATATAGTGACAAAACTATACCACCTCTTAGCAATCTCATTACGCCTGGCAAGAGGGCAACGATATTATTCTCTGCAGTCTCCTCTTAATCGGCTCTTCCAACGGTTTTCTTGTGTTTTTTTCATTCTCCGAAAAGCGGCATATAACACATTGACAATATCTGTACACAACTATGCAAACATACCAACATCTAAGTATCAGTGATTACATCGTATATTGGGTCCCACTTGGCTTTTAAATTCTCCCTCGCTCTTCCCGGTGTTTCTGCCACTCTGCTCTCTTGCTCGAAATAGTATTTTATAAGCCGAATTATAGCCGTTACCTTTGGCGTAACTCCTTTCCACTTACAAACATATATATGGTATTTGGTAACAATAAAAACAAGATTAATTAGTTCTTTATGTGTTGAAGCTGCCGCGAGCAAAGCAGATGTGAAGTTTATATCTTTACTAAGATTGGATCGGCTTGACTCATCTAGCCATGCGCCTTGCCATGTTTTTCCATATCCGTTTTACTATGACACAATTCCAAAACATGTGTTCTATTTTTTCGTCATTCTGGTTACATAAGGCGCATCTTTTTGATTCAGCCAATTTACAAAAAAAACAAGTGGGAGTTGGTAACCATATGTCTACGCATAAAAATATACTGGAAACTCCGCAGTCGTTCGTCCATGGTGGAGCTCAAGTATAACTTGTTCGCCTTTGGTATTCATCAATATCCTGGTGGAGCTCCTCTTTCCATTTCGATTCACTTGTCTTCGCAAATGTACCCTCTTTCACAAGTGGCCTATAGACAGCATTAGAAATTCTCTCATTCTGCCTTAGAAACTTGACCAAAAAGGGTTTGCTTTCGCTTCCAACAGATGCAGCGATTTCGGGTTAAGCTCCCAACATAAGGTTTTGTCTTCGCAAATAGTTTCAGTAAAAAGGTTCTGCCAGGCTTCTTCAGTGGCCACTGTAATCTTTAACGCCTTTATAAAAGATGGTATGTTTGTCAGGTTAAGCCCCCCCCCGTCCTCTACCTGTTGTACCATGCGTTTTAGTGCAATTTTAGACCGCTTTTCTTCCATAGAAGTGCCCATACAATAACCTCAAGACGATAGCAATGCTGTCTTATCGGTTCCGACAGAATTTTAAAATCTGCGTTCAGGAGCGTTATGGGGCGCCAATTTTCAGATATTCCCTTTGTTTGTCCTGTCTTGGACGGCAACTAATAATCCCTTGCTTCTCGGTGACAGAACGAGTACCGTGCTTATAAGCGTAATTTAGACTGTTTAGAAGATACCCGCCAATATCTTTCCAGAAAAACTTAACAAAGTCTATTGGTATACCGTCACTTCCAGGACACTAGTTATTTTTCCTATTCTGGATAACTTCCTTTACTTCATCACCAGTTATTCCCCCTTCACATGCTTCCATTTGTTCATCAGAGAAACGTTTTACTTTCTTATCGTTTAGAAATTATCGTTTGAAATTATATCATTGTTTGCATAAAGCCGTTTATATAGAACCCCTTTTGTGCCCTCAATATAGCCTCTTGTACGATTTCCTCTCCATCCACCACTAGTTTACTGATCAATTTATTGATGTAATTCCTCTTTTCCAGGTTGCAAAAATATCTTGTTGGTTTTTCACCCTCTTCGTAATACTTTGCCTTCGCACGTAACATAATGGCCTTTACCCCAGGGGCCCGTAGCCGCTCTAGGTGTGCACAAAGTTCATCTCGTTTTTTAACGATGTCATCGGGCTGGTCCCCACTCCTTTGTAATATATTGTCTAGTTCCGTTAGTTCTCTCTGTACCGTCGCTATTGTTTCATTCGTTGCCTTTTTTAAAATGTACTGGAACTTATAGTGGTGCCCTTAATTGCTAATTATGGCACTTCATAGAACAGTTGATCGTTTACAGCATTATTCGACTGGTCTTGCGATACCATATCATTGCCCCTGCCATATTGATGTTCCACCTTGGTGACACAGGTTTTGATCATGTTAACATACTGTTGATCTAACACCAAAGGTGTGTTCATTTTCCAGAACCCCCGGCCTCTATCTAAGGGGAATCCCTGAACATCTATCGCTATTAATGAACGGTCCGTTCTATACCCATATCCGATTGATGCTTTTTGTATGGTAGCGTGAATATCTGAGGAGACAAGAAAACAATCTAGCCTTGTCCTGTGTGTTTTCCGCTGTTGATTTACCCAAGTATATCTTCTTGTGTCCGCATGGAGACTTCTCCAACAGTCTATCAGCTCGAGAGTGTCCATCATATCCAATACGTTATTTCCCCTCTTATATCCATATGTATCCACCTCTTGATTTAGGACCAAATTCCAGTCTCCACATATTATTATTGTGGCATTACCCAGTTTCTCTATTATACGCTATAAATCAGTATAAGATTCTGGACAATCCTTATTTGGACCGTACACACAACCCAAAGTCATCCGAGTGCCATTAATAGTGACATCTAATAATATTAAATTACCTGCGTTATCTTTATCTACCCCATGCCCTTCCAACGTTATTCTTGAAGATAATACTAAATTATTTCAAGCAGTACAAGCTTTGTTTTCTGGAACAGGCCGGTTTCTCTAAGGCCTGTACTGTCGATTAGACGCCACCATATCTTTGCCAATGTGCGCTTTCGAACTGTTAACGACTTAACCTATACTCCACCCCCACCAGTTTGTTACATGTTGAGGTGGCCGTTTATATGTGTATTCGTTATCGGTAAACCCTCGAAATAAATAAAGGTTATACAAAAACAAACGGTGGTGTATTTCTGCCGCCATTCAGACTTCAGACAAATTGCTGACTCAGCAAATGCGACAGAGTTGAAATGTGACAAGCGCCGACCGAATTTCCCCGAAAATCGAAAGTCATGTATTAATATTACATGGGGACCGCCCACATGTCTGACACAGTGCGAGAAGCAGCACCATCAGGCTATGTAGCTCCTTCACTAAAGAATAAAACGCATTACATCGCGTAATTCGCGGAATCGCGACTAATTTATCTTACAGCATGACAATTTTATGGCCAGTGTGAATTGTTTATTTCTTCTGTTTCGCGGGGAAATCGACCAGTCTTTAGATGAACAAATCTAAATGTTTTGTCTCGCATGTGTTGCATACATGTGATGCCTTCGATATTAGGGGCTCAGACGGAGCACGCTGGACGGCGACATGGGCAATCTCTGTCGCGAGATGGCGCTGTGATTCTTTGCAGCGAAACGGCCTGGAGTCAGAACGCCCATGTTAAGTGAACGATAGACGATGTAAATATTTTTAAAAACTTGAGATCAAACAATATTAATTCCTTTGATTCATTCCATTTATATGGGAACATAATCACTGAGGGCAAAAATGTTCCTCATTAGTGTGTCTATTGTATCGAAACATGGGAGGGAGCATGGGAGAGGGGGATTCCTGGTAAAGCGGGGCTCCAAGTAAATGGCAGGACTCCAAGGAAAGGGAGGCGGACTCAAAGGAAGGGGAGGGAGGGGGGGGGGCGACACCAGGTGGCAGGTGATGGGGGGTGCACGGCCATGTCGCCAGTGACAGCACCCTCTCCCCCTATCCCCCTCCCCCCCTTGATGTCGCTTCTTTGGGGGTCTCTTTAAGAAGCGCGCGACTCCCTGGCGTATAATCAGCATGGGGCGTCTCGTATGATGTTCGCTCTGTCCCCAACCCCGATAACACAGCATCCACCATACATCTCCAACACAAAGCCGTCTCCATGCTAACATATCCTCCTCAGTTGGTCTGCCCTCCCCACCCACGCACCTCCTCCACCACCACCCCGCCCCATCCACTACCCCCCCCCCCCCTCCCCTCCCCTCACCGCCCTACCCCGCACTACGGGATAACCTATTGAGCAAAACATGCGCCCTAAACCACAACTGCAGGTGTGGTAACCCCACAGTGAGACACAAAATCACCCCCCCCCCTCCCCTCCCCACGCTCACCGCCTCGTTGCAACACGATCGTTAATATCTTTAGTAAAACTTAATGCGTACTTCTATTGTTTCGTCGGAGTCGTGTTTTGCCGGTAAGGAGCTGTGGACCATGAGCAGGGGGTGATTATTTTCTTTTAGCGAGTCATTATTGTCTGAGATTTCCGTCACAATAATGACCCTCAGCAAGACAATAATAACCCGCTTACGCATACGCGTGCCTTGCTGTACGGGATTTTTCTCCCTACATCAGCATTAAAGTCACATGTTACAACGTACAACCCACACAAATTATCCATGAACAATTATGGACCCATGGAGTAATATTTCTTTATAAGCATACTTGACCTGCTCTGTAACATGCGACATCTTTTCGAACATGTATGTCCCCCAAAAAGGTGCATTACAACGGACGCACCTGTTTGACTGTCTTCGTTGGAACCTGATCTGAAGTTTCCACGTATTGGTATTATACGGTATCTTTCGTGTCGCCGTTTCGTTCCTGTCTCGTTTTTCTAATCGATTATAACACACGTAAGTCCATTTTATCCTTTATTCCCCTGTAGTTTTTTTTTCTTATAAAATCTTTATTGTCATAGACATTTCAGTACATGTACATTTAAATAACTGTTGGTAAATGAATAAATAAAATTTGCGTAGCACTACAAATCCCTTGAGATGTGATCTCTAAAAGAGGCACAATTTTTTGGCATTTTGCACTTAACCTGTACATGTTTATTAAACTTTTCAATTTTCTATAAATATAGCGCAGAGCACACGTAAGATTACCTTAAATTTTCATTTCGTCTTTTTCATTCCATCTATTTCATCGTAGATGTTTACTTCCACGCATGCGTATAACAGCAAATTATTCCCCGCCTTTATATGCCTCATCCTGCATCCGTTATTGCCCTCTAGTTCTACCTGTCTCGGTACTTCTCACTTCTCACCACCTTCTCACCAGCCCCTACATAACCACCCCAAACCTCACAGCATCCCATACTAGACTAGCTAATTCTTCACCTGTTATTTCCCACTTGTTCTGACTACCTCGGTTTCCCAAAACTTCTCACCATCCCCGACTTGACCACCCCAAACTTCGCACCATCCCATACTAGACTAGCTAATCCTTCACCTGCTGTTTTCCACTCGTTCTGACTACCTCGGTATCCTAAAACTTCTCACCACCCCCTCCTTGACCACCCCAAACATCGTACGACCCCAGACTTGACACACCCCAAAGCCTGCAAGTCATTGTAACATTTTGTCGGTCACCAGCACTTGTGCTAACGTTTATCGTTGAATTTTATATACCGACGTTAAAAAAAACTTTATCTCATCTTATCTTACCGTCCCAGGGGAAATTCTGGCAGGCGCCTGTTTCGGGTGAACTCTAGCTCGCCCTGTGCTGTATAACATGCAAAAGGCGAGTAGGCCTACTGACTTATAGCTGCATCATTTTCAATAGTGGGTTAACGAAAAAAAAAAGTGTACAGATAAATATCTTGACTATTAAAGTCAGCTACCCATAATAAGCCTCGGCGATTTTGAGCAGACCTCGGTAAACATCGGCAAACATCGGCGGGCTGTAGCCCTGAGATTTTACGCAGTCTTAATGGACAAAGTACGAATAAAACACATCAAAAGAAGTGGTGACATAGGTAAAATGAATAGAGCATCGTATAATAAGCTTCGGCGATTTAGAAAAGACCTCGGTAAACATCGACAAACATTGGCGGGTGTGAGTGAAAGGGGAATCCTTAAGTCCTTACGTCATTCACAGGGGAATTCCCAATCAGTGACGTCATTCACAGGGTATTTCCCCGAGAATGGCTCTTCGTGATAAATTCGGAAAATTCACGAAAAAGGCATAGAGAAAACTTGTAAACATTCGTGTATATCATAATTATATCGGAGACCATTATATATAACCAGAGTTATTAAAATGCGAACACAAGGCGTAAATTACTGATAATTTGTGTGACATAAGCTGCGCCAAAAGATATTTGCGAAATAACATTTTCAAGCTTCAGGACGTGTTTCTCGGGAAATTTGCACGGCTACCTATATTTTTCTTTATTTTTATTACAAGAACGATGTTTTTAGAAGTTTTTAAAAGTGGTTTGGTGGCAAGATTTTTATTTTGGTAAAATCGATTTTGATTTTTTGATTTTGAAAACGATTTTGTGAAGGTGGTGATTTCGAATTTTGGCAAAAACTGTCCTTATTTTGCATAATTGCACTTTATTATTACCATTCTGTAATTGTTTGTTTTTAATCTTTCCAATGAGCTATTACTGATGATAATGACTTAATATTGAGCTAAAATATTGTAGCAAAATTACATATTCGTGGTAGGTGTCAAGTTTTGGTCATTTTGTGAAATAGGGGTATACCGGTACTTGGAAAATGAAGAATATTTTTTTAACGGGACGGTAAAGTATCACCAGAAGGTGTGTAATTGGGTATACTTTCATCAAATAATCACAAATACAGAGTTCTTTTACTTTGCTATTATGGGTAGCTTACCTTATATAACACCGTTTTAAGAACGAGATGGAGGCATCAAAGCCGAGAAAACAGCTGATATCAATGCCAACCGGCGAATGTAATGACGGTCGTATTCCTGGTTTGCTGCTGTTCTTTAGTGCGAACATAATGACAGTTCCGGAGACCATTTTGCGTAAATATATTACAAATCTGAGTCAGGAATATATGTGGTACAGAATACAAAACTTGGTACCAGATGTGTACCGATTATAACTTATAAAGCGATGATATGGACCAGTACACACTGTCGTTTCAATACGAATCTGAGTGCACTCGAGTGGCCTTGTTGCGTAGCAACCAGGAATGTCGAACGGAAAGCCTAACATGTAGGAATGTCAAACTTTTCTTAATCGAGTGAAATATAAGCTGTGCTTCCATTATATAATATAACACTTACAGAAAAGTTTATAGAGACACCTTGTGTATTTGTTCCGTGAATAACAATGCCATAGAACCAACCTTCCCCTGACAAAAGAAACGTGGAAGCCGGGCACCTAAACCAACTCCATAGGCATGCATGGTAAACGCATGCGAGAATCGGTCTTCTACCCCGAAACATGCAGTGTATATTTTTAACGATAGATGTCGCCTGGAGTATCTGGAATGGTCGATTGCATATTTCAGTGGGGGGGGGGGGGGGGGGGAGGGGGAGGGGGTCGTGGAGAACTCTCCGCATATAAGGCAAAGGGCGGAAACAGGATATAAATTGGCGATTTCCGAATTCGCTGATATTTAAAATTCAAATTCTCAGTTCACGATTAAGAAAACCATGGATCACGCGGGTCGGCTAATATCTCATTCCCAGTTCACGAAGAATTAGTTTCCTCATTCCCAGTTCACGGTGAAATAAAAAGCCCGTTCCCGAGGAACCTAAATACCCCTTCCCCCCCCCCCCCCCCACCCCCTTCAGAAACTGAATCAGCAAGACAAAAAGGAATGGACAATAATGATCCTTCGCTCATTCCTTACACCCTTATCTATTCCATAACCCCCATCTTCCCCCTTAGAGCCCACGAAACACTACAAAGAAACATTAAGCCATAACCCTCATCTTCCAATTTGGATCCCACGAAATGAATTTTTGTGATAAATAAAAGGTGTGAGTCATACGTGAGCTATGATGAAACACTAGCTTGCCATTACATGGAAGAACGATCTTCACATGCGTCACCTTTCTGCGTAGCTCAACACATACTCGAAAGAGAATTAATCATATTTCTTATCCAATAGAACTTCATGGTTCTTTGGCCGTTTATGAAATGGTTTAATTGTGAATCGTCATAATTCTTGGCAGTCAAAACGCCCATATTAGGTGAACGATAAATAATGTATATATTGTACCAATTATAAAATCAAACAATATTAATATTCCTTTGATTCGTTCTATGCATAGGGGAAAATGATCACTCGACAAAACAACGTTATTTTACCATTATATCGTGCTATGCTAAACTCGCCGACAGCGGGGAAAGATGGGGGCCCCAGAGGGAAGGGGGGGGGCTCCAGAGAGCAGGTGGGTGGGGGTGGGGGGCAGTGCCATTTAGCGAATGAATCAGCTCGCTCGTGTCCGATGTCTCCAGTGATAACACCCTCTACACCTTATCTTCCCTTTTGATGTCGCTTCTTTTTGTCTCTCTTTAAGAAGCGCGCGACTCCCTGGCGTATAATCAGCATGGGGCGTCTCGTATGATGTTCGCTCTGTCCCCAGCCCCGATAACACAGCATTCACCATACATCTCCAACACAAAGCCGTCTCCATGCTAACATATGGTTGCCACGTCATCCTCCTCAGTCGGTCTGCCCTCGCCACTCACGACATCCACCCCTCCCCCCCCCCCCCGCCCCTTCTTCTCCTCTCCTCCCTCTCCCCTTCCGTCCCCGCTCTACCCCGCACTACGGGATAACCTATTGAGCAAAACATGCGCCCTAAACCACAACTGCAGATGTGGTAACCCCACAGTGAGACACAAAATCACCCCTCCCCGCATCACCAAACTCCTCACACTCACCGCCTCGTTGCTCCGCGATCGTTAATATCTTCGGCAGAACTTTATACATACGTGTATTGTTTCCTCGGGTCGTGTTTCCCCGGTAAGGAGCTGCGGACCATCAGCAGGAGGTCATTATTTTCTCAGAGCGGGTCATTATGGCCCCGGATTCCGCCACAATAATGACCCACACTGGGAAATATTTAACCCGTGGCTTACGCGTGTCGTGTTGTACCAGATTGTTCTCCCTACACCAGCGTTAAAGCCGGATGTTACACCGTACAACCCACACAGATTAACCATGAACAATTATCGAGCCATCGAATAATATTTCTTTATTATTATTTATTAATTATTTTATTAATATTTACTCATTGTCGGTCAATAGCACGTGTGCTAATGTTTATTGTTGACTTTTACATACCGACGTTAAATAAAACTTTATCTTATCTTATCTTATCATATAAACATACATGGCCTGCCATGTAACATGCGACATCGTTTAAATCGATCATGTCCAGCATAAACGCTTATTACAATGGATGTACCTTTTTGGCTTTCTTAACTGGAACCTTATCTGAAGTTTCCACATGTTGGTATACTATGTGTAGATTTGGCAGTTGACGCATCTGTATTCTCAACGCGTGTCCAGCTTTCTCCTATAGGACCCGAATCCCTGACAGTTCTTTAAAAACTTTGTCTGACGAACATGCCTTCCTAAAAGTGGCTTCATGAATTTATCTGCAAACATCAGTAACGTCCCGTGGCTTAGTAGGTTGCCAGAGCGTTGATTGCAAGCGCACTAACCCACTGAGCTATCCGGCCGCCCTTGTCAAGCGGTCGGTGCGTGATGCGAATCTCACCTGTGCAAATGTCAATGTTTGTGCCGAAAAAAAATCGCTCAAAGTTATTTTCTACGAAAAGAGTATGGCGTCACGAAGAAGACATGGCTCCTGTTTTCCTTGCCCCTTTCCATTGTCGCAAAAATGACCCACAGAGGTTCAAACGTCATTAAATACAAATGAGATGAATCGCTGTCTTAGGCCGCTTTGATACACATAAGAGCCACAGGACCTCGAGGGACGATGAATGATAAATGGATGAGACTTGCCCCAGATTCGAACCCAGGACCTTTTGATATGCCGTCGAGTACGCTAATCACCACAGCAGGGAGGTCCCCCATAAAGATAAAATGTATCTCTTTCACCACGTTGAACCGCGTACGAACCATTGTCTACTTCTGATCTATCTTCGATGCTATATTCCGGTAATCATTAAAACGAAAATCTACGATTTTTGTCTTATGTCGGTATGTTTGGTTTGTCCGTCTGTCTGTCTCTCTGTATCAAAAAGATGCGGAATGGCAATCGTCAAAGGTCGCAGCATGGTCAAGGTCAAGAACTGCTGGTCGCCTAGTGGACAGCGGTAGAAAGATATCCTGTTTTTGCTTTCTTTTTTTGGCACTTGAATTGTTACAGCCAACAGCTGAACAGTACAACATTTTGTTCTAAATGCATCGATGTTTCAAATTTATGAGTCAAATTCGCTTGTCACTATTCATGAGAGGTGTTAGGCAGACAATTTGTTCCAGAGACGCACCGCTCGCATGTAGACAAAGTTTTGGTTCTTGCGTATGCCTTGCGTGTGATTGGCTAACCCTGGTCACGTGTTCAGAACCTGTCGCGACCTGCCTGATGGGCGCAAATCTGTATTTTATACGGTTGATGTGCGATTTTCTCGATAACGCTTTCTTTTGCAATAGAACGATTAACGGCAAAAAGATTTTGCACCAACAGAGTTTTATTTTTATATCACATTGCAGCCCCCCGGTAACGCATATAGAATTGTTCTTCGCGTGATTTTGATATGAACATGTTCGGATGAGATTAAATTCCTGGCGGATGCATCACAGACGCGGATGGTTACACAATTATCCCAATCACCTCATCAGGCAGTGTATACATACGCCACGCTCGCATTGAACTCATCATGTACCCCATAAGTGACATGATTGGGGCTGGCGGGATGTGTCGTGGCGCACTCTGTCTAAATACGCCCCGGCAATAAGCGGCATCTGATCAGCAAAGCTCCCTGTGGCCAGACGAGATGCGATTATAATTATTAGGTTCGGTGTGTGTGTCTGGAGATTGGCCCGTGTCTCATTGTGTCAGGGGAGCATGCGCCTGGCCAGTCCATGTAACGTAACAGCCTTACAATCTCCCCTCCGCGAGACTTGTGTAACTAATAATTGTGTAACCAAAGGGCCTCGAGGTAGAGAAAGTCTCGAGGTAGAGAAAGTCTCGCGGTAGAGAATGAGAGTAATACAAAATTGCGGTGACTACATGCATGCAAGTAAAGTACCTATATATGGTGGAATACACACCAATATTACTGACTGCATGTGTGCCAAATGCCATCGAAATCGAATCAGTAGTTTGAGCGCATAGAAATAATCAAACATTAACATGGCCAATCCCATTACAAAGACTCAATGCGGCTACTTAAAGACGGATTGAGATGACGTTTTGGCCTATACACCACTGTTGTTGCTATCACTGTTGTCTTGGCAATTCTATATTCAAAAAGTGACGCCCGCGGGACGAACGTTTCTTTTATATCAACCGAAATGTATTTCCAGCATAAAGACGAAAATAAAATAAAAATAGGCACCCAGCTGGGTTTGTACACCCAACCTTCATACCCTCGGTCTTCAAGGTCAAGGTCACAGCAAGGTCAAATTCACGAAACAAGTTTTCCCGTGTAACTCCGTTAATATTGGGTCTAGAGATCCGCGGTTTGTTTGAAAGTATTCTTCAGAGAGAGCCGGAAACGTTTTTCGAGTAATTGACCAATGAAATGTTGGTGCCATTAAAATTGTAAAAAACCGCTGTGACTACATGAATGCAGGTTGATGACTTATATGTGGTGAAATATGTACCCATATTATTGGCATCGATTCTCGTCTTTCTCTAGCTATGTTTGACAATTTCGTTATTTTATCCATGATCGTGCTATGCTAAACTCGCCCGACATCGGGGAAAGATGAGGGCCCCAGAGGGAACTTGGGGCGGGGGGGCTCCAGAGAGCAAGTGGGGAGGGGGGGCAGTGCCACTTAGCAAATGAATCAGCTCGCTCGTGTCCGACGTCTCTAGTGAAAACACCCCCTACACCTGACCCCACCCCCCTTGATGTCGCTGCGTTGGGGGTCTCTTTAAGAAGCGCGCGACTCCCTGGCGTAATCACCATGGGGCGTCTCGCTCTCTGCCCCCAACCCCGATAACACAGCATTCACCATACATTTCCAAAACAAAGCTGTCTCCCTGCTAACATATGGTTGCCACGTCATCCTTCTTCCCTCCTCAGCCCCCTCCCATCGCCTCGCCATCCCAGCCCTACCTTACCCTACTCCTACCCCCACTAGGACAACCTATTGAGCAAAAAACACTTGCCCTAAATCAGGTGCGGTAACCCCATACGCAATAAAATAGGCTATAAAATAGGCAAAAGATGCAGAATTGTCACCATTTTGCTTGATTATTTTGTGTATGTGCTTGTAATTCATAACACACGCGCAAATTTAGCGGAGGGACTAATATTTGATGTGACATAGATTGATATTGGCTATCATTCGAATTTAGTCGCAAAGCGCCAGGCGTGAGGTCACACGAAAGGGTGCATAAAGTCCAGCTGGATCCTAGGACCCTCCCAACAGACGAATAAAAACATAATGTGCCATAAAAATAAAACAAGTTTTACTTTATATTATTTCTAGCAAATGATACTAGTTGTAGTTTTAGACAACTATATAATTACTGAACAGCTAGCCCTTGGAGAGGGTGCATACTTTTACGTATTTCCTTATCATATATATGCCAATCTGGAACCACCTTCCATCTTAGGGCGAACCATATATTTCAACACAGCCCACATGTATATGCATGACTAGCTCATGTTATGCATTTACGATAATAAACTATTTCGTGGAAACTTATCATGCTTATGTGGACGATGGACCCCAATTTGGGATAGAATCTCAGCTGCAGTTGAAAGGTAAGACTTAGTGTTATTAATACTTTCACCAACCCGGCCCCGGCCCCCCCTTTTAGGCCGAAATACCATTTAAAGCAATATATTCTGAATTTTTTTGTATTACCAACCTCTTCTCCATGTCAAATAAGTATATTCTGTCTTGAATTTAAATCCTGAAAACCTGTGGGCTATCCGGAGAGAAGCAGATTTGCTCACCGGACCGGCAGAACTTGGTGGCCGGCTTTATATCCCTGCGCGCCTGTTCGCTGCTTGGTAGGGTCATCAATAAAACGCGGAATACTGCGGAAAACTTCAGAAACCTTCTTCGCCACGGAAACCCCTTGATGTGTGTCCCGAAGTTTTCGCATGATTTCTCATGATTTCGCAGGTATTCCGCGTCATATGTCGATGTCGACCGCGGCTCGCTAAGACGTCCGCGCGCGATATAAATAAACCGCGCAATTTTAAGTTGCAATTGTCGTTTTACAGACTCAAGGATATATGCATCATAATTTTGAGATACGTTTAACTTTCATTCGAAAAGTAACAAATCTAAGATGGGGGATGTAAGTAGGCTGCTTTATTGCCTTTAACATATGAAAACCGAAAGCGGCCCCCCCCTATTCAGCATATATGGATCCAACCCTGGAACCGCCCCCTCCCCCCTACCTAGGTTTTCTGGATCCGCCCCTGATGCAGGACATCAGTCCATGTTTAGTTTTTGCCTAAATGTATCCGCAAAGTCAAGTTGGATGACGAAAGTGATTTCATTATTGCATACGTGTGTGTGTTACGCCGCGGCTAAGTATACGTGTGTAAGCCTGCAGCTCACATGTAACGTTACTAATTGTTCTTGAGGGAGGGACGACGTTTGGAGGAACAGCCACATGGTATATAAGCCCGCAGCACGCCGGCCGCATTCAACCATTTAAATATACGTAAGTCTGCAGCTCATGTAGTAATTATTTTCTAGAGGGAGGGCCAACGTAAACTTGGAGAAACAGCCAAGTCGTATATAAATCCGCAGCACGCAGGGTGCATCAATCTATTTAAATATACGTAAGTGTGCAGCTCATGTGGTAATTATTCCAGAGGGAGGGGCGACGCTTGGAGGAACATCCACGTGGCAGACTCTATAACATCGCAGCGCGCCGGCCGCATCAATTAATTTAGGAAGCTTTGCTTGGCTACGTCAGTGAACGTACGGGTTGAGCTTCTCTCAAACAAACACCATCAAGGCTATTTTTGTTTCCTCAAAACTCTGCAGCTGAACGATCAAGATGGCACAGACACAGCCACGTCAGAACTACCACGCCGAATGCGAGGCTGGCATCAACAAACAAATCAACCTGGAGTTGTATGCCAGCTACGTCTACCAGTCCATGGTGAGCTAGCCTTTTTTTGTGTTTTGGCGGGGAGACCGTCTCCTATTTGACTTTTGAATAGGTTGGTTATAATTTGTTAGCAATTGGCAAAACAATTTGTTCTGGGTATGATATTGGCGCAAGTGCTCCCAGGCAAGCCCGCTTCTCGAGGCTCTAGCCTAGAGAAGCGGGCATTTGCGCCAAGGTAGTCCCATATGAGGGGCAGGTACAAAAAGCCGAAGTAATGCCGAACACCTCCGAAGTTCATACAAATAGACACTAAGGGCAAATGTGTGATGATATGATGATATTATGAAATCCCTACTGAGGTTACGGAGTGGGTCTCCCGGGACTAGTTTTTCAAGTGCCTGTGGTTAAGTAACATTTAATGTCTTTTGGCCAGATGCGAATAAGAAAACTCAAAATGGAAGCAAGTACTTGAAATGCATATAATATGCTAATGGTATTTGTCATGGAGTCCATGATCGTTGAAGTTACATTGAAAATTTCAGATGAATCGGATGTCCGGTTGCAGAACGACAAATAACCTTGTTGAAAAGGGCCATGAATCCATGGCTATGGTTGAAGAATCATAGCCATGTAGCATTCTATAGTGAGAAATCAACTTCACATGACAAATTGAATTGTTTAAGTACAGCTATCATAATTAGTTTCAACAATGTAAAAGTACTTTCTATATATAATTACTGATGTATGAACTCTTTCGAAGTTGTTGAACTCTTCAAAAGGAGCCATAATTGCCTACTGGCATAAATATTGACAACAACATATGCCACCATTTTTTTTTTACAAGAAGTTGATCACTGCACATTTGCAAGGTCATCACATGATATTATAAGCCATGCTAATTGGTTCATTGTTCAGGGACCCAGTCATTGGGTCAGTGAAAACACATGTTTTCATATGAATTTCTGGAGACAGACTGGACTATTTTTGCCTTTCAAGAAAGGTTACTTGTGTGACTAGTCATTATACTTGTCAAGAAGTAATAAGAAAAGGATTAAGGTTTGTTTCTGTTATAAAACGTTTCCCACAGCAGAGGAGAATCAGAGCTACACTTGCTCAAAGTCAAAAACCCCGAAATGGGCTTGTTCCAGACCAGAATTTTACTATGGAATGCTACTAGGCTGTGTTTCAGCCCACACAGCCTAGGGTTCTGGGCTAGCTTTTATATGTGTTTTGCATGACATTTCATGGTTTTCCTTAATTTGAGAACAGTAATATTGCATTGAAGTAGCTGAAACTGAAATAGCGTCAAATTTGTCCTTGGTTATATTAAAGGTAATATATACCGTAGCTAAACATTTATTACAAAATGAAATGTGGAATAGCAAAAATGACTATATATGTGATTTTGGAGAATGTTATTTTTAAGCAAAACCATTAAAAAATTAAATAGTCCATGATGAATAAAATGTACTTGTATTTTTGAAACATGTTAAATAAGTCTCACTACAGTACTCCTATTATCTGACATATTTACATTAATGCCTAAATTATGATTCAATTTATGTTTACTGTGCTCAGATTAAAATCAGTCAGTTTCTTTTGGTATTAAGAAGAAGTTTTAGGTAAAGGGAACATTTACTGTTACTGTTGGAACAATATTATGGAATCAATGTTAAACATATTATAATTTGTCATGTCTATGTTCATGCAAATCTATATCTGTACACCATTTTAAGCAATGAATGTTCAAATTTGCAATATATTGTCGGAAGATATGACAGAAAACATTTTTGTTTCTCATGATAGACCATTTGCAATTTTGCTTGAAACATATTGTTTAGATTTATGACCTAAAACATATTTGTGATAGCATACTCCATTTTAGAAAGCAATAATACAAACTAATCATGCATTTTATGTTTTGAAACCAATATTCACCCTTAATGATATTGTTTTGTCTTGATTCAGTCATGCACAGACAGTACAGTATCTTTTCATTTTGGTTGTATTTTCAATAAGGAAATCTCAAATTTCAGAAAAACTGGTCTACATTGATTTTATGTTGTATTAAATTAATTTTTTAGCAATATGTCACACATTTTCTGCACCTGGCCTTATATTGTCAGCATTAGTTTAAACAAGGATAGCGTGTATAGGTTGCCCTACTGTGAACTTCCCCTATAGGCCAATTCTGACAACAAACCGAAGTGACACCTATAAAATACTGTGTTAGAATGTAAACAAAAGCACATGGTTGAATGATATCGCTGTATACCTGCACAGTATCATATAAACAGCAATGATTATACCAGTTTAACAATATCTTCAAGATGCTTGTAGGGTTTGGGCTTTGTAAAATGTTTTTCTTGTATGAGGTTACCAAGCCTGGCACCAGGGGTCTAGGGTGGGGGAATGATGCTAGAGGTGGGTGGAGGTAAGATGTCCTGCTTATTCTGATTTTGTGTGACTGGATGTGTTGATCCGTTGAGGGGTGGAGGAGTCAGAATCTTTAACATTGAGCAGGAGAAAGATTGGGGTAGAGAAATTAAACACTATCCTTTGTTTAAATTGAATTAAAAGTCCTTCATATTTCACTATGAATAAACAAGTAGGCGACAGGCTTTTTCGGAAATGCTGCCGGGGAGCCAGGAGTACACCTGGCGCTTCTCCAGCACAGTAGCTCAATATGCAAGAACTCCTGTTATATGGTTGATCTGTTTTCATAATCACACCTAAGTATTAAAACTACCAGGGGTAGGCTCACCATCTATTTTGGTTTGGTGTGTTGGATGTATTCCATTGGTTTAGCAGTTTAGACTACAAGACCCTGGTGTGTGAAGCCCTTGGGTATTAGTAATCGGAAGATATATATGTAACAATACTGTCATGTGCAAGCTGGTTCAGCTAAATCTGTGGACCTGTTACTTGATATGTGCTCAGATATATTTTGCCTGTGATTGCTAGGTGTATAAATTATCAGTGTAAATGTTATTAGACATTGCAAGTACAGTAGGTGTGTTATGGTAAGATTGAGTTATTTGACTGTATTTTCTGTTTTCAGGGATGGTACTTCAATCGTGATGATGTTGCCCTGAAAGGCTTTTCCAAGTATTTCCTGAAAAACTCAGCTGAGGAGAGGGAACATGCCGAGAAGTTCATGAAGTATCAGAACCAGAGGGGAGGCCGCATTGTTCTTCAGAACATTCAGGTACACTACTAAGTGAATCTTCTTGTTTCTTACGATTGCTGCAATTATCTTTGGTGAGGCTTCTATAATGCTTATAGAATCAGCGATAAACTGATCAATAACATTGAATAATCATTAAATTTCTACAGGGTCATGGGGTCTTTAGGGATGGTCAAAAGAACTAAGCAATAGAATGCTTGCTATGCTAGACAATACATGGAAATTGGCACGGTTTTGGTGGTGGGTTACAGAAGCCTGAGGGATTATTACATTGCTAGAAGGTCATGGGGTCTTTACCAATGGTCAAAAGAGCTAAGCAATAGAATATTTGTTATGCCAGACAATACATGGGAATTGTGACGGTTTTGATGGTGGGTTACAGAAGCCTGAGGGATTATTACATTGCTAGAAGGTCATGGGGTCTTTACCAATGGTCAAAAGAGCTAAGCAATAGAATATTTGTTATGCCAGACAATACATGGGAATTGTGACGGTTTTGATGGTGGGTTACAGAAGCCTGAGGGATTATTACATTGCTAGAAGGTCATGGGGTCTTTACCAATGGTCAAAAGAGCTAAGCAATAGAATATTTGTTATGCCAGACAATACATGGGAATTGTCACGGTTTTGATGGTGGGTTACAGAAGCCTGAGGGATTATTACATTGCTAGAAGGTCATGGGGGGTTTACCAATGGTCAAAAGAGCTAAGCAATAGAATATTTGTTATGCCAGACAATACATGGGAATTGTGACGGTTTTGATGGTGGGTTACAGAAGCCTGAGGGATTATTACATTGCTAGAAGGTCATGGGGTCTTTACCAATGGTCAAAAGAGCTAAGCAATAGAATATTTGTTATGCCAGACAATACATGGGAATTGTGACGGTTTTGATGGTGGGTTACAGAAGCCTGAGGGATTATTACATTGCTAGAAGGTCATGGGGTCTTTACCAATGGTCAAAAGAGCTAAGCAATAGAATATTTGTTATGCCAGACAATACATGGGAATTGTCACGGTTTTGATGGTGGGTTACAGAAGCCTGAGGGATTATTACATTGCTAGAAGGTCATGGGGGGTTTACCAATGGTCAAAAGAGCTAAGCAATAGAATATTTGTTATGCCAGACAATACATGGGAATTGGTACGGTTTTGATGGTGGGTTACAGAAGCCTGAGGGATTATTACATTGCTAGAAGGTCATGGGGTCTTTACCAATGGTCAAAAGAGCTAAGCAATAGAATATTTGTTATGCCAGACAATACATGGGAATTGTGACGGTTTTGATGGTGGGTTACAGAAGCCTGAGGGATTATTACATTGCTAGAAGGTCATGGGATCTTTACCAATGGTCAAAAGAGCTAAGCAACAGAATATTTGTTATGCCAGACAATACATGGGAATTGTCATGGTTTTGATGGTGGGTTACAGAAGCCTGAGGGATTATTACATTGCTAGAAGGTCATGGGGTCTTTACCAATGGTCAAAAGAGCTAAGCAACAGAATATTTGTTATGCCAGACAATACATGGGAATTGTCACGGTTTTGATGGTGGGTTACAGAAGCCTGAGGGATTATTACATTGCAAGAAGGTCATGGGGTCTTTACCAATGGTCAAAAGAGCTAAGCAATAGAATGCTCGCTATGCTAGACAATACCTGGAAATTGGTACGGTTTTGATGGTGGGTTACAGAAGCCTGAGGGATTATTACATTGCTAGAAGGTCATGGGGTCTTTACCAATGGTCAAAAGAGCTAAGCAATAGAATGCTCGCTATGCTAGACAATACCTGGAAATTGGTACGGTTTTGATGGTGGGTTACAGAAGCCTGAGGGATTATTACATTGCTAGAAGGTCATGGGGTCTTTACCAATGGTCAAAAGACCTAAGCAATAGAATATTTGTTATGCCAGACAATACATGGAAATTTTCATGGTTTTGATGGTGGGTTACAGAAGCCTGAGGGATTATTACATTGCTAGAAGGTCATGGGGTCTTTACCAATGATCAAAAGACCTAAGCAATAGAATATTTGTTATGCCAGACAATACATGGGAATTGTCATGGTTTTGATGGTGGGTTACAGAAGTCTGAGGGATTATTACATTGCTAGAAGGTCATGGGATCTTTACCAATGGTCAAAAGAGCTAAGCAATAGAATATTTGTTATGCCAGACAATACATGGGAATTGTCACGGTTTTGATGGTGGGTTACAGAAGCCTGAAGGATTATTACATTGCTAGAAGGTCATGGTGTCTTTACCAATGGTCAAAAGACCTAAGCAATAGAATATTTGTTATGCCAGACAATACATGGGAATTGTCATGGTTTTGATGGTGGGTTACAGAAGCCTGAAGGATTATTACATTGCTAGAAGATCATGGGGTCTTTACCAATGGTCAAAAGACCTAAGCAATAGAATATTTGTTATGCCAGACAATACATGGAAATTTTCATGGTTTTGATGGTGGGTTACAGAAGTCTGAGGGATTATTACATTGCTAGAAGGTCATGGGGTCTTTACCAATCGTCAAAAGAGCTAAGCAATAGAATATTTGTTATGCCAGACAATACATGGGAATTGTCACGGTTTTGATGGTGGGTTACAGAAGCCTGAGGGATTATTACATTGCTAGAAGGTCATGGGGTCTTTACCAATGGTCAAAAGAGCTAAGCAATAGAATATTTGTTATGCCAGACAATACATGGGAATTTTCACGGTTTTGATGGTGGGTTACAGAAGCCTGAGGGATTATTACATTGCTAGAAGGTCATGGGGTCTTTACCAATGATCAAAAGAGCTAAGCAATAGAATATTTGTTATGCCAGACAATACATGGACATTTTCATGGTTTTGATGGTGGGTTACAGAAGCCTGAGGGATTATTACATTGCTAGAAGGTCATGGGGTCTTTACCAATGATCAAAAGAGCTAAGCAATAGAATATTTGTTATGCCAGACAATACAAGGAAATTTTCATGGTTTTGATGGTGGGTTACAGAAGCTTGAGGGATTATTACATTGCTAGAAGGTCATGGGGTCTTTACCAATGGTCAAAAGACCTAAGCAATAGAATATTTGTTATGCCAGACAATACAAGGAAATTTTCATGGTTTGGATGGTGGGTTACAGAAGCTTGAGGGATTATTACATTGCTAGAAGGTCATGGGGTCTTTACCAATGATCAAAAGAGCTAAGCAATAGAATATTTGTTATGCCAGACAATACATGGACATTTTCATGGTTTTGATGGTGGGTTACAGAAGCCTGAGGGATTATTACATTGCTAGAAGGTCATGGGGTCTTTACCAATGATCAAAAGACCTAAGCAATAGAATATTTGTTATGCCAGACAATACAAGGAAATTTTCATGGTTTTGATGGTGGGTTACAGAAGCTTGAGGGATTATTACATTGCTAGAAGGTCATGGGGTCTTTACCAATGGTCAAAAGACCTAAGCAATAGAATATTTGTTATGCCAGACAATACAAGGAAATTTTCATGGTTTGGATGGTGGGTTACAGAAGCTTGAGGGATTATTACATTGCTAGAAGGTCATGGGGTCTTTACCAATGATCAAAAGAGCTAAGCAATAGAATATTTGTTATGCCAGACAATACATGGACATTTTCATGGTTTTGATGGTGGGTTACAGAAGCCTGAGGGATTATTACATTGCTAGAAGGTCATGGGGTCTTTACCAATGGTCAAAAGACCTAAGCAATAGAATATTTGTTATGCCAGACAATACAAGGAAATTTTCATGGTTTTGATGGTGGGTTACAGAAGCTTGAGGGATTATTACATTGCTAGAAGGTCATGGGGTCTTTACCAATGATCAAAAGAGCTAAGCAATAGAATATTTGTTATGCCAGACAATACATGGACATTTTCATGGTTTTGATGGTGGGTTACAGAAGCCTGAGGGATTATTACATTGCTAGAAGGTCATGGGGTCTTTACCAATGATCAAAAGAGCTAAGCAATAGAATATTTGTTATGCCAGACAATACAAGGAAATTTTCATGGTTTGGATGGTGGGTTACAGAAGCTTGAGGGATTATTACATTGCTAGAAGGTCATGGGGTCTTTACCAATGGTCAAAAGAGCCAAGCAATAGAATATTTGTTATGCCAGACAATACGTGGGAATTGTCATGGTTTTGATGGTGGGTTACAGAAGCCTGAGCGTGACGAGTGGGGCACCGGTCTGGAGGCCATGCAGGCTGCTCTGGCCCTGGAGAAGAACGTTAACCAGTCGCTCCTGGACCTCCACAAGACCTCCGACAAGAACGGCGATGTCCAGGTACTTCATTAACATTGTATCTTTTAATTTGTGCCGGAGAGCTTCAGATCAGTTACTGACTGGGCTGACGTTCTTCAGATATTTTAAGATTGTTTTATTGCATCAATATTTATTGGCTTGGTTTGTGCCGTGTGTGATAAAATATGGCATAAAACAACGATATATTATCTATGGCTAACTTTAAGCTGTCTTACTCTTGGTGTGTATTTTATGATATTTTCGTGTAGACTTTGACTTTTACAACAAGATTATTGTAACAGATCATTTCCAGAAGTTATATGATGAGAATCTTAGTTGATAATTTTGAAGATCCTAAAACATATTCTGTGCCATCACTATGATGTGGATCTATAATTCTGTCAAATTGATTTAAATTGTGTTTTTATTGTACTTAGTTCTGTGACTGGGTCGAGTCTAACTTCCTGACTGAGCAAGTTGAAGCCATCAAGGAACTGTCTGGCCACATCACCAACCTGAAGAAGGTGGGCACCGGCCTGGGAGAGTACATGTTTGACAAGGAGACGCTGGATGACTAGAATATCGCCGTGAATACCACGCAACACGCCGGCAAGAGTATCCAAGGGGCACATTGAAGAATTCTTCTGTGTCCCTATGTAATCCGGTTAAACTTTAGGTCATGAACCCTTAGATATATGGATTTTGTCCTAATAAAGTGACCGGTGTTAACTCTCACTGAGCCAGGAATCTTGGAAGATCTACTTATACAAACATCTCTATGAAGTTGGAAAGGAAATAAAATTGATTAACATCAGAACATGCGCATTGGATGTTTTGCTTCCATCAATATTTCGCTGGGGTTTTACTTATTGATCTAATTGATCAAAGACTTTTGTTATGAAAATAGAAACTATCTTCTGTGTGGAAAAGACCCAGTTTTTATTGAAAAATAGACAGATAAATACGAATTTAAAGTTTTTTTTACGATGAAAACACACAGGTGGTGTCTGTCTGGGAGGTAGATTCTTCAAATCATTGGCCAAATTAAGCCGGCACGTCCTGGTCCTCCAGGGAAACGATGAAATCTCACTCCTTTGAAACAACAGAGCGACTTGATTTGCATATAACCTGGTACACAAATATTGACCTGGGATACGGTGTTGTGCGATCTCTTTTACCTGGTGTACGAAGACTTATTGTACGACGGTGATGTGCTCTGGCACCGACCGTCGCTGCAGTCTTAACAATAATTCATCTGTCATTGCTAATCTTTAGCCGTCGCGAACAAAATCTGTGTTCAGAAAAAAGCTTACCTTCCGTCGTTGTGACAACGGACGATAAACAGAGGTTAGGCAATGGGGATGATGATGAATGTCGAGAACACCTGGTGACAGAATCGCCCATGCGCACCAATACGAATAAAACAGGACGACTGGATGGCAGTAATCGATAATGAAATGAGAGTAAAGGATAATCTCAGATGGGGTTTTGGTTATGCACCAGTCAATACATGAGTCGACTGGTGGGTGGAGCTTTTGATGTCTCATTGGGGGAAAAGGATTATTACGGGTACTTTCAGGTCAATCTGGTCGAGCTTAGTGGACAAAGCCGTAAATACCAGCCATAGAATCTATGGGTAAGTCCTAGCCCAGTGAACTTGACCCTTCTGACAACAAGCTGATAGGCAGAAGGCCCCGTTAGGGTTGAGGTCGTGAGGGCCATGCGTCAGGGCTAGGTAAGTCCGGAGTGCGATACTGAGACCAGGAACTGGTTTGTGCCATTCTACAAACTTCTTCACGCGAGACGATTGAAGATTCTTCCATGATATGTGCAGATCAACCCAACAATCTTTACTTTCTCGCACGAATATGGTTAATGTTACGCTTAGGTTAGAAATTAAGAGGTTCTAATAGAAATAGTCTGTCGTACGCGGTGTGTTCGCCCCTCCCCTCACCATAAAGGAATAGTGTTCATTATGAACCCTAGTTGCAGTTCACAGTTAAATAAGGTCAATCACACTATTTCTTCAAAAGATATGATATGATATTCCCCAGTAAAACACTTAGTAGTTAGGCCTGAGAGCCGCATTCGTCTTGACCTGGGTGCATTAAATACGGAGCAGACAGTCGTCATCTTACCAAGATGGTTTAACCAGGTATGCCATCATCCAACCAATATGGTGGTCTCAGATATGCTATCTTCCTACCAAGATGGTGGTATCAGATATGCCATCATCCAACCAAGATGGGGGTCTCAGATATGCTATCTTCCTACCAAGATGGTGGTATCAGATATGCCATCATCCTACCACGATGGTGGTCTCAGATATGCCATCATGTTACCAAGATGGTGGCATCAGATACGCCATCATCCTACCGATGTGGTGCTATCAGATATGCCATCATTCTACCAAGATTGTTGTCTCAGATATGCCATCATCCAACCAATATGGCGGTATCAGATATGCCATCATCCAACCAATATGGTGGCATAAGATACGCCGTAATCCTACCAAGATGGTGGTATCAGATACGCCATCGTCCCACCAAGGTGGTGGTATCAGATATGCCATCATCCTACCAATATGGTGGTCTCTGATATGCCATCATCCAACCAATATGGTGGTATCAGATATGCCATCATCCAACCAATATGGTGGTATCAGATATGCCATCATCCAACCAATATGGTGGTCTCAGATATGGTATCATTCTACCAAGATGGGGTATCAGATACGCCATCATCCTATCAAGTTGGTGGTCTTATATATTCCATCTTCCAACCAATATGGTGGTATCAGATATGCCATCATCCTATCAAGATGGTGATTTTAGGTATGCCATCATCCTACTAAGATGGTTGTCTTAGGTATGCCATAATTCTACGAAGATGGTTGTCTCAGGTATGCCATCATCCTACCAAGATGGTGGTCTCAGGTATGCCATCATCCTACCAAAATGGTGGTTTCAATTATGCCACCACCTTACCAAGATGATGGTCTCAGATATGTCATTATCCTACCAAGAATCTTGGTCATCTTACCAAGATGGTGGCATAAGATACGCCATAATCCTACCAAGATGGTGCTTTCAGATACGCCATCGTCCTACCAAGGTAGTGGTATCAGATATGCCATCATCCTACCAAGATGGTGGTCTCAGATATGCCATCATCCAACCAATATGGTGGTATCAGATATGCCATCATCCAACCAATATGGTGGTCTCAGATATGCCATCATTCTACCAATATGGTGATCTCAGGTATGCCATCATCCTACCAACTGGTGGTCTCAGGTATGCCACCATCCTACCAAGATGGTGGTCTCAGATATGCTATCATTCTACCAAGATGGTCTCAGATAAGCCACACCCTACCAATATATTAGTCGCCTCAGATCAGCCACATGCTACCAATATGGTCGTCTCATTTATAGCCCACCACCATACCAAGATGATATCCACAGATATTCCACCATCCTACCCAGCTCAGTAAGATCCCGCTACCCTACCTCTCTTAATGAGATGCGCAGACCCGTTTATTCAAATGCGTTTAAAGACATTATACCATATGGCCTGGGCGGCACACCCCACGACGATACTAATGTAGGGCCCCCCCCCTCGAAGCTCGGATTCAGCGAGGGGAAGAGGACAATTGATGTCTCTTAGGACAGATGGAAGCGAAAAGAAGAAGCCTTTTGGTACCAGCTGTTTCCAAGCATCGACGTTGATCATTATGTCAAACATGTTACTGCCATCCCAGCCGCGTTTTCATCAATAAACTAGAAAAGATGCTCAATTCAAATTTCATTCTACAGACAGAAAGACCAGCATCGACGTCCTCGGTAACAATACACCAGTGCAATAATGAAATCGATGGACAAATTTCATCATACGCACGGCGTCAGACTGGCAGACTCAGCTTGAGCAAAGGTCGGTATTGTTTGCCGAAGGTTGTTTGTTCCCAGACTTAAACGTCGCCTTCCTTATCAATGTTGACAACGGTTCCCGGCGAGTCCACCCCTCCCCCCCCCCCCCGGGCCTTCACCCCGTGCCCTGCCTTTGCCTTGCAGCTTAAAACAGGTCACGGTATTTCTTTTACTCGCCGCTCTTGTTACTTTCTACGACAACCCATGGTGTGACAAATTAAAGGGAGAATCCGATCGGCATAAATAGCGAAAATCGTCCAAAAGTCGTTCATTAAGTTATTTCATAAAGTAAAAAAAAACTAACTAAATAACGAAAATCATTGGATAGTTGTTAATGAAGTTATTTCATCAAAAAAAATGTAACATTAATCAATTAATAAAATTAAATACAATAACAGCCACGTGCTTGCCAGTGACAGAATAATGAGTTACACCATTGTCAGATACTAAACCCATACTTTCCAGGTGCTTTTTTAGAGCATTCGTGCCATTAACATTACCATTGAACAGACCTCGATCAGCCTGAATGCTCCTTCTGTTTTCTTTTTAATACAGCAACTGTAAGTAAATATTTCCACTACTTTCATACTGCACGGCCAATTATTGTGTTTCATTTTGTTACTGGCGCTGACAATAGATGTTATTATAGTTTTGTGACACGGGATGCCCTCACAGCTACATGGGCCTATATCAGCCAGTTGTGGCACAGAATGCCCTAATTGCTAAAGATATCAGCCAGTTGTGGCACGGGATGCCCTCACAGCTACATAGGCCTATATCAGCCAGTTCTGGCACAGAATGCCCTCACTGCTACATATATCAGCCAGTTGTCACACGGGATGCCCTCACTGCTATAGGTATCAGCCAGTTGTGAAACGGGATGCCCTCACTGCTACAGATATCAGCCAGTTGTCACACGGGATGCCCTCACTGCTACAGATATCAGCCAGTTGTCACACGGGATGCCCTCACTGCTACAGATATCAGCCAGTTGTCACACCGGATGCCCTCACTGCTACAGATATCAGCCAGTTGTCACACGGGATGCCCTCACTGCTACAGGTATCAGCCAGTTGTGAAACGGGATGCCCTCACTGCCACAGATATCAGCCAGTGGTCACACGGGATGCCCTCACTGCTACAGATATCAGCCAGTTGTCACACGGGATGCCCTCACTGCTACAGATATCAGCCAGTTGTCACACGGGATGCCCTCACTGCTACAGATATCAGCTAGTTGTGACACGGGATGCCCTCACTGCTACAGATATCAGCCAGTTGTCACACGGGATGCCCTCACTGCTACAGATATCAGCTAGTTGTGACACGGGATGCCCTCACTGCTACAGATATCAGCCAGTTGTGACACGGGATGCCCTCACTGCTACAGATATCAGCCAGTTGTCACACGGGATGCCCTCACTGCTACAGATATCAGCCAGTTGTCACACGGGATGCCCTCACTGCTACAGATATCAGCCAGTTGTGACACGGGATGCCCTCACTGCTACAGATATCAGCTAGTTGTGACACGGGATGCCCTCACTGCTACAGATATCAGCCAGTTGTGACACGGGATGCCCTCACTGTTATAGACATCGGTCAGGCTCGGTCACGGTGATTGCACAAGGCGGTCACCACGGTATAACGCATGGACGCGGCCAAAATTAAAACGATGGAGATATATAGTCTTGCCAAACTCGTTCCACAGGGACAGATCACTTGATAATAATTCAAGGTGGCGATGGTTTTTTAAAGTTGCATGTCGAGCTCTTTCCCGCCGAAACTAAAGAGGTCCAAATACAAATAAAAATCAGTCCTTGAATCATTCAAGATTTTTTTGTTCATACTCCACCCATGCCAGACTGCCAAATAGTGTCTCTTAGCCTTGCCAGGGGTATCAATTTACCACAAGTTTTCATATTAGTGGTAAATGTCATCAGTTTGTGTGCTTCGCGATGCTTTGGTATTAGTACCAGTGCCGCGACAGAGTTCTGTGGTGTCCGGGGATAGACACGTTTGCCACACCACAGCCGAAACGGCGATGTTTATCAGGTTTCTGAATTGATAAAATGAAACAATCGAGTTTTCTGCAAATTTTGATATAAATTTCGCCTGGGCTTAGTTTTGGCGGGAAATAACTCGACATGCAACTTTAAATAAATGTTAACACTATTTTCCACTTCTTTGCATTTGTGTTACATTTGTGTCTGTGATGTTGAGTTAGATTTGTGTTGCGTGTTTCGCCAATAACCACGGACCACCTAATCAATCCACGTCCACGAGGTTCTTTCCCACCGAGAGCGTGTGATATGAATCTATAGGAATAGACAGAATCCATGTCTGCACGTTGTCTGGCCACTCATGCAAAGGTATTTGCATGAGTTATGAAGGCATTTTCGTCTTAGCCTCACCAGCTCGTTGTTTTGGTACTCATGATCATGAAAGCCGTTTCAATGTGATTTTAGCACTTTCTTTATTCATAAAATCCACTTCCTTTGTGACTACTTATTTATTTTGAACCTGATAATCGCTCGACAAGTCTTCCACTTAGCGCTAAGTCTAGTGGCGTAGCCTAAATGACGATTATGAATACGACTCCAGGAATTTTAATATTAAATAGGGGAGACTGGGGCACGTTCGCTCCATTTTTACATTAAGGTCCATAGATGCGCTAAGGTTAAAGCATGTTGTCTGATTTTTTGTTAGGTGACAGCTGTATTATGTAGCTGCATTTTGGACCCTGTTTAGTTTGTTTCCGTCAATTGTTTTTCCTGTAGTTTGCATTTTAGCAGAGGGACCCGACAAGGGCTAATGTGCCCCGTGACGGGGCACGTAGACCCAACCCGCGGGGCAAGTACGCCCATGGTACAAAACGCAAATAATTCGTCCGTCTTACACCCTTTTTTTTATTAGAAATACAACGTTATCTCAAACAATCTAGACACAACCAACGAAATCTTTAACAAAACACTTGGATCGCTACAAGTTACTCGGAATTATTTGGTATAAATCGAATTGTGATCAGAGTTGCAATTGTGGCATACGTAGGGAGGGGACTCCATCCCTGTACATTCTCTGTGAGACCAGTCGTTACATGATGCGCATTGCACCCACACCTCTCCTTTCCTGCTTTCTGACCATGGTGATAGACACACAAGACAGAAATATTCAGAGGAATCATCACTAGACGAATGGCTTCATCTTCGCTTTATTCTGTTTCTTCTCTTTGCTTTGGGTTCTTTACCTGTTTTTGATTTAGTCTTTTCTTTTGTAACACCGATAAGTTTCCTTTGCCTTTTGTTTCTGTTGCGTGTTTCGGCTTCGATAGCTTCTTTTTCTGGTGTATCGGTTAGGATTGCAGCTCGTCTTCGTTTTCTACCCTTGGTCGTTAACTTCCTGTGCGGAGCCTTAGGATGAGGCTGAACTTCAATGGGCGAGACTGAATTTCCGCTCTGCTGCGCAAAACGGTCTTCGCGATCCGGTTGGTCCTTAGACACGTCAGCAGGCTTGGTGACGATGAGATCAGGCTTTGAAATGGTAGTAGCAGGCTCTGAAACAGAGGGAGTAGGAACAATTGCAGCGTAGTGTGCTGCGACACCGTCACCACTAAGAAATAGTGTTATTATGTGCTTTGACTGAAGTCCCGGACGACCAGGTTTTTGTCGGGTCTTGATGAGTGCTTGATAGATGCATGCCGTGGTTCGCATTGCATTACACAAGGCTGCAACAATGATATCGCACGTCCCAGTGTTGTAGTCTTTTTCGAAAATGAAACTACAGACGCCACGAACGATGTCCTGCGCATCCATGGCGAAGTCTTCGTAGTACGTTTTATTGGCAATCACTTCTTGAATCAAATTGTCACAAAGTGAATTGTGCGTCACATTTACTCCAACAGCTTTGAATGCCAGAACGACGGCATACAAAAGACAATGGCCGTCACCTCTAACGTTCACAATCTCCTCTGGCAATTTATCTATGTGCATGGTAGATACAATTGAAACATCTCTCTGACTCAGGAGGTCTCCATTTGACGGACAAGACACTGAAGCAGCGGGTTGTCTGGAAAGGGGGAACGGATGAAGCACGTGCTGGTTTCGCCCTTGGCAACTGGGCAGAACGTGACTGGGAGGTAGGGCCTTGACCTTGCTCAGGTGACTGCGAGGCAGAGTCTTGGCGTTCCTTTGGCGACCCAGGAGCAGGGCCTTGGCCTTGCTCACGTGACTGCGAGGCAGAGTCTTGGCGTTCCATTGGCGACCCAGGAGCAGGGCCTTGGCCTTCCATAGGCGACCCAGGGGCAGGGCCTTGGCCTTCCACAGGCGATTGAGGGGCAGGGCCTTGGCCTGCCACATGCGATTGAGGGGCAGGGCCTTGGCCTTCCGTCGGCGATTGAGGGCCAGGGCCTTGGCTTTCTGTTGGCGATTGAGGGGCAGGGCCTTGGCCTTCCGTTGGCGATTGAGGAGGAGGGCCTTGGCCTTCCGATGGCGACTGAGGAGCAGCTCTTGGTTCTTCCTTTTAACTCTCTCCAACTTGATCACGATCTGTGACCGCTGATGGGGCAAAATCCACATCCGTAAATATATCAGCATTGTATGGATATATCCCAGACTTTTCAAAGCCAGCCGTAATGTTGCGTTGAGAGAGTGAATCTTTCCAAGCCTCGCAGATTATACCAGGCGTATCATATATTGTCAAGGCTTTTCCAGGGTGGTTTCGCAACCAGTTGGATTGAGCACATCCCACTCGCTTTTTGAATGGCCCGAAAACAGAAACGTCTAATGGCTGCATCCTGTGGGAGCAGTGGGGTGGGAAGGACAACATAATGATACCATGATCTTTAGCGTACTGAAGGGCATCCAAAGACAGGTGAGAATCATGGTTGTCTAATATAATGAGAACGGGCTGCTCCTTCGACGGTGTGGCATTATCAACGAAATGGTGGAGAAAGCTGTCCCCAGTCATCCATCCTGACTTGTGTGCAGCGCCAGAAGATCCCGTAGGTGCTTCCCGCAAAAGTGGTCCTTGAACTTCACTCGCGGAAACACCAGGCATGGTGGCATTGCTTGGCCAATGGCTGGGACGGCACAAGCTCTCTCTTTCCACGACTGGGGCATTAGTATGTCAAAATGCCTAGCACACTGATATGCCAACAGGCGTACCTCTTTAGGACTTAGACCAAAGTATATATCCGCAGCTCTTCTCATATACTTGACAAGCTCCCCTTCTTGTTCTGTGGTGAACACCTGGCTGTGTTTGGAATACCCCACTTCAATGTTGGCTGTTAGCGTGTCCGCGTCAGAGTTGGTTACCTTCCGCATAATAGCTACGTATTTTCTAATAGTTGAACGTGGGATGTCGACGATTATTGCGGTAGTTCTAGTGCCATCTCCAGTTCTAAGGCAATGAGCAACAGCCTGCTTTATCACATCAGGGGGGACCTTCTTCAATCGGTCGGTTGTCGGTACATAATTCCGGACCATCCTGCAATATCAAACTAGGTATGTCTATATATAGGCCACTACATAACTCGCCTTTATGATTGACTTACAAGGTGTTTATACTAATATCAATATTAATTGGTAATTGAATCTTAAATCTGAATTGAATAGTAAGCTGTCCCATCATATTACTATATGTAGAATCCCTATCCTTCATTACCACGTCTGTATTGCGGTTATCACAAGTCTTGCAGCAAGGGCTGTAACTTATTGTTGAAGATCTTTGGGGTCATGTATAAAGCAGTGTCTGCATCAGGTAGGGCTGTCAGTCTTATGTTAGGGCCACCTTTCCATTGTGTGAACGTTGCATAGATGTTCGTTGTTATGCATATGGGGTACATTAGACCAGGCGACCGGGGCATGTTCGCCCAGTGGGCCAACTTGCCCCGACTCAAGCGGGTGGATGTGCCCCAAACGTGTCTGCTATATTTGGATGCAAGAAATATGAATTGGACTAGAAGTTAGAGTCTTCAACTTGTAATCAAAATTAGGCGCACATGGTACATGACTTTCGGTAAATTATTCATTTTCTAACTCTACAGGACATACTTGAAAAGCGAAGAACACATGGCGGAACTGTTATTTACTTACCTGGCAGAAAAAGTTCATTTCCCGCCAAACTGTTCGTCGCGCAGCTCGATCTTGATGAAAAAATTCTGGGACGTAAAACATTCATCACGTGACCGCATCACATGACACAACTTGGTGCTTTAGGGGTGTAAAGTCGAAGAAATCGATGTGGGCTAACGTACCCCGAGGGCCTACTTGCCCCGGTCTCCCCTACCCGTGACTTGGGAAATGGCCAATTTATATCATGTATCCGCCTCTTCCATTGTATACTGGGACTTCTCCTTTTAATTCATCGTGACCTGGGAATAAAGAAATGTATTCTTCGTGACGGGAACACGACCCCCCCCCCCCTCCAAAGTCCTTGAAGGCAATGTGGTGAGTTCAGATTCAAGGTCGTTCTATGGATGTGCATCATTGTAGGTCCATGAACAGGATCAACGTTGGGCACCCTTTGCCAGGTCATTTACACCAAAATCAGTCCGTTTAAACCCAATTAAAAGTCCCGTTTAAGACCAGAACATCCCGACACATGTATATATATGTCTTTTGAGGTGGCCGTTGATATATGTATTCGCTAAATACGTTAAAGAAATCAAGTGTATACATATTTTGTTATATATAAGTCAGAGGTGTGTGAATGCGGCATACTTCGAGTACACGGTCTTTATATATGTTTTGTATCATGAGTGTTTGGATGATACATACATACAAAACATTGGGCGATATAAACGCTTTAATGGGGCCAGTGCACCTGCTTATCTCTGTACAGCGATGGCGGCTATCGTAAATCATTTACTGTGAAGCGCCCGCTTAATACATTGCTGGGTTTGAGGGGGTTCTGCGGTAAAGCCTCCCCCCCCCCCCCCCAACCCTTTTTCATCGCCAAAATTCGCTCGTCGGGGCATTTTACCGAAAAATGGGAAGGGGTAATTTGCGCGGCAATCCGCTCTATGAACGCATATTTTCATAGTCGCCCCCCCCCCCCCCGGTCGCAAATGTTACAATATCCGCTCTATAGGGGCATATTTTTCATCACGAATATCCACTCTCTCAGGCATATTAAGGCGCCCGCGTAACCCAGTGGCGGATCTAGGGGGGGGGGGGGGGGGGTAGAGGGGTTGCAACCCCCCCCCCCCCCTTGGGAGCCAGAACATACAACATACATGTTAAAGTCCCAAGTCTTTAGAGACCAGCCCGCCCCCTTGAGAACCTGAACATACACTGTTAAAGTCGGGTTCTCTAAGCCCCCCACCCCCCCCCCCCCGCCCCGGTCGCAAGTCTTCAGAGCACCTCCCCCCTCCCCCCCCCCCGGTCGCTAGTTTTCAGAGAGACAACAGCCCCCTTAGGAACCTGAACATACACTGTTAAAATCGGCATCTCCGAGCACGCCCTGCACCCCCCCCCCCCCCCGCCACCCCGGTCGCAAGTTTTTCCGCCCCTGGAACCCACCCCCCCTCTTTATCCAAGGGGGCCATTTTTGTTTGTTGCCACTCCACCGACTTTAACCCTGGATGCTCCCATGTATTCCATCTCTGTTAATTCAATGCGCTATTGTTCTGTCCTACATATGGTCATTTCAGTTGTGCATTGTCTAAATATGTTGTCCCCTTTATACTTGAACTGGCACCATCGGAGGAGAAAAATTTAATATGGGTCCCCATATGTTGATGGATATGGCACAGAATTAATTTCCACCATCGAAGCCTTTCCTCTCCCCCCCCCCCTCCCCCACCCCAACGGTCCCACACAAGTTCCCCCGCCTGGATAGTACTTAATTAAATGGTGCCACCCGCTTTGGTAAATTCCTGGATCCGCTACTATGCCAAATATAACTGGTTCGCCAAGACGCAAATACAAAACAGCGAGAACGATCATTCGAGCAATAATATGACGCCAGGTGGCATCTGTCAGCCAATGCAAAAGAACCGTCAACCGTTGTATTCATGTGCTTTGCCCTGTGCACAGGCACAAAACAAGTGCGGTGAACTTTGACCAATCGGCTGTTCCCAAGCAAGTACTCCCTCCCTCCGTGCTTACAACAGATGTGGCTCAGGCATCCGTCGCCAAAGTAAAAAAAAGTGTCAATGACTAGCTTGGGCCCGTAATGTCGAACGGCTTAGGGGGGTGGGGGGGGGGCGGTATTTCGCCCCGCTCCATGCTAATGTCCTCGGCACCGGCAGTTTTTAACTTACAGGCCTAGGTCGTACGAACCCAGACGGAAAGAAATCCACAGTGGGGTGTGATAAGGATCTATTTCAGGCCCCGGTATCAGGCCTGCGTCAATCAAGTTAAGAGATTGTGAGTTCAACTACCGCAATGGAAGTGAGACACTGGGCTAAAAACTGCTGCATGCCCCTGATTGTGGAACAAAAATGCCTTTACCGTAAATCAGAGACCGTTGGGCGACGGCGCCCAGATATATAGTCCGCAAAGAGGAGGCCAATTGACTTCAATGAATTAAGTGGCTCACGTCCTTTTTGCACTGGTACAACCACTTGAAATGTTAACCGCGCTACACAGTATATCCACCAATTACCTTTTCACTTAAAAGAGTTTAACAAAACGTACACAATCTCCTATATTCATGCTACTATACATACACCGCCTAATCTACACGCCCACCATCGACCACCATCATCCATCGTCTTCCGCAGACGGACGGATGTCAACCAACATATCTATGAAAAATTTCGGGTCTTTTATTAATATTATATATTAAGTCATATATTAAAATCAGAGCCAGAGTCAGAGTTAGAGTTAGAGTTAGAGTTAGAGTTAGAGTTAGAATCAGAGTCAGTCAGAGTCAGGGTCAGGGTCAGAGTGAGACTTACGGCTAATGTTAACGTCAGGATCAGTATTGTGGTCAACATTTCTATGAACGTCATCGTCCACGGTAAAGTTGAGGTCAAGGTCAATCTCTGGGTCAGGGTTAGTATCAAGGTCAGGTCAAGGTAAAGGTAAAGGTTGAGCTCGACACCAGGACTCGATGCCGAACTTGACCCGATGCTTAATTCGACACCCTTTTGTCGACCCTCCCACTGTACAACCCCCCCCCCCCACCCCACCCCCCGGGTCCTCCTCCACCCACCATAGACGACATGACCAGCTATACATATATAGGCATTCGGTTGCCAGGGAACCAGAAACTTTGTTTACGGACACGGGTCTTCCCGGGGTGCACCTGGGTACCCGCACGCAGGCGACTGATATACCAAACTACCTAATGATCTACTTGTCACAGAGTTCCAGTCATGCTACACATTTTTATGAAGCCCTCCCCCATCCCGCCCAACAGCAAATCCCCCCCTCCCCCCCGCCCTCCCCGGTCTAACGGCCACTCACTACATAACAGCACTGATCACGCTCATGCTCATGCTCAAGTTTACCCCCCATCATAACCATGACTTGCATCAGTGAGAGTGACCTTGACCCAGGTGCCGGGGTGCCGCAATGAGCCTGGATTGCCCCGCTTTCTGCCGTGTTCTGGAAGCCCCGTATAAACAGCCCCTAATCAGTGCAGGTTTCACCGCCTCATCCCGAGTCTCGGACGATCCCAGACGCTAACGAGACCCTTGCTTTATAGTGGCGTGCCCGAACGAGACCTTGGCATTCAGCCCGCTTTAGGTAACGCGAGACTTCGTGTAGCGTGACGAGGCTAGTTAGTGGAACATCAGCGGCCACCATAGAACGCCCGTGGTTTTCCAACCTTCCGGGTTATTTCTTCCTCTCTGTATCTGGTCGCGTGGCGAGTTTTCAGAGAGGACCCCCCCCCCCACTCCCATTTTTGGTCCCCCACAGTATTGCATCAGAAAACTGTGCGCTCAGTAATAGGTGCTCACGTTTCGGAACATGATGTTGCAGAATCGTTATTCTTAGTTGTATCAACGTTGTTGTTTCTCAATTTGATAGGACTTAGCTTAATTTATCTTTTCGAATAATTAATCGCATCCACCGCTGTCAAGACTGTTATAAACGTTATGGACATTGTGCCATAACAAACAGCCGACACCATGAATACAGGTCGCCGACGAAGCACATAAGCCGGGGTTTCTGCTTGTTAATTTCGCAGTATTGGTTTCCTCTACTTGCAGGAGAATGGGTGACTCAACAAGTGGGACGGTGTCATCAGGAGAGCCGAACCCGGCACGCCGGGACCGCTCTGGGTCGTTCATGGCCCACTGCGGTAGCTCCTAAAGTTAACCCGGCCCGATCTTCCCCAACCCTCTTACCCACTGGCACACACCCTCCCCCAACTTTTAACCCATCCGCCCCACAAACTTCTCCCAAACATGTCCACGCTACCAGTGCGTTTCCAGCACCCAGTCCCTCCGCTCCCGACAGATCTGCCCAATTTCGTTCCACCCGCCCAACCACCCCGCTCCCCAACACATACAGTCTGTTTATCCACACCATATATCGTCGACCACCAAAACCGGCCGCTTAAAACCCTTCGCCCACCAGGAACTTTACTCACCTCGCCAACCAATTTCCATTTTTTTCTTTTTGGCGTACCCTACAAATCTACATTGTTCTCAAAATATGTCGTATATGTTAACAGTTTGTGTTGGGCTTAAAGTTCGGATAACTACGCTTTAATTAATTGTCAAGAAAGAGGTGGTATTGTGGGCCAAGGGAGGGCAGGTGGAATTAAGGAAAAGTGTGGTACCGGTGAGGGCAAAGAGAGGACGGGTGGGATTAAGGAAAAGGCTGGTGGGGAGAGGATAAGGTCGTGAGAACAAGAGAGGTGGTGGGAGAGGTGGGTGAGGGAGTGGTGTTGGTGTGAGGGATAATTGTGATAAAGAGAAGGAGAGGAGAGTGAAGTTGACATTTTGGAGTCACCGCAGTTGGACATGAACGCCCCAGAGCGGCCCCGGCGTGCCGGGTTGGACTGTTGGTAAAGCCACCACATCACTAGTGTGATCAACTTCCGAACACGGTCACAAGCGAACCACGAGAGGTACACAAACATTAAGGAGGCTGAAAGGCATTATGAACTAGCGCCCAATACTTATGGTGTTGTGTTGTAGCCTAATATCTATGGTATTTTGCTGGTTTTAATGCGTATTCTGCAGGGGCAGATCTAGGGGGGTGAGGGGGTTGTAACCCCCCCCCCCCACTTGGAAACTTGAACATGCACTGTCAAAGTCGGACTCTCCGAGCAACCCCCCCCCCCCTCCCCACCCTGGTCGCAAGTTTTCAGAGAGCATCCCCCCGCACCCCCCCCCCCCCCTTTGCAAATTCCAAGACCCGCCCCTGGCGCGTGTGTCTCTTTCGCTCTCTTTTAGCATTCATCCCAATATATCCGTAACATAAGATTATGCATTATTTCATGATTAAAAGCTCATATGATAGTTATGCCGGATATATGCCGTTACACCCGGGAGAAAATATAATAGTCGATAGGGATTATAGGTCTGCCCGGGCAGATTGCATAATTGAGGATGCGCTTTAGTGGTAAAGTGGTAAAGATTTTTCCCTAAAAATGGACCCATCTTGTTTTCAATGCGAATGGAATAAATTTACATCCCTTTGGAAAATCGAGGGCGTGGCACGTCTTCCCCCTCCCCTTCCTCCACCGGGAAGGACATATTCTGATGGAATAAACATTAATTTAGAGTAGAGTGAGGCAAGAGGCCTAACTTAAAGCCATTTAAATAGTTGTTGCAATCCAAAACTTCGTTAGAATCTAAAATTTACATATTATGGCATGATTAATGCAAGAAATTATCTATTCTTATCACTTTTTATCACTGCACTTTCATTGCGTGGAGTAAGCTCAACAACCCCACAAATCTGTAGAAATCTCCAGAAAAGTGAGAATTGATTAAGGGTTTGAAATGCCTACGAATTAAAGGGATTCTTTTTGAACAAACGCCAGCATAAGGTTGGTTTCAGTCTTGTCCTTCCGTCCTCGTATTATCGCCCAAGTTTACAGCGGTACCCAGGGGCGGATCCACGAACTTAAAAAGGGGGGTCCCAACTTGAAAGTGGGGGGGGGGGGGTTGTGAGCACAATTCCGACCGGGGAATCCGCCGATGTTTTGACGACGGGGGGGGGGCACGCCTCAGACGGCATTGAAAACCGGCATTCTTCCTCAAAAGCGGGGAGGGGGGGAGGGGGGTCGGACCCCTGGGATCCGCCCTTGGGTACCATTGTGGCTGACGGGTATTGTTATGGTCGCTGATCGGGTTTTCAATTGAAACCACAGGAAGTCAACAATAGCCCTTATTCTGGCGAAATTAAGCCCGATTTGGGTGTCAGAAAAAGAAATTTACATTTTTATGTTTAGGTTCTGCTGACCGTATTAACTGCTCTTAAAACGATTAACTCAGTGTCTAGCGTTACCACGTAAATGATTTTTTTTTAAATCAAATGATACGAAGGCGACGACGGGGGGAACGGCCACTCTCTTCGCAGGAGTCTCTTCGCTGAGGGTCAAACATTGTTACGCCTCAAATCAAGGCATTGGCCCGCCTTAACACACTAATGGTAAGTTATTACTGTTAGATACGCCGGCCACTAACTGGTCGAGCTTTATCTGCGGGGCCTAGGGCTTGTAGATATTTGCCTTAAAACGTGTACGTATGAGTGAGACTCTCTAGATTGCCACTTTGTCACTTGTCCGCCAGACGGCGTGCGTGACTGTCACATTACCGCCGTAAATGAATTAGCAGCGACGCAATGTCTGAGAGTGATTTGAAAACACTGCCAGCGTAATTAGAAATGCAATTAGGCCATTCTCCTGCAGCCGGAAGCTTGGCACAGATTTTCCGCGGCATACTGTAATAGAACCCGGCCACAGTACTGACAAGGCTGGTGTAACACACATGGGGGGCGGCAAGTAGGGGGGGGGGGGTGGGGGGTCGTGTTCCCAGATCACGAAGAATAGATTTCTTTGTTCCCATATCACGATGAATTCAAAGCAGAACCCTCCGCATGCAATGGAAGGACGGATACACGATACTAAATTGACGATTTCCCGATTCACGGTTATTCAATATTAAAATTCCCGGCTCACGATTAATGAAAAATCCTTGATCACGGCGGTCGGCTAATAACTCATTCCCAGTTCACGAAAAATTCTTTTCCTAGCAAAGAAAATTTCCCTTAATTCTAGAATTGCACAAATACCATAACTATGTTTCTTCGAACATTCCATTTTCAGTTCCATTGTATGATTACCGCATCATCATTCCATTCATCATTCGTCGTCCTGGGAAGTTGGCCCCAGTTTAGCAATCTGCAATAAATCAATTAGTGTTACTTATATCGCCACTTTTGATAATAATTTCATATTTGTCAACTATTAAATCGACGGACTGGGTAATGCGCATCATTGTGGCGTTCGGAAGGCTCGACGCCATGTTGAAAGGCCTTGTGATCCTCATATGGATGGGCGGAAGGCCCGGTGTATAGTGGTAAGGTCTGGCAATAAACTGGCCTCACGATCGTGCTGTACGATTCGTCCTGTGCAGTGCCAGTAGGCCAGTAAATGATAAACCATGGTGTATTGGATGCGAAACTGCGAATACGTTTGTATGCACTGATAAGTATGAGCGGCGGCACCAGCTTATCTCACCGTGCGCAGAAGCGCCTCCTAGCGAATGAATATCGCGCCTTCCACGGGCGCATAATGATCAAGTTATTTTCGGTTCAAAGCGATTTGCTATGAAACAATGATTGGAACAAAACAATTTGTCCGGCGGGGGAGGGGGGGGGGGGGTGTAGGGGGTGTACTTAATACATTACTGGGTTTTCGGGGTTCCGTGGTAAAGCCCCACGTGACAGTGCCCTCCCCCCACCCCTCCCCCCCTGGGATTGAAACAAGGCAATCGGGCTCTGACATGGGAAATTGCTCCTTCTTGTTTTGCTTTAACGAAAGTTTCATAACAGATATATCGATGGCAACAAATCGTGCCCCAGAGATCGTATGCCTTACATGATCTCGTATACCTTAAATAAAACAAAGTGCCTCTTCTAAAATCAATAGTGCCGTCATAACGTCCACATGTAGTGCTAAAGCCATGCACCTGGGTGACATGAATTCTGTCAAGCTCTAGCTCGCTTGAGTTTTGTATACATTACGTCATGCCATTTGATTAATTAAAGGTACTCCTGCAGCAATATTTTCCCTGTTAATTTTGTTTTATATCCTGAAAGGAAAAGACGTATTTACTGGGTTTTCGGGGTCCGTGGCAAAGCCCCACGTGACAGTGCCCCCCCCCCCCCTACCCCCTGGGATTGAAGCAAGGCAATCGGGCTCTGACATGGGAAATTGCTCCTTCTTGTTTTGCTTTAACGAAAGTTTCATAACAGATATATCGATGGCAACAAATCGTGCCCCTCCCCTCACCTCTCTGCCACACACGATTTAACCTGAAATTGACGAATAATGCTACGTATCAGCCGTATGATACCAGAGATCGTATGCCTTACATGATCTCGTATACCTTAAACAAAACAAAGTGCCTCTTCTAAAATCAATAGTGCCGTCATAACGTCCACATGTAGTGCTAAAGCCATGCACCTGGGTGACATGAATTCTGTCAAGTTCTAGCTCGCTTGAGTTTTGTATACATTACGTCATGCCATTTGATTAATTAAAGGTACTCCTGCAGCAATATTTTCCCTGTTAATTTTGTTTTATATCCTGAAAGGAAAAGACGTATTTAGGTTTTTATTGTATAAGAACATACTTATTGTACGCAATTAATGACATGGCCTGTTGGTAAGCTACTTTTTGAGGCCCTACTGGCGCAGATTTTGTGGGAAAGTGTGGATTTCTTGCGTATTACGTCATCAATTTCGGGCACGATTGCCGTGTGTTGTCTTTTCAAATATTACAACATATCTATTTGGTACAGATTTATCATTCACACAGTCAGATAAATATGACCCATGCATGTCACCAAGAGATTTTGAAAATCAAAATGTACGTGAAAAATTGCTGTATCAGATTATCTCTCAAGTGTGTGTCGTATGTTGAGTTTAACGTCTCGGATGCATTCGATTTGTCTCGGCATGGTGATCTACGAAGAGTCAACCGGGGCAATGAGGGTCTTGGGTAATGAGATAAATAATCACTTGACAAATAGAGATATATAAAGGGAAAGTACAAGCACATTCTCGCCGGATCAAACATGTGCTCGACTAACCCATAGTTAATAGAGTTAAATATGGTCATAACAGTTTTAGGAACCATGGTGCTATATTATGGAATCACTAAACCAACAAGATCAAAGATGCTACTACTAAAGAGGGGTTTAAATATTTAAATTCTCCACGAATAGGTCCAGTATGTGAATGTTCGAATTATGCAATGTAATATGTGCATAATAGCATGCATTTAATACGAAATAATAGCTCTAGACCGTCTATATTGTTATAGGATAGTTCCCTTCGCTTGCCCACGATGTGCAATACGCTCTGTTTCACGTTATATATAGTATCTAGTCAACATGTTTGAGGTGTTTATTCGACACAAAGTTAATCATTAGTATCCATTGTACAGATGCCCACCCATATTGTTTCATCCGGATGTCATTGTCGGCTAATAGCGCACAAGTGCTTAGGTTACCTATTTTACCCTTTGCACCGACGTAAAATAAAATGTTATCTTATCTTATCGTCTAATTAGTTGTCGGTGTTGTTACTTTTTATTTGCAGGTACTATTTGTCTTAACTAAATCCGGTGCTAAGTCAGCTCTCATTAATGATTCTTCCTCACTGTGGCTTTGGTTTTGCGTGGCATATGTCGTGTTATCATTGTCTTATCTGAGAAGCAGAGAATAGCGGAGACGTTGGGAGATCGTATTCGACTGCACCATGCTATCGACGAGGCCTGGAGATCAATTTGCCATCTAGGCCAGTTTCGAATAGCCAGTGCGGTGGACATGTCGCCACACTTTACGCCAGGGACGGATGTCAACGCACATTATATATCAACCATATAACCTGGTTTTTAAGAGAGAGAAGAAGGAATTGCCTTTAGGTGTACTGAGGAAGCACACAAAGAGGAACGCGGTATTATATTGTGTTACATTAGCTATGCGTTATATCGTCTATGAAATAAAATTGGTAAAATCAATAATGCGCCCCCCCCCCTTCTGAAGCGATTGTGTCATATGGGTCTCATCCGCTTCCGTCTTCACGCTGGCACGTGGATAGATGGTTCTAGTCCGCTGTTCATATCCGTGTGGTCGCAGGATAAAGATCCCATGTCCTTTTTCGCAAAGGAGAGTTTTAGAAAAAAACGACACTGAATTGAGCCAAAAAGCAACAGGGAACGTCGTGAAAATCGACATTCGACACCGATAATTTTGAAACATCTAAACTGGACATTGAACCCCCCATTCCAGACTGCTGTTAGTGTCCTACATTACCAAACAGATCAAAAGATTTGCCTTTTTATCAATTCCCTTTCCACCGAAAATATCAAGAGATGGAATGGAAAAAAAGACTCGGTTGTAGTGAATGAAACCAAAACACATAAATCCACAATTCTTTCGAGACAATATTTATTACACATTTGGGACTAAATGTGCACTTTGTATAAATTACATAATACATAATACAATTACATCCAGTTTTTTCAATACACATCCAGCCAGTATATATATACAGGATTGCGTGGCATCACGTCACATGATTAACATCACAAATCACGCACATTACAAAATTAATCCCTCGCGAACGAGGTTAGACGAACACCTGGGCCGTAAATTGACATACTCTGTGTGATTTCGGCCCACAAATCATGTAATCTAGTCTTCTTTCTACAATACCAGGTTAAAAATGTGGACTTTATGAAGAAAGCGATGCAGACAGTGAAGTGAATTGCAAGACGCGATCAGCAGAAATCTCTTTATGGTTTGACAGATACCGGAACAAATACGAAACGGTCATGTTAAATTTATAACAACTGGGCGACATCACGTAAAATCTAAACCAGGAATGGAATAACAGCATGTATTATTATTTATAGTTACAAAGTTGATTCTGAAGCCTATTCGCCCGTGGTCCATGCTAAAATAAGATGAACTAATACGTAACGGACACAGTACTAAGTTTGGGGCCGGAAGAAAATATCTATGCGATTATGTAATCACATGCTTGCAGATTTCCAATCTCAATGACATCAAAAGGAAACTTCACTGCGTGCAAACTTAGCACATACTCAGAAAACCCTACCCCATCCACATCCTTCATACACTGGGTTGGTCCTTACGTATTGTATTCATGATTGTTTAAGCGATAAGTGATATCAAAGTGGCACAGTAAGACCAAAACCCCATGACCGGTCTAATGTTTCCATTCACCACAAGTAAATCACAGAAACTTAAGAAATGAAATATCACCTGACAAAAAAGCTCATTACATTGTTGATTACGCACAACGATCAAAAAGACAAGAACGTGTTCTTACGAGTTTACCATCTGCGCTCATTGAACCACACCCACTTCCGGTTTGATGACCTTTTGATTGATTTTCATTTTATTCAACACTTTCACTATCTATATCAATAATCGTGGATGATGTTCGACGGTGGGAAAATGCCGGGCTACGAAGCCGGAGTCTGAGGTATCTAGTTGTAGCAGTGTGCACGGATACTAAACGTAGTAGCAATTGGAATGTGTCTTCATAGTTCATATCAGCAACCACAGTCGGCCATCACATACTATTGCGCCAGAATAGTCCGTCACGCTAGACGCAAAAAATAGACAACAACAGCGGGACAGACTAATGGCTGACCTTAATACACGTACGTACGTACACAAGAAAACATGACTTCTATCAACAGATGAAAACGTGAATAGATATTTACGGGAGAGAGAGAAAAATACAAGCTATCTGACTAGAATAAATGGTGATTAGACGGAATTTCTCCGCTGGCCATCAACCGATACCATCGACAACCTTCGGTCCTATCATACCTGTTACCTATCGACGTGTTGTGCTAATTTCGGTGTTTAGATAATTGTCGGTTTTAACCGAAAACCGACCTCGTGCCGCCGTAGTTACATAAGATAAGAACAATTACATATTTTCTTCACGCGAGTTCGTGTCTTTTGTCAGTCTTTTTGAACAAAGCCGGTAATGGGTTAGACTAATGCTAATGCTACAATGCCATAAGTGGGGGCAGTAGCCAGATAATACTGGCTGGCCGTCGACATCTTTCTGTGGAAGTGATCCGCCTGTCCTTCTACCTTTTCTCCGCATGAAGCGCGCGAGGAGCTCGCGGTTGTGTTTCTGAATACACAATTTCTCCGTGCAGGAACCAAAAACACAAGCCGCGTGGAAGTATCCGTTCGCCGTTGGCTTATGAAGAATGCCCGCCTGGCAAGAGTGACATGTATGACGTCACCAGGTCCTTTGTGCCACGGTAGGACATTGCAGACCGCATTTCTCGCGTGGATTGCTACATCCGGGTAGTGGTTGCAGTCCAGTTCCACACATTGTTTTTTCGCCTAAACGATGCGTGTGGGAAAACCTCGTGTCACTCAGCACTAAAATACGAATTCTGCATGGAATATAGTTTGTCGATGGGGTTGACGATAGCGCCACCTGACGCTGACGCTGCAGACGACGGAGACGCGCTGTGACCCATCAGCATGTCCCCCAAGTTGTCCAGGTTACCGTCCATACCCAAGTTATTGTTATACAAAGAGTCGGACATGGTTCCTGAGCTGTATATATCTGAAACAAACAAAGAATCACAATAAAATGTCATCATTTCGACAAATCCAAGGGCAAAATGTCCGTAGTAATAGCCAGAATTAAAATTGCGACAGCAGAAATGTTACATTAGAACGAAATCAACGTATGATCATCTGTCTAAATTGGTCGAGAAATAAACTTTATGTTCTAAATAGTGTTCTTATAGCTTTTTCTTCTATTTTTGTCTCTTTTAAGATTCTTTAAGATAAATTAATTACGATTCAGTGTTTTATGGAAAGACATTTCCTTACTAATACATCATAACTACACCCGATGCAAGATGTAAGCTTCTTCAGTGTGACAGCTGACCCAATCGGAAAAGCATTTTAATCATCTTAAAAACACGATTTCCTCCCACTGGGCGCATTTCTTTGGGCCAGGACCAGTAGGCCGCCCGGAAAACTCAACCTCTTCCCGACCTGCCGGCAGGACTACGCCAAATATCAATGCAATGTTCACACATGTCATCTCTGGTTCATTTAGGATCAATGGAAACAGCCTAGACAGTCACGTTTTAATCAGCCGCCATCTTCTCCAGAATGTCCCGTGCAGTTTTTGAACGGGACACATCGGCATGCCGAATGGATGCGAAGTGACGGGCGGTATACCGATGCGTAATGTGCGTATTCGGTCCACCTTGGGAATACACCCGGGCTATCACAGAAATGCGCCCACTGTCATCAGGGATATGCCATCGGACAATATTTAGTAACTTCACCCTACCTTGTGTGTTAGTCGGGTTGTTAAACGGTGTCAGTTGGTTGTCAAATGGAGTCTTCTGTGGCTGGTTTTGTGACGATTGTTGTGACGGCGGCGTGGGCAGTTTCTGCGGGTCTTCTACCGACGAAACGTCACTTCCGGAATTAGTCTGGGTCACCGCTGTGGGCATGCCGGGAAGGCCATTGTTAGTTGGAGCTGACAATTATTGGGGGTACGGGGAGGTTATTTTACTTAACCTTAATGAGAATTAAGCGCGCAATATAAAGTCGTGCAGAAAACGCAAATTATATGCTGCAATGAACATTCCACATGCATCGTGCTCTGTGCTTGGTTCTTAACGTGCCCGATGCCATTAACAATAACACGAATGCCTTATTTCTAGCCTTACATAGATGCTCTAGGCTGTAGCCTTACCTTGTAAACTCGTTGTGTCGTTAGAATTCGTGGAAGAGTTATCTGCAATGGAATAAAAGCAACTTACTAAGTAGGCCTACGAACAGAAAAAAACACAACTTCCTAGTTGGATATATAAGTACAACTCATTAGAAGTAGATGATAACAAGTACTACTTGTATAACTGTATACTTGTATACCCAAAGCCATCAGCCCGGTATACCAGTATACCTGTATACCCACAGCCACCAGCCCTGTATACCATTATACCCGTATGCCCGAAGGCCCGCCGGCCAGCCCATCGGGGAGAGCTACAGGTGTGGTCCTCAGACAAGTACACGAAATCTTTTCCAAACACGGCCAAATTGTCCCAGCAGAATAACAAGAAAGGCGCAAAAACCAATATTTTAGCGGCGAAAACACAGTGTTTGTGTTCTATTCAGCTGCCGCCCCCCGTGCCTGTCTTTTTTTTGTCTCTGCCATACAGCGCAGGCACGATGGTGATGGCTGTGGAAGCACGTGGGTGTCCCCGCCACCCGCCCCCAACCCCTCTACACCCCCTCTCGCCCCCTCCCCACCCTTCGCCCCCCCCCCCACCCCCGCACACCTATGAAGAGTTCCGGGGGGTGACAAACCCGAGAGTTTGGTGAATGTGTAAGACGTGTCGTCTATCCCTGCCATGGACAACCCCCCCCCCCCCCCGCCCCCGTCCTCCCCCCTCGACCCCCCCCCCCCTCCTCTTCCACCGTCCAGGACCTCACGCCGCACATCCACGAATAACATGCACACTAAAATGTTTGCCAGGGAGACAGAGATCTCCACATGATCTCCATCCTCCATCGTAACCCTCCCGACACTAGTCCAACCATACCCATCCCGACCACCCAGCCACCCACAGATCTCCCCGCGCTCACCAGCGCACCGCATCCCCACCCACTACCCTGTCGCTCCCCCTCCACCATATGTCCGTCCACTCCTTTCACGTTACGGCCTGGAGCAATGGCAGTGCAATGACAGTGTAAATGACAGTGCAATGACAAAACGCACCCAAAAGTGACACATTTCGTGTGTGCCATTTGCGGATGCAGTTTATCATTATACCCCCCACCCCCCTCTTTCTTCCCCTTACCCCCTCTCCGTAGTTCTAGCGCCTCCCTGTCACACACATTGGTGGTCACGTGATGTATATAAATAGAAATTGTTGGGTGAAAAAAGCGCTAAATAAATAGAGCCACTAAAATGCAAAACAGACATACATGGTCAGGTAAACAGGCCGACCGACAGGCCACGGAGTGACGGCCACGTCCTGCGAGCAGACATGGCGAGGGAAGGCAAGGAAACGAGCCAGTGAGAGCGAGAGGAAAAAAGTATATATATATATCATTACATAAAGTGAGAAGAAGAGAACGGGACAAACAGATTATCCCCTCCCGCGGATCTTCATTTTGGCGCATGCGCATTGGCAACCAAAAACTGGCTCATCATTTCTGCCTCCTCCCACACCCCTACCGCCGCTTCTCCCCATCCCACCACCCAGCCCCACCCCACCCAACCCCATCCCACCCCTAACCCCATCCCACCCCAACCCCATCCCACCCACAACCCCATCCCAACCGAACCCAATCACACCCCTCAACCCCATCACACCCCTCACCCCCACCCCAGCACATCCTCCACTAACCAATCACCCAGTTTTACGTAACTCTTTTTGGACAATGTTTTCTTTCTTTGCGGAGAAACAAATTTGGGACATTTTTTTTTCACCTATGATGTGAGTGTGTGTGTGTGCGGGGGGGGGGTGCAGCTTCCTTGCCCGCCCAGTGACAGTGAAAACCTTGTCGAACCGACACCAAAGGACACGTTCAGTAAAGCTCGGACTGAAAGCGGGGGACATCAGGCCAGGAGGATTACATCTGTCAGCGTATTGGAGAAGTCAGTCGGGGCGGGGGGGTGGGGGGGGGCACCCTTTGTTTCCTCCTTACGTTCGTGAATTCCGTTAAATGGGGACGGGTGGGGTGGGGGCGAGGGAGGGGAGGGGGGGGGGCGTGCAACAGTTGTTATCCCTTGTTGCGACGCAACAGCCAGCCAAAAAAAAGACCGAAGTAGCAATAAAAAGAATGCGTCATCCTTCAATTGTCGCCCCGCTGAAGTTAATGACTTCACCTGGTCTCCCGCCTTTCAGCATATGTCGTTCGTCTCGCGTTTCCAAATGCCGTCGCCTCGTCAATATGCTTTAATACGTGCTACGGCATGCCACGGCGTGTTGGATAATGTGTATCTTTGTGTCACCTTTGTCTAGCGATCCTTCAACTGAGTCATATTTGCATAGATGTCCTATGTTTTGCGTCCATCTGCATCATTGTCGATGCTCATAACATAACAGTGCCAGCCTTGTAAGTGCCTGCTCGTAAAATCGTACTCATTCCTTTGTATGACACTTCCCTATTCAGTCACTTGCTTCACACCTATCTTCCTTTTATCTTTAACAAAACTGATGATATCTCGATCTCTTCCTGTATTCCCCACCATTCAAAATGTCCTCTCCTCTATGGTATCCGTTAGCTTCCAAAACGGTGTCCTTGTTTTCCGTGATGTGTATCGTTTGTTGTTTGCGCCTGTAATCATGTACTATATAGCGATATGTCTGTCGGTACATCACGACGCACACTATGGAGACCGTTATTTAAATCTACTCACCATCTTCTTCCTTCTTCTTTTTGTTGTGGCTTTGTTTTTGACTGTTGTTGTTTTTCTTGCCGTCCTTGCCCTCGCCCTGCCCGTCGCTGTTCTGTCGTCTCGCCAACTTCTTCATCTGGGGGCGAAACACATTAACCAATTTATTAAATGCCAGTGTCGAGACATGATCAATTTGTTTAATAAGGGATAGTTATAAAATAACAGTATACATAATGATATAGTATTAGACAGTGTACCGCATGGACGTGAACACATTTTGCAGAAAAACAGGAAGCGAAGCATAGGAGTGTCTCAGGAATAGTTACCTTTGCTCGTTGATTCTGGAACCAGACTTGCACTACTCGCACGCTGAGGCCGGTCTCTGAGGCCAGGGTTTCCCGAACCTGTGAAGTAAATGGCAATCACACATCAGCATTGGATGACATTCATCCCTCTCAGAAGAATCTGACTTCACCATCTCAGTCGTCCATCATTGCTTGCCGCAATTTATCTCAGTCTATGTCTTCTGTGTGAACATTTGTTTGACTAGCCCATCACAATTGCCATTACAAAGGGCAATCGCAATGTATCCGTAACCGTCGCCACACCCTACACCCACCCCCCCCCCCCCTGCCTCTCTCTTCACTATCCAGCGTGAAGACCGCTTCCGCTCTTCTAACGCTTTCCATTCACATTCCAAGAGACATTAAATGTTTCATCACGTGATCCACGATAAGCCATCCGTATTAAGCCACTTTCCAAGAGCATTAAGTCAAGCCCATAACGGCGAAAGTGGAGTATAGAGATGAATAAAACTGGTGTTAATATCGATATTTATCAGAATCTAAAACCATTTGCGGTGGCCGGCTGCGGATTTTGCCACGTGATATTTAATTAGCGTGGTGAAGACCAATGATGCGTTATTCTTCAGATTCAATAGTTCATTTAGTGGTTTCTTGGCGGGACTGTGCGCCATCAGAGCAAGGTCATTCGATCCATTAAGATTAGTTTAAGACAGAAATACATGTATTTCAGAGATTATTACACCCCCCCCCCCCCCACTGGTTACTTAATAAAATGATGTAATCAAGAAAATCCGCGCACGTCGGGTCGACCTCCGTCTATATAGCATCAACGAGATCGATTATCTGGGTAAATACCAGTCGTGAGTAATACGTGCGCTATAGTGAAGCAATGATTCGCGCTAATGGGGATCACGTATCGTACGTCGTGTTTAATATTTTTTTAGAATAAGCCTTTTTCACTGTCATAATTATGGGTGGAGTTTGAATTGAACCGTCGGTCTAAGCACAAAACAGAGGTAAGGAGCCCATTGGCAAGCGAAATTTAACGCCGCTGTTTAATGTGAATCCCAAGAATAAAAGCGACCGACTTCCAAGAAAATATCCAGTCGTTGAGGTGAGCGGCGGGAGAGCACTGGACAGGTGTTGGGGCGGGAGAGGGTGGGGGCTGTGTGTCCGGCTGTCCGAGGGAGGGGGTGGTGGGAGTGCTCTTGGTGTGAACCATGAGAGGGTGATGGTGTGTGTGAGTCCTGGAGAGTGTGTTCACCTCCCCCCCCCCCCTCCACCGCTCCCTACCTCCCCCTGCCACCCTGGAGCCGCGGGGTTGCTCGCTGAAGTGTGGTTGGAGTGGCTCGTAGTGGACATAGATACCTGGTCGAATGGTTCTTCAACGGACGTGCGAGGGCAGCAGGGAGGGAGAGCGGGGGTGGTGAGGTGGGTGAAGTAGTGGGGGTTGTTGGACTATATGTGAGAGGGGAGGAGGTGATCGGGTGGTGAGGTGGGTGAGGTAGTGCGGGATGGTGGACTATAGGAGAGAGAGGGAGGAGGGGGTGATGAAGTGGTTGGGGGAGGGGCATGTTGGGGTGAGGCAGTCATGGATATAGGGGTAAGAAGGGGTTATAGGGGAGGGGGACGGGTACCGCGAGCTTTATGGGGGGAGGCACGGTGGGAATTAATCAGCGGTATTTGTGCGATCGGTTTGATCGCGGCGGAGGGGGTGTGTGGGGTGGGGTCAATGAGAAGATGGGGGGTGGGCTGGGGTAGGGGGGAATAGCATGCGGGATGGTTCAGTTGAGCGATAACATGGAGAATTGAGCTGGACGATGAAATGGAGAAGCGTTAGGATGGAGGGGGGGGGGGTGCTGAGGTGATCGGTGGCGGGGGTGTTAGGTGGAGTGGGTGAGGTGAGGGTAGATCGGACGCCGTGCAGTGACCCTGCCGAGGGGGACGAGGCTGGCGGGGAAGGGGGGGGGGGCAGGCGTCCAGCGTGGAGTGGCAGCTGACAGCTCCAAGATGACAGATCATCACCTCACCTCAGGGAAACCTGGGGACGGGGAGGGGGGCGGGGTAGGGGGGGGGGGGCTGGGTAGGGGGGGTGGGGCGGGGTGATGCTGTGTGTATGTTGTGTGGCCAAGGAAAGAGAGGGAAGTGGGTAGGGGTGAGGGAGGGGGACTAACGTTATACATCAAACGGTCGCATATCTCACCGACGCCTGTCACAGATACACGACTCGCCTCACTCCCTTCACCCTAACCCTCAGCCCCCCCCACCCCCCATCTTCACCCATCGGTGATCAACTCCACACCCTGTCCACCCATGGCCACAACCGATCATGCACCGGGACGGTCACTGCCCTCCCCTCCTGGTCCAGCAACGCCCGAGCTCCGAGTTCGCATTTCCTTATTTCTTTCTGATTCCTCACTTTCATTTTCCGCAAAGTATAACCTGGCAGACTCAGGTTATACATAATTTTATATAAACACTAAAATGGAGAAGTTCCACTCCGAAATTCCATGGGTTCGCTAATTTATACGACGCTGAAAATTGTGAAGAATTATCCAATGTGGCATGAAACAATCATATGAGAACCTCCCTTGCTCAGGGGGTAATCAATCGGGGTCGCACATCAACAGGTCGTGGGTTCGAACCCTGGCCCATGCATCTGGAGTAACTTTCATCCAACCCCATTGCGTTGCCCCGCAGAGGCCCAATTTCTTTTTCCCAATTTAGCCTTAATGTGCATACAAGAGGCTTAAAGCCACCACCATCCTAATAGTATGTCCTGCCATGAGCCCCGTTCTTACCTTTCTGCACGGCTTCGGGTTTATCTCAAAGGACGCCTTGAACTTCCGTCTCTGGCTCGTCGTTAGTATCGTTCGCGGCCGCTTGGGGCCTTTCGGCGGGTCCATGTCACAGTTCTCGTCAATACTGCTATCGTCATCAGCTAGACGATAATACAACGAGACTACAACTCAAAGATGATCAACCTTGCCAGAAGACAATGGATTCCATTTACTCTTGATTTATACGAAACATATCATACGATCTGAAAAATATGTAATTAAAAAGTGGCGCTAAAGAAGGATGTTATATTACTGATAACAATATAATTTAACTTTAAAATTAATATCGTTACGGCCGGCCATAGACGACACGGTCACGTGATACCACTCACTCTTGGGGGAGTAGGACGGGCACCAGTCATGCTTGGGCTGAGCGTCATCATGGCGAACTCCTTCTCGAAGTCGAGGCGGCAGAAGAGCTGGCCATCCTTCACCACATACTGGTCTCCCTTCTGCAGCTGGTGGCCGCAGACCACGCAGATGAAGCAGCGAAGATGGTACACCTGTCCCAAAGCCCGCATCACCAGCTCGTTGGCCGGTATGGGCTGCAGACAGCCGTGGCAACGGGCGCCGTACAACCTGCAAAGAAATGGCGCTGGACATCAGTAAAGCGTACGCGCTGCATGTATAGAATGAAGTATAGAGATGAGATGCGAATCCACCGACAAAACCGATAGAAACGTGTAGGTGTGTGGCAGTCAATTCACGAACCGCGGCGGCGTTTCGGCGCACGGAAGTCACTTCACGAACCGTAGTGGCGTACCGGCGCACGGCAGTCAATTTACAAACCGCGGTAACGTACCGGCGCACGACAGTCAAGTCATAAACTGTGGTGGCGTACCGGCGCACGGCAGTCAATTTACGAACCGCGGTAACGTACCGGCGCACGGCAGTCAATTCATAAACCGTGGTAACGTACCGGCGCACGGCAGTCAAGTCATAAATCGGGGTAGCGTACCGGCGGACAGCAGTCAATTTACGAATCGCGGTAACGTACCGGCGCACAGCAGTCAATTCATAAACCGTGGTAGCGTACCGGCACACGGCAGTCAATTCATAAACCGTGGTAGCGTACCGGCGTACGGCAGTCAAGTCATAACCGGGGTAGCGTACCGGCGGACAGCAGTCAATTTACGAATCGCGGTAACGTACCGGCGCACAGCAGTCAATTCATAAACCGTGGTAGCGTACCGGCACACGGCAGTCAATTCATAAACCGTGGTAGCGTACCGGCGCACGGCAGTCAAGTCATAAACCGGGGTAGCGTACCGGCGGACAGCAGTCAATTTACGAATCGCGGTAACGTACCGGCGCACAGCAGTCAATTCATAAACCGTGGTAGCGTACCGGCACGCGGCAGTCAATTCATAAACCGTGGTAGCGTACCGGCGTACGGCATTCAATCCACGAACCGCGTTACCGTACCGGCATTCCCTTTAACTAAGAGCAGAAGCCACCTATCCGAGCACGCCAATCAAACCGGCACCCTGGGCGCAAAGGCGATAAATTACTTCATAATCCGCATTCCACCATGAGCGCCACAGCACAACAATACTAAGATAACCAATGAAAAGGGCGCAAACATATGATATTCCGGCAACATTCAATGACCTAATGTTAGTGACATTCAACGGCGCACAGGGTAATAATGCCAGCGGCCACAGGTCAGCAAGTGCATTGCGATGAAAGCGGACTTGTAATCTCGTTTTGAAATGGGCGAGATTTTTCGCGCGATTTAAAGAACTAACAAGAGCAGACGACCAGCGCCCCCTAGCCTACTTTTAACAGTTCTGTTCGCGCCATAAACAAAAGCAATTTTGTGTCTACGTCGCGTTCGCGCTGACTTTTGACGGCTGGAGATATTAGGCGGGAGTCGTGTGGGAATAACGGGAACTCCGACGCGGGAAATTGAGCGCGATTGGCAGAAAGCGGCGTTTACAAATGGCCA
>OZ025264.1:16359566-16380385 GCA_964019135.1 Arenicola marina
AGTATTAGTTAATGCTAATTTGCTTCATGTTATTTCTGTCTAAGTGTGCTCCAGATCTATAAAAGGTTTATGAGGGACGGTACAACATGTTCAATAATATTTCTGGCTCGTGCATTGGATGTGTAATGACTGGACAATGATAAGACCTATAAAAAACAGTTTCTGGACAGATGTAGTAGCATAAATAATTCAGAATAGTCATCTCACTTAATTACCCGGAGTGTTATAATGCGATCCAACAGCAGTCGAGACTTATTAGGGAGTCGAGACTTATTATGCGGATTAGGGATCAGCATTGTCCCCTTCAGTATCCCATTCGCAACACAACAAGATGAAAATAAAGCTAAAGAACAATTACACTCTTACATGAAGTTAAACCTAAAGAATTACTTAAATAATTGATACTTACATGTCAAGTACTGGTCAATGAATTTCGACTTTTTTTCTCTTTTTTTGTTGTTATTGTTATTACATCAATTACGACGCGATATCCTCTGATCTGACAGAATATGCACCCGGGACAACTACCCCCCCCCCCCCCCACCCACCATTCCCTTACCCCAATGGCCTTGATATCCCTACCCTCACCCTCACCCACACCCCACCCCCAACCCCACCCCCCACCCCACCCCCACCCCCACTACGACCCCCACAACACTGAGCATTAGGCGCGCTGCGCTAAGTCAACGATTTGTTCAGCGGGAATAAAAGCGTGAGAAGAGGGTCCTTTCAGCGAGGTTTCAGGCCTGGGTGCCTAATCCCTACCAACAGGACCCGCTGGCAGAAACACGCGAGAGGTCGAAACACCTGGGGGTCGCTCTACCCCTGCCCCCTCACACCACCCCCCCGATCATACTCACCGCTGTCTTAATTTTACAATAAGAATGCGCCCGTATATGCACCCCCTCCCCTTCCCCCCCTCCGCCCTTCACGCCCGTGCCCTGCCAAGTATATAGCTAAAGCTCCCGAACCTGTGGTTACTCTAACCTCCCCCACCCACCCCAACCTGCCCCGCCATCCTTTGCCTTCCCCATCCTGACCCTACCACCCCCCCCCCCCCCACCGCGCCCGCATAGTACATATACCTAGGTCCCATGGTAAGTAACCACTTCACAACTGTAAAGTCTGATGCGATTGAAATGAAGAATTTTCCCCGCTATTACATACATCATGCCCCCCATCTCGTTGACACATATATATATATACCATTCTATAGCCCCCCCCCACCCCCCAGTCATCCTCACCGCCGCTCTATGCCCCTATCTACCTCTGCACGCTTCCTGCCCCCCCCCCCTCTATTCAGACCTATTCGGCCCCCCAGCACCGGGTCGAGGGGAGGGGTAGGGGGAGGGAGGGGGGCTTGAAGGCGAGGCGGGGATCGCTAAGCCTTGTTTTGATTTCGCACGCATTCAAACCTCACAAAATGGTGATTGACAAGTTTTTAAATCGCACACTGCATTCGGCGACAGAAACCAACTGACGGCGGAACCCTTTGAAGTCGTCCTCCACCTGTCAGGGGGGAGGGTGAAGGGGGGGGGCGCCACCCCCCCCCTCACATACCCCAACCCACCACCACCACCACCACCTCCTACCACCCCATCCAGGTTATGTTAAGTAAGCAAGTGGAAGCCGAAGCTAACTATGGTAACTAGCTATATACCAGGCTGGGAGCCAGGGGGGACGGGGAACGGTATCCAGGCGACCAGGAACCATACATAACTTGTCACTATGCGGCCACTGTCTCCGGAGATTAACATATCGCTCTATATCGCCCCCTCTAGGGCCTAATCCCGAAAACGTATTTGCTCACGGTTAAATCTTTTCACGCCGATAAAAGCCTATTTAAAATAGACGCCACACCTCAAATGATCAGCTTCCATTCCTTCACAAGTCTGTGTTTACCAAGAACCGGGGGATTCCGGAAAATGCCGCAACGAGATGTCAACGAGACTTCAGTATATTCGTCAATTCAATAGACACACTTACGCCCATTGCAATCCACAGCTAATTACCACAGGCATATTTCTAAATAATATTATAAATATATTTAAAAAAAATTATCGGATAGTTGTAGAATTTTTATAGATTATATTTATGATATATATGCAATCTATATTTATACATAACATTATTTAATTTCTTCTTTTTTCACCGAGTAATTTTAAAAGAAAAAGAAAATACTTAACACGTATTATTTTTATTGCCTTAAATGTAAACCTATATACTGTACTTTGAGACACTAAAATTCGTTGTATGTGGAACTGGAAGAAGCCTTCTACTCACAGATAATAGGGCCAAGAGGGTGCAGGTCGATGGATGTGGATGGGGGGAGGTGAGAGTGGGGGGGGGGGGGTGGCAAAGATGGGGTGTTACAGTTCCACACAAGCTGAAGGTATGGCTCGCTCATGGTACTACCGTTGCCAAGGAGATGGTGGCGCACTCTCGTTGTGGTGGTATATACAGCGATCTCCGGTGTGTGTGGCGGGGAGGCGGGGGGTAGCGGGGGGGGGGGGGGGCAGTGACGGCTGTGTCTCCGTCGGGGTTTAAGTGACGAAGTGCCTCCGGAAAAGCTTTGAAAGAGTCTTTTATCCCAGGATGCCTATAGCAAGGGACACGTGTGAGCCCGGCCTCACCCCTTTTCCTACCCCACCCCACCCCCTTTCTCCACCCTACCCACCACAACCACCACCACGTCAACATCAACAACAACCTTGCCCAAGGGTACTTCCACAAGACCGGCCAGACTGTGGATGACTGTGCCCGGTCCAAGGGAAACACGGTGTTGCAACCCCCACTTCACCCCCCCCCCCCCCACACACCCAGCCCCCCACCCTCTTCCGGATCCCCACCGAGCCAACGGCGCGTGCCGCTTAGTCTCCTAAATTACGCACCCCCCCGGCACGCCCGCCACCCCCGCCTCCCATCTTCTCCCCCCACCCCCCTGCCCCCCGCCATCCGCCCCCCCATCTTACCCCGAGCTCCTTCCAAATCGCTATACGTGTAATTAATTAATAGCCATTCGAATTTCAAATGAGCCTCCAGCCGAGACTGCGAGATGGAACTCGCGCCCAGTTTTCCCCCCGGAACCCGCCTCGCCCTTTCCCTCTTCCCTTTCCCCCTTCCTTCCCTTTCGTTCACCCCCACCCCCCACATCCCCTCCCCCCGCCCCCTCCCTCTCCTTCCCCATCCCCGCTGGTGCTAGCTAGCGCCGTTTGTCCCATCCGGAGCCTTTTCACGCCTCGACCCCTCACAGCTTCCGCCGTCAACTGAGCGATAAATGAGTGCCACTCCGCTTCCGCCGTGGACGCGGAGGAACACAACAAAAGCGGGCTAATTTGCATAAATCTCGTCGCAGCCCGCTGCGCTGCGCTGCCTCCCCTACCCCGCCCCCCCCCCCCCCCCCCGCCACCCGCCCCACCCACATCTCCCTGTGACGCACGCCGTATTGTTTTGTCAACGGCCTCAGTCGACACAGATTTTCTTCGCCAAGCTCAATGTCTGGAATTTAATCAGCTTCCGAACAGTCGACTGCCTCCCATTATGTGATTAATTGGGGGCGGCGGACTGCTAGTTTATGAAGAGTGAGTGGCGAGGACAGAATTGGCCGCCTTAATGCCGCCATTAAATACCGCCGCTTCAAATGACCGGCGTCTGACGGGGGCTCCACCTTGCGGCCACGTACGGAGTGAACCATCACGCCGTGTAAATGATCGGCGAGACGGTCCCCCAAGTTGACAAGGTCAAAGTGAGCCATCACTAAGTGTGAATGTCATTGAGACACCTCCCCCCACCCCCCACATCTCCCAAAGTGGGAAGATAAAGTGAGCTATCACGGCGTGAAAATTTGACAAGTCGAGTCTGAGATCGCGTTAATATCATAAACTATATATAAGCTTACATGTATACTTGTTTCTCAATACGCATGAATGTATAGCCTATATACAATCTCAAATTAATATATACACATATATGTGAATATGTAAATGTATATACACATTATATGAATATGTATATGTATATACACATTATATGAATATGTTTATGTATATACACATTATATGAATATGTATATGTATATACACATTATATGAATATGTATATGAATATACATGTCTCTTTTGGGTATTTGACTTTTGAGGTACTTATGTGACTGTTTACATATTTAACATAGGTATATTGTTTACGTATTTAATATAGATATATTGTTTACTTATTTAATATAGGTATATTGTTTACGTATTTAATACAGGTATATTGTTTACGTATTTAATATTGGTATATTTTTTAGGTATTTAATATAGGTATAGTGTTTAGGTCGTTCATCATGCACTTGACAACAAACCACCTTAATCAAACGTATTCTAGCAAATACGAAGTTTCATTAACTGATCTTTAACAGTGCCACCACTGAATGGTGGCTGCGTCAGCAACAATTATAATTTCCTTCTGTCCATGCCCACCCCGTACACCACATGCACAAAACATGATAATAATGTATTACAAATTCTAGTGTGGCCAGATGGTGTACAAGCTGTGACCACGAACATGTATCATGTATAATTGGTAAGTTCACAGTAACCGTTAAATATATAGATATCGTATATATACGGTTGCATTTTGAGTGACCTGTGGATTCTACTTGAAATTGACTTCAGAGAACAATATACGGTTGCTGTCATTCACGCCCTCTCCCCTCCCCCCCCCCGCCCTCCATGCCGTCAGCCAATATACGCGGAGTTGCTACCCCTAACTACACCCCTCCCCAACCCCTTCCTTGCCCTCCTATGCACACTTTCCAGTTTCTCGGGGTCTATCTAACCCCCTGCCCCCCTCCGCCTCCACCGCCCCACCTCCGCCCGCGAGACGCGTCTGCCTGTGGGTATAGCGGAGTCCGAACTGTTAGTTACCTAAGACCCTTGAAGCTCTCACACCAGTAAATCTTGCCAACGGTATTCCAGGCATACACCGGCGGCGGCGCGGAGTTAACTTCTCGCATCCGTGATAAAATATTGAAGAGCGACAAACAAAAAGCGGCGTTTAAGTCGTGGACAAATGGAGCCGGCGACCAGGGGATATTATGAAGGGGCCCACAACACTTTTAGCGTCTGGACACGGCGACAAAGGAGTCGGGATGAAGAGCCGTTTTAAAGCTTGTTTAACAAGGGATACCGCTATAATTCCTAGCGCCACCGCCGGCCGCATGAACCGGCCCCAGTCAGACATCCAGGCAGAGCGGGATTGGAACGGGGGGGGGATCGGCTGGAGGGGGGGCTGGGGGTTGGAGTGGGGGTGCTGGGGGTAGGGAAGAGGAAAGGGAAAGGGTGAGTGGGAAAGGGAACGGTAGAGATGATAAAGGGAAGGGGCGGGGTGGTTAAACATATGATGTAAGTAACATAGGGTGGATCGCGTATGGGACAGTGGGAGGTGGGGGTGGTTGCAAGTGACTGTGCGGAGACTGAGGAGGGGACTAAATATATAGCTTGGCTGTAGTGACATCAGCGGAAGGAGAGGACAAGAGAAAGTCACCTTCCGATGGAGCGACGTTATCATAACGTCATTCAATAATTAACATTGCGTTTTGGCGACCAGTTGCTCAGCCTTGTAATGTTTGAGACAAAGAAACCATCGCCATTTAGTCATCGTCTTGGCACAGGTTCTAATATTTGTGTTAACGTTTCGATTGCTATCATATATAGCATACATGGCACCAAATAAAACATGATGAGATACGAACTATGCGTGAATTATATGAATGATATTTTCAAACTGAGACTTCCATTTCAAATTGATGAAAAAGAACAATACGTTACCCGCCAAGTATTCTGGTTTATATTATTTTTCCCAAAATGGCATGAACGGAATTATATATATTTAGCAAAAATTAAGGCAATTTCAATCCTCTTTTTTTGAGGATTTTGTTTTGCCGAGCCCAGTGGTAGCCATATTGATCCAAGCAATGCATAGCGGGGGGAGGGCTGGGGTCAACAGATTCGACATGTAGTTGTCGACATTTCTGAGTCACGATCAAATTAGAAATGAAAGAAATGAAAGAGGTCCTGTACCAGGGCACGATGAAACGACACCTGGAACTGTTTTCTACAGGGGGGACGTACCTTGTAATTTACACTCTTTGATTGCAAGAGGTAAAAAACGGCGCCAGATCCAGGGGGAAAACAAAGGATTTTACCGGGGTTTTCCCGGCCACGCCGCCCCGGGTACAAATAGATACTTTACGATGCCTTAAACAGCGGCCCCTTGGGGCAGCCGTCCTGCCCCCCTGCTATGGCTTTATGCTTCTCGGCGTCCCCGAGGTGCGGCGCAGCCTCCTTCCTCCCCGCCCAACGGTGGCGCCCTCTTCGGGGGGCTGCCAATGCCCTGTTGCTAGAAAAGCGATTTACCCGATTAATGTCAGCACCCCGGCGATTAATTCCCCAGCGCTCACAATACGGTGTCGGGCTTAGCTAACGAGCGGGGTGACAATTAAATTTGTCGGGGTTGAGGATACGGGTGGGCGCTGCGGTGCGGACTGGGTGGAGGGAGGAGGGGGAGGGGGAGGGGGGTGGGGCATGAGGGGTGGGTGGGCTAAGCCTTGGGACCCCGGCCAGACGTGGGCGGGGCCGGGGGCCGGGTGGGTCGGGGGCTTCGGGGTGGGAGAGGTTGGCGGGGGGTGGGGGTTAGTCACTGGCGCACAGTGACGACAGTGCGGGGCAGTTCACCGCCCGACCCTCCCCGGACTTGCTTGGCCATCTGCAATTCAGATTTTGACCTCCTGGTGAGATTCCGTAGCGGCTGGGAAATCCCAGCATTTCATATAATCCAATGCGTGGATGAATAGGGGGAAAAAAACTGTGCTTGGGCGAGAGCTTTTCCATGTGCTGGATAGAGAGCTACAAATACACAAAAAAAACATCAAGGCCGTATGGGTGCCATACAAAGGACAAGGCGTCATGGATCGTGCGGGCTTGATCATGTGACTCCGGTCGTCATGGCTGCTGATACCAGAAAGAGGCTTGGACCGGAAGACATCTGAGCGCCTTGATCAAATTCGTTGTGACCGTTCACCGAGTAATTCGAAAATATATATGCACAGAAGCGTACTCAAGAACTCGACGGTCATAATGGCAAACTAAAAAATATATGTCGAAAAAATAGTGAAAGAATGATGTGCACCGATCCACCTTGCGCCTGTCCAATATCAGGGGTGTATGTTAAGAGCTCGCTGAAACAGCGCCAACATAACTCAAGCACCATTTAAGATGGGGTCGGGGGCAAGGGGTATTTTCGTTTCTCGGGAATTAGCTTTTCATTTCACCGTGAACTGGGAACGCGGAAAATAATTAATTGTGAACTGGGTATGGGGCATACGCCCACCGTCGTGACCAAGGAATTCCATTTATCGTGAAATGGGAATTCTAATATTAAGTAACCGTGAAACGGGAAATTCGGAAATTCCATTATATTCATCATTGGCAATGAGTCATTCAGACGGATTACACTGCAAGTGCCACTGATGTGTCCGTCTGATTGCTTCCTCTCACAAAATGGCGGCAAACATTGAGATTCATATCTCGCGTCATAAAGACCGACTTATAGTGATTATTGGTGACCGTATCTGTGACTTCCGGTAACGTTCCACTACGGAATATCCCATGCGGTCTTCAAATGAAAAGTGGTTTATCTGCGAGGGAACGTGTAAAATATCATCGATTCATTTCCTAAGAAATATCTGCCGGGGTTGAAGGTTTGTTGGGAGCATCTCGGAGGAGGGGGTGATAGGGTGATAGGGGGGTGGGGGAGCTGTGAAGGACACAGCTGCGAGATGAATGGAGGAAGGGATGGTGCCGGCTATTCTTATGCTTAAGATGTAATTGGATGATATGGGTTATGCCTCGCATGACAACCACGTGGCTGTGTGATCGCGCCAGGCGATAGCACCGTAGTCGACAAATATCATTGTATGCCGACTAACGGAGTGTGGGTTCGAACCCCACTGCAATGACTGGAGTCACATGATCAAAGCCATAACGCCTCAAGTTTCCTATTCAGCCCCGCTAGTTGAAATGATAATAAAACAAAGTAAAATTAAAATTAAATTATTTTGTATTTATATATATGCAAATAGGCGCTGAATGCTGTTTGATTTGTCATAAGTAGTCGACGTAATATTTTAATAGAAGTTTCACCGTTTTAGTTTATTGGGAAACATCTCCCACAGATTTCCGCTGAAAGCCAGAGTGACATCGAAACGGATATTGCGGGCGCAATGCGTATCGGGAAGCATCCTCCAGCATTCTGAACCGGAAGTCACGCGATCCCACCCCCTTCTGTGTCTCGTCCAGGGAACTGGGAAGACGATGCCACGTGCTTAGCGAGGGATGAGTTCTGCGTTGAAGGGGGAGGGTGGGGGGTGGAGCCCGAGAGGCTGTGGAACCGGGGGGGGGGGGGTGCAGCGCTAGGTGGTCGGTATGACGCAGCGGCAGAGTAGGGGGCATGGAGGTTGGAATCAAGATGGGGAGGGATCGAGTGAAAACCAGTGTGTAGATAGAGACATACAGAGGGAGCGAGAGGCACTGGCAGAGAGGGATAAGTCTTTCGAAAGAAATTGCCGGGGATAGGCTGTAGGAGATACAGTGGGTGGAGTGGAGTGAGGTCTAGCGGTAGGTAGCCGTCGATGGCGGGACGGGTAGCATGGGGGTGGATATTTGCACGAGGGCGGTATAGTTGAAGGTTCTAGGATTTCGGGCCTTTTGTGGGAAAACGGAATCGACCCTCGACATGCGGGCCAGAGTCAACAGCCGCACAGACCCGAAATGTAGGGTGAGGGGGGTGGGGAGTGTATTGGGGGAGGGTATGGGGTTAGAGGGTAGGGGGTGAGGTTAGGGTGTGAGGGTAGGGGGGTGAGGGTAGGGGGCGTGAGGGTAGGGGGTGAGGGTAGGGGAGTGAGGTTAGGGGGATGAGGGTAGAGGTGGCTGAGAAGATGGAGGGGGAGGGTGGGGGGGGGGCTGAGGAGGTGCAGGGGGAGGAGGTGGAGGGTGAGGGAGATATGGGGAGGGGAGGGGGGGGCGAAGGGGAGGAGAGGGCAGTTCGAAGGGTGGAAGGACCGAGAGCACCGGGAGCGCCAGTACACAACCCTGAGGCCTTAGATCTGTCAATATGGTACCGTGGTGTGCGCAGGGGAGGGTGGGCATGAGCTGGCTGGTGGGTGGGTAGGGGGGGGGGGGAAGAGAAAGGGGGGATTTTTGAGGGGGGAGGGCAGGGGTGAGAGGGAGAGAGAGAGAGAGAGAGAGATGGGAGTGGGGAGGGCGGGGGTAAGGGTGACAAGTGGAGACTACCGGGAATGAGGTATTTGGGAGAAGATCTGTGAATGGTGCTCTCCTCCTCACATCGCAGCACCCTTCCCGGCCTCCTCGGTCGTCCAGGGCGACTTCCCGAAATGGCACTCTGCACCCCCCCCCCCCTCCGACACCCTTGTTCCCCGCCCCAGCCCTGCCCTGCCCGCCCCCATTGGGTCTTCCTTGAGAACTATGCCCTTCTTATTCCGGTCTTTAGTCTGCACCACACAACACGCCGAGACCAAACACCGGGGGCTTCTCTTCCATTGCGGCACGCCAGAACGAGGCTACTTCCGGTGATGGCTGCCAGCTATTTGTCCGCCGAGTGTCACTCTCGCAAAGTCACGTGGACGAGATCTGGGTGAGAAGAGCTCCCCCGCTCCGTCCCCAACCTCTCCGCCCCCCGCACCCCTTGCTAAGCCGTATCAGTAACCAAAGTTTTCAATTAGAACTATTCTTACTCTAAGAGCATTCACACTTACGGGCGTTTGAAAGCAAACGCCCGCTTGAAGGCTTTTTCCCCTGAGATTGTCGGTGGCAAAGAGTGTGTGAATGTCGCTATTTTCACTTTGCCCTGAAGGTAAACACGGGTCTCCCCCGCTTAAGCGGTTACCGCCGTCGGCCACACTCTGCCCACCGCCCCGCCACTGAAAAGACCTCTTGGGCCCCGACCACCCCCCCCACTACCCCTCCGCCGCCCCCGTCCTCCCCTTGAGATTTCGTCCTTCCCCAGGTCGTGTGTCTGTCTGTCTGTCTGTCTGTCTGTCTGTCCAGAGACCGGGGGCGGGGGGGGGGGGGGTCCCGGCCGAGCGCTCACCGAAAAGTCGCTCTCGTTCCCGCGATAGAAACTCGGTGTTTGCCGACAAATTTCCTCGATTTCCGCCGTTCCATCTTGGCCTTAAGAGCCGACAAAGGCATTTTGCCCCGGGGCAAAAACCTTTACAGCGGCATTGCATTGCGCTTGCGCTGTCAGTCAGTGTGGCGAATCATCGGTTTCGTCGATGCAGCGTCTCTATCCTCCACTACCCCCACTCCCCCCCCCCCCGCACCACCCTCACCACTCCCACCCGCACCTCCCTCCTCCAGCCCGACCCGCCCTTCCCCCCCCCCCTCCCGCCGGTGCCCTCCTCACCCCTCCATTGAGGGCTGGGCACACGTCCTCTGACAAAAACCGTCACTTTGTACGTGTCAATCGATCATCTATCAAAAACCTACTTAGCACTATGGGGACAAAGAGGCATGCTGCAGAAGCCAAATGGCTGGTGTCATGTTTGCTCGTTCCCTGGTGCCATGACTACCCCACCACTTGGTGTCATTCCTGCCCCCAATTCCTGGTGCCATAGCTGTAGCCCACCATGGAACGATGAAGTCAATGGCCCCTAAAATCCCCCCCCCACCTCTAAAGTCTGGCAGCCGAGCTCCCCACCATGCTGCCTTCCCCCTACCATCATGGTCGCAGACTCACGGTAGCAGGGTACGAGCCACGGGGGTTAAATGTTCCCTCATCCCATTATTGCTTTCTCATTATTAGTACTTAATTGTTGTCTTATTCTTCTTGTCACTTGTCTTTTCATAATAGTTATTAGTTTCATAACAATACCACTACTAATAACAGTAATACTTATGGTCACAGATGCTACACATACAATTTAAAATATAGCAAGTGTTAAAGTATCAAATGTAATATAGCATTTTGTTCCCACTAGGTCGTTCACGAAACATCTCAAGTTCCTGCAAACAAACATTTATTGCACAGCCACTTAACTTAGCGACGGACAAACCGTTTTTACCAAATTATTACCAATTAGTTTAGGTTTTTGGTCGATCCCTCCCCCTAATCACGCCTCTACTCCTAACCTCCCCCTCCTCCCTCCTGTACGTCGCTTACGTTACCCCCTCCCTGCCCGCACTCCCTCCCGGCACCTCCCAGGTGCCTCCAATAACAGAAGGTAAATTGCTTGATTATACTCATTACAAGCTATGTAGCTTTTTGAGAGCGAAAATATCCCTCCGCCAAATTACATTTTGAGTTTTGCCCTTTGTTTCCCAGCCTCGCTACGTGCTGCCAGAGACGCTACAGCTAGCACTTTACAAGGTCACAGGGTCATTGAATGCAATAAAGGGTGATGCATGCAAAAACAGGCAAAATATGAAGCAAAACATGGAAGAAGAAATTATGTCCGCCTGAATATGTTTTTCGGGGGTGGGGATGGGGGTGGGAGTGGGGGTGGGGGGGGGTATGTGCAGGGGTTCTCGTATGAAGTTATAGTTATCCCTGCCGAGCAACAATACAGTTTCCATAGCGACCCTAGCCTTCCCAAATGCGCCGTAGGGGTCTGAGATAACCATGGCATTGCGCGCTCCCTCTTTACCGTCTTTGTATCCCCCTGCAGTTTATCTACCTCCGTCCCTTCCACCCTCTGTAACCCCCCCCTCCCTCCCCACCCACAACCCCCCACGTACCACCCAGCCTTTCTCAAAACACAATACCTGGCCCATACATGTACGTGTCAAGCCCTCTGTCAGAGTCACTTCTGCCAGGTTCTTGCAATGCGTATCATCGGAATCAGGTTTGGACAGCCGCCATATTGGTCTATGCGGTGTCGCCAAGAAATGTGCGGATGAAGATTTTGATTTCGGGTGAAGGCGATTGATGAATGATAACGCTGCCTACATGCCTTGCTGCCACCGTGGACGTCAGACCGCACGTGGGGAGGGAAGCAAGTGAAAAAAACGAGTCCGGATTCAAGAAAAAAAAACAAAGGATTCGGACGGCTGGGGCAAAAATAATTTAATATGAAGCATGCAATAACAACATAGAAAATGAGATATCATGAGACGTGCTGATAGGGAGAGGCAAAAAATGAGATTTGGTCAAATAGATCTGGCAGCAGATAAAGAGAAGGGGAGTGGGGAACCGGGCATTTGAGAGCAGAAACCTAAAGGCAGAGAAGGGGTGTAGAACTATGCGGAGATATATCTGGCAGCAAAGAGGAGAATTGGAGATAGACCTGGTAGAGGAGAAAAGGAAGATCAGATATGAGGGATTGACTTGGCAGGAGAGAAAGGTAAAAACAGATATGATGGGTAGACGTGGAGGTAGAGAACGGGAACAAGAGAGAGGGGGATATATCTAGGGGTAGAGAGAAGCAAACATGATTTATCAGGTGCTATAACTGGGGAGGGAACACGGGTTAGGATGGGCGCAAGCGGGTAAGGATAGTTCTAATGATAGAGAAAATATAAAAAAACAGGTATTAAGCAATAGATCGAAATAGGAAAAGTGAAACATTGTGGGGGCAAAATGGAATAAGGGACAAGAATCATGAAAATAGAGTGGGAAACAATGGAGAAGAGAAGTCTGTGGATGAAAGAAGAAAAAGTCTGTGGATGAGAGAAGAGAAGGGAGTATACGCTGACAAAATGTTGGGTAGAAAGCGAAGAAATGGTGAGAACGAGTTAGCGATGTCCTGTGATCTGGCGAGGGAGGGGAAGCGCGGCGCCGGTGACGTGGTGGTGATCGTGGTGATGGTGGTGCGGAGAGGGAGGGGGTGAGGGAGGGATTGGGGGAGGGGAGAGGGGGAAGGGTGAGGTGCAGATGCCGACCGGGGTCGGCGGATGTATTTCATATCCAGCACATCCCGTCCCCTCTCATGTGAGAAGTGTCGCCCCCTGGCGGGTTTATTGCTAGCCGCGAGGGGGAATATTAGAATTGTTGTCATGGATACAATGGAAGTGTGTCACCGCCATCCGCCCCCCCCCCCCCACTACCGATACTCTTCTTTCCTCTCCTCCCCTCCCTCGCCATGTTGTGTGGCTGCAGTCGTTCCTGCATCATGAAGAACCCCACGCTACCACATGGGCTAGCTACGCCACCCCCACCACTGGCGCCTGCCCACCCTACCGAGCCCTCCCCTGATTTCTATGGACCCCACAGCGGTCCCCTGATGTCTAGGGGACCCCCTCACTAATCCCTCCCCTGCCCTGCCCTCCCCTCCCCTGATGTCTATGGAACCCCTTACCCAATCACTCCCCTCCCCTCGACACCATTCTACCGACTTTGCTTCCCAATTGCCAAAATTTAATGTACATCCGCCCCCCCCCCTCCTCCCTCCCCCTGATTGGACACACACGGACGCCATCGGGTATCAAGTTCTGCATCATTAATTGTCCGCAAAGAATATGGCGCAGGTAGTATGAAGGATATGAGACCCACCCTCCCAACGACCACTGATGTCCCCGCTCAGCGAGCCTCCATAGCTCAGCTGGCAGACAGGCTGAGAAGCGGACCAACAGGTCGTGCATTCGAACCCTGGTACCTGCATCTAGGAACATTTCTAGAATTCATCCAACCCAATATCATTGTCTCGGAACTCTCCTCCCCATCCTCTCTCCTCCCCATCCTCTCTCCTCCCCATTCTCTCTCCTCCCCATTCTCTCTCCTCCCCATTCTCTCTCCTCCCCATTCTCTCTCTTCCCCATTCGCTCACCCCCTCACCCGCCCCTCTAGCCCTCTCTAACCCCCGCCCTTGTGCCCCTTCAGTAGGAGTGCCTGCTCCCCACCCCCTCTGTCGATGGCTCTGGCCTTGAGCGGGTCATGCTCGAGTGGTGCCCGCATCCGGCCGGATGGTGTGTCATGTGTGGACCTGTGATATGAGTCCATGGTCCTCTATGGTCCTGAGTCCATGGATCTGAGTCCATGGTCCTCTATCGTTCTGATTCCATGGACCTCTATGGACCTGAGTGCATGGCCCTCTGCGGTCCAGAGTCCATGGTCCTCTATGGTTCTGAGTCCATTGTCCTCTATGGACCAGAGTCCATGGACCTCTATGGACATTCATTGCCCCACACTATCTTTCAGATGATCTCTACGCTCATTGTATGCATGACTTTTATCGGAATATCACAACTCCGCATCCTCACCAATCCCATGCCTCCTCCCCACCAAGCCCTCGCCCCCTCACCCCAGCGTCCTGTAAGAGGCTGCACGTTTCCCGTTATTTTGGTGCATGCGAACTTGTTTTTATTTATACATCCTAAAATAGACTTACTGACATTTCCATTGCAGCAACTAACACCACCAATAAAATGTCATGTTGGGAATAAAACAAAATTGACCCAGTATCTGGTATATAGTGGGGGTAATAACGCTTTATCCCAGTCTTATGTGTCTTTGGTTTGCGGTTTGATTGTCTCGACACGGATAATAGTAGGACTAAGGTATGTTATTAATGGGTCTGCGCCTCCCCTTTCCGACTCCAGCCCCGCCCCCCTTTGCTGCCCCCCCCCCCCAGACTTCGTGGCCCCCTAGCTGCCCCACCCCCCACCCTTCCCTCCAGGGGCGCGACGCAAGCAGAATTTAATAAAGACATCGAGCAGACAAAATGAGTTTTGTTTTTAATATCGCTACATATTTGTCATGCCTGACGCGGCATATCTCAAGTAACTTGGTTTAATAATCCACCTTCACCTCCACCCCACCCCACCACCCAAAAACCTCCCCCCTCCCCATCCCCATCCCCGCCCATCTCCCTTCCTTCCCGCTGCTGCCATCCCCAACCCGCCGCCCTCCTTTCCTTCATTTCCAGATATTGCCCGTCCGTCAGTCCCCCAGCCCAGCCCAGCCCAGCTCAGTTCAGCCCAGCAAAGCCCGGCCCAGCCTCCACCCCGGTCATGGTCGGGCTCGTACCGGAGGAGATTAAAGTCAGCTTCGGGCGCTGTCGCCGTCGGCCAAATCTCCCCGGATCACAAGGCCGCAACTGAGCCAGCGGCTCCCCACGCCGGTTGGTGGTAGGGGCAAAGTGGCGCCGTTACCGCGGGTGGCGCAGGCTCCCAGCGCCGCACGGCTTGCTTCCTAGTCTTTATTGACTGGCACGTCAAAGGTCCACCACGCCACCTCGCGGCTGGCCGCCATGATGGTCGCAACGGGGGAGATCTCATAACAGGTGTCGCTCACGGCTTTTGTGAGTCGTGCAGTCTCCGCATGGTGGCGTTGTCGTGTCATCATTGATTTCGGGGATTCCCTTATATTTATCTGTATATATATATATTTTTGTGTGTGTTATTATTTGAACCAGGGAGTCTTTAGAAGTTCCCCCGATGCAAATGTCATTGATTAGAGTCACCTCGAACAAACATATGTACAAATGAAAGAAAAAAAAACTATAAAATTAGGTGAATGCTCTGTGCTGCGATTATCGATATAATTCTAACCAAAACTGAAAGTTTATAGCTTCGTCGCTTCATACACATTATAGTATTATAAACTGTGTTGCATTCACTGACCCTGACCAAACATGGTTCTGCCACCATTAAGACGCGTTCTGCCTATATCGTATCTTTATATATGAATGCCAATGTTATACTCATGCTGGGGGTCGTGCCCCATTCGTTGGCACACATGTCTACGGTAGTTTCACTTTCCCCATCTTCGTCCAGGTATCACCCCATACCTCTACGATTGATCCCTTCCATCGATGGGACAACACGAACTCAGAGATGGAAGGGTTCCTCTCTGAGCAATCAACCTACCGTTAAAGCGAAGATTGTCATCATTGTCGCCCACGACAAGTGAATTTCTAAAGCTCAGCGTACCATAATTAGACGTGTGTGTATCTTATCACGTTGCCCAATATATATGTATGCCGACATAAAATGGCGTCGCTTTTTGCCACGCATTTCCACATCAGCGCAGCCTCTTTAAACTTGACAAAAACGGTTATTTATTACCATCGCACTTGATATGCGCGGCCGAGCGGACAACGTACTGTCTATATCAGTGTGCAGCGCCGCCTACCGGGAGAGTGGATGAACAGTGACAAATGGAGATATAATAAGGTTTCAAATCCACGTGATACCGTGTCGGTTGAAGCTGTCGCTGTTGGCGGGGGCGGGGGAGGGGGGGAGCAGGGGGGGAGGGGGACGGGTTGGAGCGGGCAGGAGGATTGAGGGGTGTATGGGTTGAAGGGGATACAGGACCAGGGGATATGAGGTGAGGGGGTACATGGCGTGGGGGAGGGGGCGATGAGAGGGGGGAGGGAGAGGGGGGTAAAGGAACGGGTCGGATCATCGGAAGTTGGTTGGGTTAAGGCTGTGAAGGAATGAGGGTGGGAGGGTTGGAAGGTAGGGTGGAATGGGTTTTTGTCAGGGTGTGTTGCGGCGTGCCCCGTGGTGAGCACCCTTAGCCAGTAGCGACCGCTATCTCACCCCTCCACTTCGACATATACCCCCCCCTCCCAACACACACCCGCCCCCTTTGCCCCAGTCGCCTCTTCTCAGCCTCAGCCTCAGCCTCCATACTTCTAACTTCTCTTTACCTTACCTCGTTCGGTCTATCCTATTCTCTCTCTGTTTCTCTCTTCTCTTTCTCTGTCTATATTTCCTCCCACTTCACGCTCTCTGTATTTTCGGTTTTTCTCTCGCCCTCTTTCCCTCGCTTTTTCCTCACTATGTCACTCTATCTATGCCTCTCTCTTTCTCTCTCTCTCTCTCTCTCTCTCTCTCTCTTCGCTCTCTCACCCCCCGCCCCTCCACCCCCCCCCTCTCGCCCGCCCATTCCCATACCGCCACACGTGTTACCTCTGTGACGTATGTGAAGTGATCTTTACCAGATAAAGGTCCCGGCAGACCGCATTCACCGGGGTCTGAGGTATCATGACGCCCTAACAAGGCGGACCCCGGGGCCCCCCCGCCATCTCTCACTGTCTGTAGTTTTCACATTACGCCTGCCCCCTCGGCGCCCCTTCGGCCCACCCCTCAGCAACCCCGAGACAAAGCCCAGGGGCCCTCCGGCCGGGGCCCTGAAAGGATCGAGCACGGGTCCGAAGGGTGCTTTACGCGTCTTCTCTTCGCCGGGGCTGGGACAATTATACCCCGCGATCAAAATCCTTCAAAATGCCAAACGCGGCCAATTGAAGAGGCAACCGAGTAGAAAATAGGAGCCATTGACGGCTCTGAGGGCCAGTGACGAGGAATTTTCCACATGTTTCGTTTCAATTTGGAGAGGGCGGGCGCAGAAAGACAACCCGTCGCGGAGAAGAAGGGCTTTGGTGCGCAGAGAGAGAAAGACAGAGAGGGGGGGGTGGAGTGGGGGAGGGGGCGGCCCAAGGGGGGTAACAGGATGGATGGGAGGGGGTGGGTGAAGGGCCCGGAGGGGAGGGCTTGGAGGTCTGGAGTGGGCGTGGGAGAGGGGTGGACGCAGAGCGCCAGTGGTAAAGCCCATCCCGCCTTTCAACGTCCTCTAAAAGCAGACGACATTTCGCACCGTCGTTTCGGTTTTCTCCCGCGCCAAATGCGGCGTATATCCTTGTTTCCGGCTGTCACCACCCGATACCCCGCCCTCCTCCCCCCTCCCCTGTACCCCTCTTTCCTTCTGTCACCCTCGGCGCCCGAAATACCCAGTCCAGTTGGGTGAAGACATGACTCGGTAAAAGACATAAAAAAAGGTCCGGCGGCGAGCGGTGAAGGCAGCTTTAAAGGGTGACCGCAAAGATCGATCTCTCCCCACCCCCACCCACACCCATCCACCCTTCACATCTCCACATCGCCTGGGTCTGGAATGCGAATTTACATGTCGGGGCTCGTAACACAGCATCTGTCGCCAGAACCATTCACACTTCACTGGCAATCTCTCCGTGGCTCCCTCTCGGTTTCTCGCCATGCCGTCATCAAAATTGTCGACTGCCCCCCCCACCCTCCCCCACCTCCTTCCACCCCCGCTTCACACCATGCATACCTCCCTGCATGCACCCTCCCCCACTCCCGCCGCCCCCCCCTTCATCGCCATACTAAAACCAGGGCGAATAATGTTTTCTCTTTAGATGTTTCCTTTCTGTGCTAAGTAAGTGAACCCCCCTGGGCTCCCATCGGATATTCCAATATGAATATAATTACGTCACGAAGAGTCCTATTTGATTACATCAAATTAAAGTAAGCCGTTTACTGCCAAATGCAAGTTAAATTACATGAACGTTCAATAAAAAGTCTAGTAGGCTATGTGTAGCCATACTAAGTCTATCATCTGGCGCACATAAATACCAAATAAAAGAGACCTAATCCTTCACTAAATCTCTCTTGCGCATGGAGTTACTTTCAAGAATATAAAAGAAACACGTTACTCATTATCCATGATAGTTTCAACCAATTCGACCCGTTATTATTCTGCTTGAAAACTGTGCATCCCTAATCCTATCCAAACAGGCTTATACATCTCCGACCCCCGGAACCAAATAAGTTTTTTCTGAATTGCGTTTCTCTCCTGGGCAACGGCACGATGAGTTGAAAATTGCTTTTTCCGTGTAGGTCTATGTCAGGTATATAATCCTGAAGGTGGTTGGCGGGCGGTATATCGCTTTGAACTGATTGGTGACTAAGGGATGTCCCCGCTGAATATCATGTAGTCTTGTCGGGTCATGACCAGGGTGGGGCGGAAGGGGTGGGGCTGGGGTGGCGGGGTGGGTGGGGGGGGGGGGGGCCCAAAGGGAGTCAGTCACACCACGTGAGAAGATAAAGGTTCTGAAACTGACCAACTTCCGTTTTAACGGGATCACGTGCACTGAACTTGTGTTGTCTTCAAAGTTAGACATCGGACACAAAAACCTACATTCAAACCGCTAAACAGATTATGAAGGAATTCCCGGCCCCCCCACGAAGTACTTTGCCATGGTAACGGCTAGGGAATTGTATGCAGTGCAGGGAGGGGTAAGGTAGGGGATGAGGCGGCGCCCCCCGGGGGGGGGGGTGTCGGCTTAATGAGATATTGTAAACGAGGCTGGTCAGTTTCAGAATCATTAGAATAAGTCCCAAGCACGCCCGCCCCTCCCCTCCACTCCTCGCCCCCGTCCCTGCCTATTTGACATTTCTATCATCCCCATCAAAACTCGCTGACACCGGCTGAATAAGAGCAGCGGTTGACAATGTAAAGCTGGTGTGAGTAGGACTTCAAGATATTTAGGAAAACATATTCCCTTTAACTCCGTGGGAATCAGGAGAATATATCAAGGTGATGTGACATGTTAATATCACTTGGTACGGTCTCCTTGATTCTTCTTTCGCGTGTATATGCGGTGTTATTTCTATCAGGACCCCTTGCAACGGCTTCCCCCAACGTGCCACGCGTGACGCGTGACACCGTGAAGTCGGGAATGTATATATATGGTCGATGTGGCGGCTAGGGAGGATGGTGTGGTAAGGGGGAAGGGGGGGGGGGTAAATGAATATCCTGATAATTCGTATCTGGTTGACCGCATGAGACCGTTGAAAAACTGAGTTTATCGTTGAAAAATTGAGTTTATCGTTGAAAGACTGAGTTTATCGTTGAAAAAGTGAGTTTATCGTTGAAAAACTGAGTTTATCGTTGAAAAACTGAGTTTATCGTTGAAAAACTCAATTTATCGATAACCCGGTAAATATCAAGTATTGCGCGTGCGCCAAATGCAATCAGGTTAATCCGGCGTGCACATGTGCATAGTGTCTATGGCAGATTTTACGGTATTCAAAGTATGCTTAGCGTACTTAGGCCTAGCGGCCTCGGGCCGATAATGAAAATTGGCGGGCTGCTACAGCTTGATGTCGGGCCAATAAAATTGCCTAACGCCCCGTAAACTCGCGCTATTGTCATATTGATTTATGTTGACGTAACGAAGAGCCGAACGGACCGACCTGGAATTGTTGAAAACTATAATGTTGCAGGAAATTGCAGCTGAGTTGACCGTTTTTCAAGAATCAGGGCTCCCCGCACGGTGGCGCTACGCAAGCTCCGCTTTTAAAATGGAGCCCTAGCGGAGTGAGTCGAAGGCAAAGAGTGGCGGGTAGCTTGCACAATCTCCGCGTTCGGTTATGCACTCCGTGGAGTCCGACTACTCCGCTCGCATACCCGAACCCACCCATTTATCCCCTGATTTATCCCATATTGCAACGCAAGACAACACTGTGGCGCAAGCGTAACGCCCTCTGCCAGGAGATCGACAAGATAAGTGACGTGTTTGACCAGTATATAAGTAATAAGAGAGTGGCATCAGGTAGTTGTCAGTTGAATTGACTGACGTGGACCGGTTTGCCGTATAGACCCAGATTTCTTATTGTCAGGACACGCAAGTAGACAGGTAAATACTCAGTCTTGTCCCGGTTTTTTTCTTGTCAACGTGACTTTTCTTTCTCCAAAAAGAGATGGCAATAGGTCTTGCGTAGAAAAGTATATGGTGTAAAGTAGTGCCTAATATATGATCGTATATCAGGGTTATATATGGTTACTGGTTATTTATATCTTTGTATATATTGTTTCTTTTACTAATGTTTGGCCAGATTACTGCCTGTTACATTAATCTGTGGCATATTTAATCATGCTTGTGGACGTTACGGGTGCGTGGTTCGGTCGACCTCATCACATGCCGATTCGTTACGACAGGCCACTTCATCACTCACAGGCTCGCACTAAAGTAGTTCCATATATGTAACGCAGCTCGCTCCGATATGGGTCCAGTCGCGGAT
>OZ025264.1:16380585-16581844 GCA_964019135.1 Arenicola marina
TCCATCACCAATATACCAGTGAGGATCCATCCCCAATATACCAGTGAGGATCCATCCCCAATATACCAGTGAGGATCCATCACCAATATACCAGTTAGGATCCATCACCAATATACCAGTGAGGATCCATCCCCAATATACCAGTGAGGATCCATCACCAATATACCAGTGAAGATCCATCACCAATATACCAACTAGGAACCGTCACCAATATACCAGTGAGAAACCATCACCAATATACCAGTGAAGATCCATCACCAATACACCAGTGAGGAACCATCACCAATATACCAGTGAGGATCCATCTCCAATGTACCAGTGGTAATCCATTACGGTTATTACCAACATACCAACGAGGAACCATCACCAATATGCGTGCCCCAGTGCTCAGCCATGGTCAGCTGGTTTGCCGGACACACCCGCCTTGCACAACAGAGTCAATCCAATGCTTTCTCAAACATTCATACCAATACATATAACTTTATGTATATAAATATATTATGCATGGCGTTCGTTGAGGTTTGACTGTAAAAGCCGAGGTTTAGCAATGGTAGTTCAATCTATACTCAATGGAGAGATCAGTCTTGCAGGTCTCGGGTGTAAATACAGTCTGGCGGTTCATGCCCTTTGAAGCCGAACGGATCCCATAAAAGCTTGGTTTGGCGGTACACGTGTCTTAAGAAAACGGCGTTACGGGCAGTTTCACCGGCGGTATGAGTGCACGGAAATCGTGTTTAGGAGTTACGTACTAAGTCGGGGTTATAACATACATTTTGTTTGAAAAGAGATTAATCGCTGTCATAAAATTATCAGATTACTACATAGTGAGGTATATTTATTTATCCGTTGATATGGGTTAGTGGTTGGGGGAGGGGGGGGGGGGGTTATGGAAGGAAGGGGGAAGGGGAGGGGGGGGGGTGAAGCCGTGCCGTTGTTGGTAATTGTGGAAAGGTAATATTTGTTTAGCGAGGGATACAGTGTATGCGGAGGACATTTTACACTAGGGCCGCATATGGATCAACTTGTGTCTCAACCCTTTTTTTTATGAGTATTATGTATATGCCATTTATATAACTATGATCAATATGGTCAAACAAATCTAATAGTATAGTCTCGCTGCATAAATATATATACATATATATATTTGTATATACAGACATGATACACATATATTTGATTAAGCAGGTCGATAGTTAATAGGATATGTGTCCGGGAAAGAAACAAAGACCAAGGTGCGCATCAACACTGTAGTTTAATAATGTTTTGTAGATGATCTTATCTGAGGCGCTCATCACCGCGTTTGGGGCAGGGGCGGGGGAGGAGGGGGGGGGAATTTGGGAGGGGGGCTGGATGGCTGGGTGCGAGTGACGAGAGTTTCGGAGTTGTGTCTAGCGCACTGCAAGGGATAACCCGGGTTGATAGTAAGTGTTCATACTGGCCAGAAGCTGGTCTAATCCTATATATATATATATATATCTATCTATATATAGAGATGTATAAGCCTGTGTCATGATATATGTACATGTTGACATGTACGTGTGCATAAAGCCTGACTCCTGGCCCGGGAGGTCACAGTGGAGTGCTTCCTATAGCTTGACCAGATACACGACTCAGTTATCACTCGAACGGTGATATATATCACTGAAGTGCTTGATAAAGGCGTGATAAACCACATGTAATCGGTTTGCCGGGGATGCATCAAGCCGCCAGCCCCCCTCCCCTTCTCCTCCGCCCCCCCCCCCCCGTTCAAAACCATCAGTAATTGACAGTTTCAATTGGTTGGAAAAGCAGGCAGGGCTGGGTTGCTGCCAACTAAATATAACATTGAACGGAAAATATTGGAACAGATTCATTGCAGCATAGATGTATATTCAGACATGTTGCCATGGCAGGTTTATGCATAACACGGCATGTAGACCGTATCAGAAGGTGACAATGTGTTAAGCCAGGCGTATTGCTGTGAATACGAAGGCTGGCAAATACATATAGCCCTCGCAGTCGGGGATCGCATCTCGTGTTGGCAAACCAACTAAGGTTTGCGGATATAAACAAGAAACTATTTTCTTGTGCGCGAATATATACTGTTATGTTGGTGTTGATGGTGTGTCGGTGTGTGTTGAGGGGGTGGGGGAGGTGGGGGGGGGGGTGATGTGGACTTTTCGTCAGTAGGCGGGAGGGTGGGGGTGGGGGATTTCTTTCCCACACAAGTCTTTCCCCCTAGTCCTTATTTCATGCTAGCCCCCCCCCCCTCCTCCCACCTCTCTTGCTGATGTTAGCGGCTTGTAAGTCAGTTAGTCAGTCAGTCAATCTGTCTGTCACTCCGTAGCCAACCGGCACACCCACTCAACCTCTGCCATAATTTGGACAAAAAGTTATTTAACTTCGTGTCAAATGGATGCCCTGCCATGAAGAGTGAGTAGGGGGGGGGGCAACAAAAAATAACCCAGCGCGTGTACAGAACCTCCCCCCCCCCCCACACACCTATATATATATATATCTATCTCTCTATATATATGTATATCCGTATATATATATATATATATAGACCCCGGGGTTATAGTTATAAGTACGGACTGGTTGAACCTGTTTGACAGTGACCCGCACGTCGTAAGCGCACAAGTGATTCATCATCTTCAGAAGTGTCAGCCTTGCCTCCTAGTGATGCGCCTGACGTTTGAAACCCAAAAAATAAATCATTATAGCCAAGAGAATAATAACCAGCAGAAGACGAAGACGACTACTTACATGTCAGAGGAGAGTGCGTCGATTCCTATCGACTGTTGTGCCGCGGAGACACCCAAACCTGCAGTAGTAATAACTCCGGGTTTCCTGGGCCACAAAACTGTCTTTGAGTTTCGGTTACTATGAGATGTTTCAGTGCTGGACAATTATCCGTCAGTGCTGTTTACGCATTTATGTCAAACCGCATCGATGTATCGGCGCGGTACCTATGTGGTGTAACAGGGAAGTGATATCCTGGCTGCACGGTCGCCGCATGTGGTGCAGTTGTTTGATGTTCTCCCTTCTCCCGTAAGTAGCGAGTGGATGGCAAAGGAGATGCGATAGCCGTGGTTTGGCACCGTCGGGCTGGCTGGTATAGGCTGGCTGGCTGGCTGGCTGTCTGTCTGGCTGGTTAACTAAGCTTGGGAGTGAAGGAGACACCCACACCCGACTCTACGACAGCACACGACTGGCGGGCAGCTCGCAAGTCTTGCTGACTTTGATCTGTCTGGAAGCCGAGGGAGGTGGGGGAGTGGAGTAAACACACAAGCGGCCACCGCCGGGACAGCCTTCTGCACGCATGCCAGCTTGCTGGCAGGCGGGCGGTGGGTGGTGGTGGTTGAGCGGGCTGGCGGCTCGTCAGCGCCCGTGAGTCCCAGGGTGTGCGTGTGGAGGGAGGGAGGGAGGGAGGGTGGGGGTGGAGGAAGGGTATCAAGAGGTGAAGGGTGGGGTGGTGGGGGGTGGGTGGGTGGCGAGCCCACCCTCCCTAGCTTCTACCCCCAGCGGGCTGAACAGTAGCGCGCGTGGAGGGGTAAGGGTCGAACGGGAGACATGACTTTCCTCCCCGCAGTGGGCGGGGCTTGGGACGGCCAGTGGGCGGGGAATAGTGCCCTAGGCGGCCGCTGATTGGTCGAGAAAGACCCAGGCTGACCGACAGGCGAGCATTTGAGGCCTTCGCTGACAGCGCCCTATTGTCTGAAGTCACGGCCAACTCCCTTCCCTCCCATCTCCTCCTGGGAGGTGGGTCGTAGATGCGTGTAAATGTGACAGGCACCCTACCCCACCCCACCCCGGTACGCCCCTCCCCGGGGGTGTCGGGGTGATGACCGAAGTGAAATTCACACCGCTGTGGAACTAAGTACCAGGGGTGACGACCGGTGACCGGCGACTCTCAGCGAGGTGTGAAGACAGCCACCCGAACCACGTGGCGGTCCCCGCAGACCCCCCGCCGAGAGGGAACCGCCCGTCACTGACTCCTAACTATATCCGTCGGGGGTCACGTCAGCTTCCTCAGCCATGTGATTGATGCCTCGTGGAAGACCCGAAACTCAAGTCCTGACCTCAATAATCACATAATACTTGCGCAACTCCATCTCTCATTGCTCACTCACAACTATAGCGCGCACTTTTGTTAAACTGTGGGCCAGTCACACGCAGATACTGGTGGCACAACTGTAACTCATGGTTCATGTGTAGACACTGGTCGCAGTGTACTGTCGAACTGTAACGCATAGCTCAGGTGAAACTTGCTCGCACAACTGTAACTCACAGCTCAGCTGAAACTATTGATCGCACAACTAACTCACAGCTCAGCTGAAACTATTGCTCGCACAACTGGAACTCATAGCTCAGCTGAAACTATTGCTCGCACAACTGTAACTCATAGTTCAGCTGACACTATTGCTAGGACAACTAACTCACAGCACAGCTGAATCTATTGCTCGCACAACTGGAACTCATAGTTCAGTTGACACTATTGCTCGCACAACTGGAACTCACAGCTCAGCTGAAACTATTGCTCGCACAACTGTAACGCATAGTTCAGCTGAAACTATTGCTTGCACAACTGTAACTCATAGATCAGCTGAAACTATTGCTCGTACAATTATACGTCATAGTTCAGCTGAAACTATTGCTCGCACAACTAACTCACAGCTCAGCTGAAACTATTGATCGCACAACTAACTCACAGCTCAGCTGAAACTATTGCTCGCACAACTGTAACTCATAGTTCAGCAGAAACTATTGCTCGCCCAACTAACTCACAGCTCAGCTGAAACTATTGCTCGCACAATTGTAACTCATAGTTCAGCTGAAACTATTGCTCGCACAACTAACTCACAGCTCAGCTGAAACTATTGCTCGCACAACTGTACCTCATAGTTCAGCTGAAACTATTGCTCGCACAACTGTATCTCATAGTCCAGCTAAAACTATTGCTCGCACAACTGTACCTCATAGCTCAGCTGAAACTATTGTTCGCACAATTGTACATCATAGCACAGCTGAAACTATTGCTCGTACAACTGTAACTCACAACTCAGCTTATACTATTGCCTGCACAACTGTAACTCATAGCTCATTACTGAAACTATTGCTCGCACAACTAACTCACAGCTCAGCTGCAACTATTGCTCGCACAACTGTAACTCATAGTTCAGCTGAAACTATTGCTCGCACAACTGTAACTCACAGCATAGCTGAAACTATTGCTCGCACAACTGTAACTCATAGTTCAGCCGAAACTATTGCCCGGACAACTAACTCACAGCATAGCTGAAACTATTGCTCGCACAACTGTAACTCATAACCTGGCTGAAACTATTGCTCGCACAACTGTAACTCATAACTCGGCTGAAACTATTGCTCGCACAACTGTAACTCATTTAATTTACTCATTACAATAACAACTATTGCCGGCATAACTGAAACTCATTGGTTAGTCACAATAGTGCTCAGTAGTCACGAGCTACTGTGTTACCATGAGCTGAAGCCTTCGGTCCAACAGCTGCTGTGTTACCATGAGCTGAAGCCTTCGGTCTAACAGCTACTGTGTTACCATGAGCTGAAGCCTTCGGTCCAACAGCTACTGTGTTACCATGAGCTGAAGCCTTCGGTCCAACAGCTACTGTGTTACCATGAGCTGAAGCCTTCGGTCCAACAGCTACTGTGTTACCACGAGCTGAAGCCTTCGGTCTAACAGCTACTGTGTTACCATGAGCTGAAACCTCCGGTCTAACAGCTAGTGCTTGCGCACCTGGAGCCGTCTAGTCGCATCTATTGCCGGCTTGCACAACTTGAACACAACTCAACTAATTAAGCGGCAGTTCATGCACTGACCTGGTAACTTCTCAGTAATACTTGGATAGTTGACAGTCATTAGTCACTGTCACGTACTCACAATCGTTACACAGCTCAAAATCAAGATCAAAAGATCAGCACAGCTCTCAAGTAAGATAATCCTTTTGGTTGTGCGGACTCGCTTCTCGAGTCCCAGACTGGTTGAAAAAGTGGATATGAGCCCACTTCCTCAGTTAATGTACCATTTATGAACTCGAGAACTGCGAATTTGTAAATTCTGAGAGAATTCGAGCCAGATTATCATCGAAGATGAGTTTCTTGTTACAATGGAGTGCCCACTGTATAGTGACTGACGCAGGCGTAACTTGCCAGGTTCCTGTTTATCTCGGGGTCTTCATCTCCTAGATTCGATAAGTTCTTTCCTTTAATGACCAGAAACAGCACTCGAACGCTAGAGAACTTGGATTGTTATGTCTGTAATATATTCAAACTGATATTATTTCACCTGACGTATGTGTAAGTGGCTTTCTGTGTACAACGGGCCCCCGGCCCCTGTAGTACAATAGAGTGATAGAAGCATTATTATGAAATCATAACTCAATATTTCAGTCTTGTATATATCGCTTTGGCAATGTGAAATTTACTGCTCTGTCACGTACCACGGTCATGTTCATCACGAGGGAATGTAATTTTTTTTTAAATTAACAAAATATTACCCGGCAACTGTTAGACCTAATGCACATAGGGTTAGGGTTAGGGTGGGGGTCGATAGACCTCGAAGGAGCGTGTAGTTAGGGTTAGGGTTAGGGTTAGGGTTAGGGCTAGGGTCAAAGGTCAACGCACATTACATAAGCTGATAGAAACCTTATGTAATAAACACATAAGCTGATTATATTATCTGCAGTGGAACTTCTATAAACCAAACGTGCTAGAGACAGTGCCAATTATTGGGTTTAGTACATAAAATCTAGAGTAGATTTATGAACCAAACGTGTTTGGAACAGTGCGATGTATTGAGTTTAGTACATTACATCTACTGCAAAACCTGTATTTATAAACCAAACGTGATATTGGGTTTATTAAGGAGAGTTTTCGGTTTATGAAGTTTCAAGCTCCCAGTCCGGATAAAACAAATATTCAGGACATGGACAAATAAAACGTCAACAATTTTGACATGAATTCTGCTTACTCAGGATTTGGTTTCTGGAGGTTCTACGGTATAAGCCTTTAGCGATTCTAACCGTCATATCACCATATGTTCCAGGAGTTGATCTGTCCACTCGCGCGATAGCTCCACGGTGGCATAGCCTACAGTGCCAGCCACGAGTGTTGTCCTTCTGTTATGGCGCCGATGAGAGAGCGTAGCCGATGTGGTCTTGGTTGGTGTCTTGGCGAACAAGCGAGCCCGCTGGTTGATCTCAGGCCGTATATCTCGACCACGTGGCTGCAAATCCCTCGTCAAACTGATACATGTTCCGAGTCCACAGTTATTCGCAGAGGGCCTCAACCCATGCATTATATGGTGTCACCGCCGACGTTGGATCTATCTCACTGTACACATATGTATAGGGTGAATTGGTATGGTATATATATGTACCATGTATGGGTGTGTATGTATATACGTGATGTCAGTGCCGCATGCAGACCAACCGCAAGCTAGAGCGGACCGACATTCAAATCGCCAGTTTTTATCTAAGTGAAAATGAGTAATGGTGTTTTAATAAAGACCCACGTTCACCCCCGCCCCCCCCCCCCGCTCCCCCCTGCCACAAACTGGCTCGTTGAACACGCTACAGCTTCATTGAATACTCTACGAGGGGCTTTATTGGTGGGTAGGCCGGTCCACCTGGGCCACGCCTGCACCGCACCTATACACAGAACCCATTCCTACAGGCTCTCACTCCTTTTCGTTCTTTTTTTATCTCTCACTCTGTCTCTCAATTTATTGTCATTTTTCTCCTCTCTTTAAAGCACAATTGCTTTATTCCTACACACTTCACGTTACGGAATCTTTCGTGTTCATATTAATTAATGTAGAAAACATGATAACAATACGTGTTTTCCGTTCATATATCGATGCATCATTTATCTTGTGCCCTCCGCTCTCTCTCCCACTCTCAGTACGGCTAAAGTCACATATTGAACAAACCACTGAAAGGCATAATTGGGCTTAATTGAAATTAACCATCGTTAATGGGTTTGCGCAAAGCCCAGGAACCAGACCCAGAATCTCTATCTGCTGCTCTCTGGCTATTGATTTTCTCGTTCTCTCTGTTTATCTGGACTTTTTGCTCTCCACGAGGTTTGTAGTTTCGTTCTTTTCTATATACTCATCCTCCTGTCACTCATTCTCTCTCTCGCTCGCTCAGTTTCACATCGTTCATATGTCTCTAACTTTTTTCTCGTATGTTCATTTATAGCCCCACAGTTGCTAACCTCGTCACACTATCGCTCCTAATGAACTCACTTCTCTCACCCACACACTCACATACCTAATTTGTCTATATATATTTCATATATATATATACCTTCGACTACGTATCAAAGCTATGCCTGGAGTTTCAGACCCCTAACCCCGGCTAACCCAACCATGAAACACAGTTGTTTGAGCAAAAGAAGTTACTTGGGTCCAAGGCGCGTGGGGGGGGGGGGGCGTGGAGATGTGGGGCGGGGCGGAGCGGTTGGGCGGAGGAGCGGGGTGGAGGGGCGGGAACCATGGTTGGGCGGGGTGGCGGACAGTGGTGCGCGCTCGCTGGAGGGTGGATGGGTGAAGGGTCTGCATGTCTCAGGTTCACATTATAACGGCTACGACTGAGTAGGCCTCACGGATATAAAGCATAGGGTTGGGTCTGTGTGTGCGCGTGGTGTGGAGGGGGTGGGGGGAGGGGGGCTCTGCAGGGGACAGGCTAGGGACAACGAGGCCCCCTCGGAGCGGGTTCACAACCCTCAGACACCTCTCACAATACAGCACGCCACGGGGGGGGGGGGCGGCTTAGAGTCGGGGGCTGGAGGGGGGGGGGATGGAGAGGGGGGTGGTATAGGAGGTAAATCTTTTCTCGTAGTCCAAACCATAACGCCACATTTACCATGACGCCTGAATTAAATACTCCGTTGGCGCCCCTCCCCCCCCCCCCCCCACTGACGTTCCCATTCCCCAGGTCATCGTTTCTCACCGTACAACTGATCTCGACCGAGGTTGTAAGCCTATAGCTACCACCACCGCCTAAGCGAGTTTATCTCTTGTGTTTCATTCATCCCAGTGGTGGAATGCATATATACCAAAAGCGACCAGAATAAATGACTCCATATCTGGTACAGACCGCCAGTTGCGTGGTCAAGGCTGCCCCGATGGCTGTATCGACAGAGTGCACCATACGCATTAAGGTGACTGTGTGTCGGTCAGTATCAAAATGCGCGTTAGGGGTCAGTCTGAGAGGTCAGCCTCAAGGTCAGCATGTTGACCATTTAATGGAAGCAAATCGGAATAAGAGAGACCAGAAACACATGTTATTCCACTTGGCTTTTAGCTATTTCTCTGCTGACGTCATCAAAATGATTCCCGGTCGTATTTCACCAAAGGACACCACGCGCAACTATAATATAATGATCTAATAAATGTAGAGCTAGCGAGCTAGCGAGGGGTTCCCTTCGGGGCCAAAAATAAGTTTTTCGGCTGGTGTCAATATATAATCATGGGCGTGTCAGGGGGGGGGGCACAGGGGGCACTTGCCCCCCTTTCAGACCCTAAGATATACCTTACCCCCCTCCTCCTCCTTTCAAATTTTATACACCACGGTCACCTACGTCTTAGGCTTTTACACGCATTTTTTTTTTTTTTTACGATTTATTTGGCTCTCCCTCCCCCAGCCCCCCCCCCCCGCACTGTCAAGAATTCCTGTTCACACGCCACTGATAATTATATGCAGCACTATTTGAGCAGCATTCGGACGCTCATTTATATCTTAGCCGGGAAAAGAAAAGATTTTCGGTAAAAGTGTAGATTGACAAAAAAACGGCAGACACTGGGCCACAGGAAAGGGCAATTAGTAAGTCTAAGTTCTGATGCTTGGCAAACATTTGCGCCACGCCTGTCACCCCATGGGACAACATGACACCACCTGGGTGCGAACCCCCTACCGATGTGCTTGGGCCGAAATCCCCCCACTTGTTAACGCCGCACTCTCCACGTGGAGGGCGCTCCAGCACCTCTCGCCACGCGTCTGAGCCTATTGTATGGGGGCGCCCTCTCACTAACCCGACAAAGACTGATCCCCGCCCCACCCGCTGTGCCCCCTCGTCCCAGGCTCCGCTCGGCCCACCCGCAGCGCAGCCAACCTGTCCCAGGGCCGGCCTAGCCCAGCCCAGCCCAGCCCAGCCCAGCCCGCCCGCTGTGCCCCACTTGGTAATGGGCCCTACACGAGCGGCCGTCGTCGGGTCTGATTGAGTAGGTCTGTTTAATGAAGTGCATGCATCCTGCTCTGGGCGGCGGTTGTTCAGTAGCGGAGCACTTTCCAATGGCTTTGGACCAGGAGACTCACATTGCCACAAGTAACACCTCCCCATGACATGCAAGTGACATCTATCTGAAAATCCGTTGCATGCATGTATGTACACATTATTAAGGCACGACGCCACGGTGGAGGTGGGAGGGGTGAAGGGGGTGTGGGGGGGGGGGGGGTGGCCGGTAGAACCGTTACGCCTCTGAGAACGCGCCGTAAATTGAAACGTGTATGTGGTTTGTGAATAAAAACTGAAATAATAGAAATTATTGCTAATCCCTATTTCAAGATTTATACCTCAAAATAAAGATATGTATGTCTATTATCTATAGTCAGAATAAACATTAACAAGCCAATGCATTAACTTCCCAAATGCGTATATTTTATTTAAAAATGATCTTACAGGAGACTTCTACAACTTCTCACTATGACATATAATTGTTGGTAAATGTTTTTTGTTGTAAGCATCATTTATTCCATGAAGTTTGAAACAAACGCATACCCCATGCAAATGGGTACCTCGATGTTATTCAACGTTAATTATCTGGAGTAAATGGTAATCACTCAAGACAATTTAATCAAACTTCAGTCGCCTTGAGCTGTGTCAGAATGAACGATAACCCTGAGTTATCCTACTATAACCATTACAGATATTCACCAAGCATGCAGTAGTAGGACACTCAACATAAACCGTGTCATCCCACAGGGAAGTAAAATAAACAATAATTACGACATACTTCGCGAATGCTGGATAGTGTGCATTAATCTACATGTAGCTGTCGTTTGGTCGTTAGCTATTACCAAATGGAAACGGAGTCATTAATAAATAGTTTTTATTCATTTTATTTTATTTTCATTCCTTAAGATATTTTCATATTTGCTCGAACCAAAACATATCAGAACAAAAATGCACACAATTTGCTCGCTTTCAAAAAAAAAAATTCAAAAAAAGGTAATTGTCCTCGACTATTGCTGAGATTTATGATCATATTCTGTTTAAAACGGCGTCATACAGTGGTTCTTCGATTGACTGGCCACCTCTAGAAACTGACGTCGCGTGGGTACAATAGGAGCGCTTCATTTGAAATAGACATTGACCTGTTTGGGTACAAATTATCATAAACATGAGGATTATTATATGCCATACTGAAGTCGTACAATGTCCGCGATGGGACATGAATATTGAATTAAAACATATTCTCCGTGTGTTTTATGTTCGCAAATACTTATGTTTACATAGTAAAATCAAAGTGAAATTGAATTTGGCAATTTTCGCAAATACTTATGTTTAAATATTAAAATCAAAGTGAAATTGAATTTGGCATATAATAAACATGCTTATACCAATGTTTCATTGAAAAATTTCAAAATGTGAGCTCCGTCCACGTTAAATTACATCGCACTTAGAAGGCATTTATTAACTTTATTAAAAATGTCACCAGGAACTGAAACTAATGAAAAGCCATGTTACCTTGTTACCAGGGCTGTAGACGATTTATCATCTATTATATTGACCTAAACTGGCCAAAGGGGTTGACAGCGAAGAGACTCGCCGCACCCACTATACGCAGGCACTGACCGCCAGGCCGGGGCCGCCCCGATAGCTCACTGGGCTAGAGCGCTCGCATGGAGTGCTCCGGCCACCTGAGAGCCTAACGGCACGCGGATCGGTGGTTTGAGGCCGGCTGTGGCCATGTCTGTGTGGTCGCAGGATAAAGATCCCATTTCTTTCTTCGTTAAGAGTATGGGGTTAACCCCGGGGACATGGCTCCACTCTCCCTCCCATCTCCCATTGACGCGATATGACCAAAAGTGGTTAAAGCGTCCTGAATAACCAACCAACCGTGATCAGGCATGTTACCGCACATGTACAAAGTAGACGCATCATCGTCTCATCTGAACAGTGTTCATAGTAATCATAATCCGGGTTCTGTCATAGTCATAAAAACGCCGAAGAGGGAGATTGTGTTGACCAAAAAATAAAACTTTTGTTTCCTCGCAGGCATTTTCGGTTTGTAGTTTTTTTTATCCAACGGGTGTCACATCCGCCTTCTAATTCTCGGTATTTGGTCACATTGCCTCCTCTGTCCCTCTGCCTCGCGATCATCCGCCACCCCCCCCCCCCCTCCCCTACACGCACACCTCACGCCTCTCCACCCCACCCCACCCCATCCCTGGCCGTCACGTGCTTTAAAGTGTCAATGGCACGGCTGAGAGTGACAGGCGCTATTGTTGTCATGACAATACCTGCTCCGGGTGACCAGTGGCCATTTGACCCTCCAGGAAACGCTGACCTCTAGCGTCAAAGTCAAACGCCGGGCTGCGAAAGGGATGCAACCGATTCTTGAATATGAAGCGCGGCTTGGATATTTGCCAAGCGCTGCGGCAGTCATATTTAGTTAAACAAGGGCAAATGGAAATGCATTGACAACGCGGGATCAACTCCAAACTGCATGCCGGGAATCAAAAGTAATATTATCAAAATTACTCAAGCATCATTTTCCTCTCTGAATAATTATTTTCAGATTGTTTGGTAGACATGAGCTGGACGCAATATTCGATCTATTTTTGTGTCTATTTAAGAAAAACGCATATTTTCATATCTATCTGGTTTTAATTGGCAAACAGCGTTAACAATGGTTGGTGGATGACGTAGTACACAAGAAGACTTTTTTCCGAGCACTAAACTGCATCATTTCGAGAAAAAAAAAATTGCCATTTTAGTTAATGTAGACTATAAGCATTTGTACATTTTGTACAATAAACACATCTGTCAACAATATGTTCAACACTAATTTTCTCCTAAAAGAGTTAACATATATCTCATGGAACAAATACTACACATGGTCAGCTTTCATTAATGCGTCGCGGGGCGAGACACTACATATAGTTAGGTATATACATATGTGCCGCCGAATTGACCACTTTTTTTCGCCTTTTTTCTCTCAATCCCGAAAACAATTTTGCAGCTCTTGACTATATAGTGTAGTTGATATCGGAAGTGTTCAAATAAGTATCCTTAAGACACCTTTTCATGAATGTAAGTGTCTATTTTAGATGCCTATTTAACCACAAATTTCTGTCAGTGTCTATTTTATATGCCTTTTCAACCAAACAATTCCCTCTTAATGACCATAAAATCGGGCACTTTTTTCGCGCTCTTCACATCCTCCCTACGGCATGGGCGGCACCCCCCACCACTGTAGTAATGTAGTAATGATAATTAAACTGTAGTAGTGAATAAATAGCACAACATAGGGTGAGCGATTTGGATACCAGTGGTTAAGTAGGACTGCGGTGGCTAACCGCTAAATACGTGACTAAACTAAAAGAATTATGGAAGGCGAGCAATATATACCAGTGACTAAATGGGATTATGGGAAATGAGCAATATATACCAGTGACTAAATGGGATTATGGGAGGTCAGCGACATAAACCACTGACTAAGTGGGATTATGGGAAATGAGCAATATATACCAGTGACTAAATAGGATTATGGGAGGTGAGCGATAAACACCAGTGAATAAATGAGATTATACGAGGTGAGCCATATACCTAAATGGGATTGTGGGAGGTGAGCGATATATACCAGTGACTAAATGGGATTGTGGGAGGTGAGCGATATATACCATTGAATAAGTGGAATTATGGTAGGTGAGCGATGTATACCAGTGAATAAAATAGCGACAGTCACTATGGGCAATGAGCGATATACCAGTGAGCAAACAAGAGATTGGGATGTGACCGATATACCTGTGTGACCGGATAGGTTTATGGAAGGTGAACGATCTATACCAGTGATCGTTATTGTACTTGTACTAAATTGCCTATGACAAGGAAATATTCATTCAAGAGAGTAACCCACATATGTGAATCAAATTTAAGAGGCCTACGTTGTGCCATCTATTCTGGAACGAATAATACTAAAATGAAGCCAATAATTCACTAATGGTATTATAATAAGTTTTGAATACAATTTCTCAAGAACCAATTTGGCTAATATATTAACGTGTTTTGATGAAATTTATGATGTGTTTATCCCCCAGTAAGCTTATTATTAAATATATTATTGTAATGACTTGCACCGCCGAACTGCAGGGCAACAGGTTACGAGCTAGGGTTCTATATACCTGTGGTATTTCCCGGCCACAAACCCGTGGGTATGTTGACCAGGGACCGCCTTCTACTTTTGGTTTTAACCCAGGTTCGGGGCGATCGGTTGATGAACAACAGAAAGATGGCGATATCAACAGATGAAATTATTTACGGGGCTTATCTAAATGTTATTTACATCGAAACGGTTTAGTCTAAACTAACTGACGTGTAATTGAACACCCATATGTTGGGTACTTACAATTAATCAGGGCCGAGGCCTAAAACGAACCGCACGGGCCAGTTGTTTTATCTTCTAATTCCTGAAATCGATCCGCCCCCTGATCGGCGTCCTAACCACGTTTGGTCATATCGCGTCAATGTAAGAAGGAAGGGAGGGTGGAGCCATGTCCCCGGGTAGCCTTGACACATGGCTCTCTTGACCTCGCACCTAAAGGAGACGAGAGAGAGCCATGAAGCCAGTTTCGGTTGTGAGCGTTGATTTAAAAATCAGCGCCCTTCGGCCGTCGATTGCAGAAAGTACAGAAATAAACGGTCCTTATCAATTTGTCAAGTTGTTCTTCATACCTTTATAGTTCCAAGGGCAATGATATTGAAAACAAACAAAATCCACCACGTTTTGTACTGGTAAAAGTTTTCAACAACAATTTTCAACAACTCTCCCCGCCGCCATGTCGCTGTTACGTCACAGTTCTCGTCGATCTCCCGGCAGACGGAGCTCGTTCCTCGCATCACAATTTTTCTTAGGACTATGGCGTAAGCGTAACGCCCTCTGCCGGGAGATCGACGAGAACTGTGACGTAACAGCGACACGGCGGCGGGGAGAGTTGTTGAAAATTGTTGTTGAAAACTTTCACCAGTACAAAAAGTGGTGGATTTTGTTTGTTTTCAATCTCATTGCCCTTGGAACTATAAAGGTATGAAGAACAACTTGACAAATTGATAAGGACCGTTTGTTTCTGTACTTTCTGCAATCGACGGCCGAAGGGCGCTGATTTTTAAATCAACAATCGCAACCGACACTGGCTTCATGGCCCTCCGGCCCGCTCCCCAGAGCGGATAAGCCAGGGAGGGGCATGCAACAGGGCTATGTCCCCGGGGGCAACGCCATACTCTTTGCAAAGAAGAACATGGGATCTTTATCAGTCCTGCGACTACAGAGACATGGCAACAGCGGGGCTCGAATCATCGATCCACGCGTCGTTAGGCTCCCAGGCGCTCTAACCCACTGAGCTACCAGGCCGGCCCCCTCACTAGAGGTCGCGCGGAACGCTACTAAAATGGGGAATAACCAACTCTACCCGTATGCACTACAATACGGACTAAAAACCATACTTTACGAAAACCCCAAATATTACATACCCACCCTTCCTAACTAGCGAACATAGTCAAAATAGCAAGCCAGTTTTAGTCTAAATCACGTGAAATGGTGAAATGATAGTTCTATACAAGCTGAGATAGAATCAAAGACAAGGGTAAATTGCGTGGCTTTAAATATTGTTATTTGCAAATTAGTTATTTGGAAATTGGTGCAGTGTAGGGTTTGAGAGATAATAAAACCATCAGCTAGCGCCAACTGGCGAATGCAAGAGACACTATTGATTAGCGCCATCTGGCGAATGCAAGAGAAACTATAGATTTGATTCGTCATAACGCACTAGGCAGAGCGCCATTTTACGCGATCTGCTGGTCATTCTCCTCCAGTCTCAGATATGCCAGATAACATGAACGATCTCAGTTGAACCATGCCCTTTATCCTTATTATTAAAATATAAAACTCAACATACATACTACAGAGATTTCAGATTCCTTTTTTTTGACAGCAAACTGCCAAAAGCACGAATGAAATATTAGCAACGCCGACTAAACAGATGTCTCTGTGGCGCAATCGGTTAGCGCGTTCGGCTGTTAACCGAAAGGTTGGTGGTTCAAGCCCACCCAGGGACGATCAAACCTTTTCCTTTTTGCCGGATTTAAAGCAGCAGACAATCGTCACACACAATACTGACTAAAGAACATTAAATAAGATAGCAAAACATGAAACTATTACTAGATCCTAGTTATTGATATCTATATCATATATTGGGTAAAATATATTTTGCAAGATCTCCAATGAATGAACAAGTTTATCAGTAGACCCCTAGATCTACTAGATCTACAAACAGGTGGATGATTTAAAAAAAAATATATATAGGCCTTAAGTATCAAGACCTACTTCTTATAGAATAGATCTTTAAGGAGCCCATGCGAAATTCATTTTCGAATATTCACACTTCCAACATAGAGAATTCAATTTTCTGAAAAAATATGCCAACAGTTTGTAGGCCCACAAAGTAAAGCATCAAAATGCGAGAATTCTGAAAATGTAATCGAATTGTCTTGTTCAAAGGTATTTATTCCAACATGCTAACAATCATTGAATACAATATGCCTAGTCCTAGATGATGTTGACCACCCTGGTCAACCGTGGTTAGTGTCACCACCCGATAACAAAATACCAACTCGTGGGAACAAGATACTAATTAAGTCGTGTACATAAGATGCTAAGTTGTGTGAACCAGATTCTAAGTCGCGCGAACGACATACTAAGCAGTCGAACGAGATCCTAAGTAGTGCAAATGACATAATAAATCGTGCGATACGAACTCGTGGGAACGAGATATTAAATCGTGGGAACGAGGTAGTAAGTCGTGAGAACGAGGTAGTAGGTCGTGAGAACGACATACCAAGTCGTGGGAACGAAACAATAAGTCGTGCGAATGAGGTAATAAGGCGTGAGAACGAATTGCTAAGTCGTGGGAACGAGATGCTAAATCGTGGAAACGAGATTTTAAGTCGTGCGAACGAGAACCACTTCGTGGGAATGGGATAACAAGCCGTGCGAACAAGGTAATAAGTCGCGAGAACAAGATGCTAATTCGTGGGAATGAGATAATTAATAGTGCGAGAGAGGAAATACGGCGTGGGAACGAGATACTAAGTCGTGCGAGTGACATACAAATGGTGCGAATGAGATATCAAGAAGTGCGAACGAGAAATTAAGTTGTGGGGATGAGATAATAATTCGTGGGAATCAGATGCCAAGTCGTGGGAACCAGATACTAAGTCGTGTGAGCGACATACTAAGTAGTGCGAACGAGATACTAAATCGTGGGAACGAAGTAGTAAGTCGTGAGAACGAGCAGAGAACGACATGCTAAGTCGTGGGAACGAGATACTAAATCGTGAGCACGAGATACTAAGTCGTGGTAACGAGGTAATAAGTCGTGGGAACGATATAATAAGTCGTGCGAACGAGGTAATAAGGCGTGGGAACGAGATACTAAATCGTGCTAAAGAGATAGTAAGTAGTGCGTACGACATACCAAGTCTTGAGAACGAGATAACAAATCGTGCGAATGAGGTAATACGGCGTGAAAACGATATGCTAAGTCACGCAAACGAGATAAAAAGTCGTGCGAATAAGGTAATAAGTCGTACGAATGAGGTAATAAGGTGTGAGAACGAGATGCTAAGGCGTGGGAATGAGATGCTTAGTCATGGGAACGAGATACTAAGACGTGAGCACGAGATACTTAGTCGTGGGAACGACATACCAAGTCGAAACAATAAGTCGTGCGAATGAGGTATTAAGGCGTGAGAACGAATTGCTAAGTCGTGGGAACGAGATGCTAAATCGTGGAAACGAGATTTTAAGTCGTGCGAACGAGAACCACTTCGTGGGAATGAGATAACAAGCCGTGCGAACAAGGTAATAAGTCGCGAGAACAAGATGCTAATTCGTGGGAATGAGATAATTAATAGTGCGAGAGAGGAAATACGGCGTGGGAACGAGATACTAAGTCGTGCGAGTGACATACAAATGGTGCGAATGAGATATCAAGAAGTGCGAACGAGAAATTAAGTTGTGGGGATGAGATAATAATTCGTGGGAATCAGATGCCAAGTCGTGGGAACCAGATACTAAGTCGTGTGAGCGACATACTAAGTAGTGCGAACGAGATACTAAATCGTGGGAACGAAGTAGTAAGTCGTGAGAACGAGCAGAGAACGACATGCTAAGTCGTGGGAACGAGATACTAAATCGTGAGCACGAGATACTAAGTCGTGGTAACGAGGTAATAAGTCGTGGGAACGATATAATAAGTCGTGCGAACGAGGTAATAAGGCGTGGGAACGAGATACTAAATCGTGCTAAAGAGATAGTAAGTAGTGCGTACGACATACCAAGTCTTGAGAACGAGATAACAAATCGTGCGAATGAGGTAATACGGCGTGAAAACGATATGCTAAGTCACGCAAACGAGATAAAAAGTCGTGCGAATAAGGTAATAAGTCGTACGAATGAGGTAATAAGGTGTGAGAACGAGATGCTAAGGCGTGGGAATGAGATGCTAAGTCATGGGAACGAGATACTAAGACGTGAGCACGAGATACTTAGTCGTGGGAACGACATACCAAGTCGTGGGAACGAAATAATAAGTCGTGCGAATGAGGTATTAAGGCGTGAGAACGAATTGCTAAGTCGTGGGAACGAGATGCTAAATCGTGGAAACGAGATTTTAAGTCGTGCGAACGAGAACCACTTCGTGGGAATGAGATAACAAGCCGTGCGAACAAGGTAATAAGTCGCGAGAACAAGATGCTAATTCGTGGGAATGAGATAATTAATAGTGCGAGAGAGGAAATACGGCGTGGGAACGAGATACTAAGTCGTGCGAGTGACATACAAATGGTGCGAATGAGATATCAAGAAGTGCGAACGAGAAATTAAGTTGTGGGGATGAGATAATAATTCGTGGGAATCAGATGCCAAGTCGTGGGAACCAGATACTAAGTCGTGTGAGCGACATACTAAGTAGTGCGAACGAGATACTAAATCGTGGGAACGAAGTAGTAAGTCGTGAGAACGAGCAGAGAACGACATGCTAAGTCGTGGGAACGAGATACTAAATCGTGAGCACGAGATACTAAGTCGTGGTAACGAGGTAATAAGTCGTGGGAACGATATAATAAGTCGTGCGAACGAGGTAATAAGGCGTGGGAACGAGATACTAAATCGTGCTAAAGAGATAGTAAGTAGTGCGTACGACATACCAAGTCTTGAGAACGAGATAACAAATCGTGCGAATGAGGTAATACGGCGTGAAAACGATATGCTAATTCACGCAAACGAGATAAAAAGTCGTGCGAATAAGGTAATAAGTCGTACGAATGAGGTAATAAGGTGTGAGAACGAGATGCTAAGGCGTGGGAATGAGATGCTAAGTCATGGGAACGAGATACTAAGACGTGAGCACGAGATACATAGTCGTGGGAACGAGATGCTAAGTCGTGGGAACGAGGTGCTAAGTCGTGGGAATGAGATAATAAGTCGTGGGAACGAGACAATAAGCCGTGTGCATGAGATGCCAAGTCGTGTGAACGAGATGCCAAGTCGTGTGAACGAGATGCTAAGTCGTGGAAACGAGACAATAAGTCGCGCGAATGAGTCATAAGGTGTGAGAACGAGATGCTGAGACGTGGGAATGAGATGCTAAGACGTGGGCACAAGATACTAAGTCGTGGGAACGAGGTGCTAAGTCGTGGGAATGAGTAATATCTTATTCGCACGAAGAAATGTCGAGGGGCCATGTTTTGTATGTAGCGTACGTAGCCGTGAAGGCATTTAGTGTATCTCTCCCCAGTTATCCTGTTTGGCGTGGGAACGAGATATTAAAACGACGCGAGAACGAGATGCCAAATAGTGGGAACGAGATAATAAGTCATACGAACTAACTGGTGGGAACGATACTAAGTCGCACGAACGATATACTAACTCCTCTAAGTCGTGGGAACGAGATACAAACTCGTGGGAATGAGGTTTTCATTACTTTTTCATTACATCATTATTTTTTCACTTTTTGTATTTAGGATTGCCTTTTAGGAACCTATTTTTAGATGTCATTAAATTGACAAGCAACATGGCTGATGTACTGAAGGTGTCCACATGATACAAATTAATGTTTACTGTTAGTTCTGTTCAGGATAGAAGTCAACATATTTTCCTGTATTGAGACTGACACTCGCGGATTCAGAAAAGGTAGGTCTCTATCCTTCTAACAAAGAACTTGAAATAAAACTTACGTTACCTTGTATGGGTTTTGTATGTCATAGCTAGGGGGGTCCTTGCATGTTTACGGTTTATTTAGTCGTTATATATTGCTAAAATGAATGTCCGTCACGCGGAATGTAAGCAAGGGTCTTTACAGCTGTCACAATATGCAAGACACAATATTCAAGACAAAATATTCAAGACACAATATTCAAGACACAATATTCAAGACACAATATACAAGACACAATATTCAACACAATATTCAAGACACAATATTCAAGACACAATATTCAAGACACAATATTTAAGACACCATATTCAAGACACAATATTCAAGACACAATATTCAAGACACAATATTCACGACACAATATTAATTGTTGTCCATGGTAAAATTGTCTTTAGCGAGCCATATCAATACGAAAACAATGTTTTGTGGGAGCGGGTTTGGATTAGAAATCTGCGCGGGCGTAACTTTGCTGCCCGTGCCCGCCCCGCGCCCGCCCCGCCCCGCGCCCGCCCCGCGCCCGCAACAACTTGCCCGCAGCCCGCCCCGCGCCCGCACACGCTAGCGGACAAAGAAATGTCGAGGGGCCATGTTTTGTATGTAGCGTACGTAGCCGTGAAGGCATTTAGTGTGTCTCTCCCCAGTCATCCCGTTATTTCAACGACTGCGCGACCAATTTGTAACATTTCTCAATGTTTGGGGAGAGAAAGAGAGAGACAGAGAAGCAGAGAGTGTGCAGGGGTTGCAGAAATACGTCGCATACCGTAGGCCTACTTACTGGCTCGGAATAAATAATAATCCCACCCCTCTCCATCCCTGCCGCTTATCTCCCAGCCTTTCATCCGCAAGAGCGCAAACTGTTTAAAGGATTAGAGCATTACGTTTTTCAAAGCCCCACCCCAACCCTCCTCTGTTGCTTCTCTCTGTGTCGCGGAGCCCGCACAAGAGATTATGATGTTTGTTTAACACATTGGCAGCGGTATCCGTCACGTAGCCACTACAGACCTTTGTCTCGCACATACAAACGTCAGTATATCAAGTTTTATCGTTCGGAAGGCAAAGGGTCGGCGCTTGCAGTAACCAACGTATTAGTTACACCGGAATACAGATACTTGTGCTTGTAATTAATCAAAGAACACCTGACTTGTTTTCATTGACACTGATGCGGGTAACTCTCAGAACGGCCTCGTCCCCCTATCTCGTAGCGTCCCACTTCGATACGCAGGCTGTGGGTGTCTGGGGACTTTTTGATGGAGGTCACGCCTCGGGAGGGTGAAAGGGTAAGGGGGAGGTGGAGAATGAGTGCAGGATACAAAGGGTAGACAAACTAGATATTAATGGTGATCCAGGGCCGGGGTCAACTCCAATGGTCCACTGCATGGATAACAGGGAACCTCTGAATCAGAGGAAAGGCTCCACGCAGGTACACACCGACATGCCATACTTCCCACTGGTGACTCTAGGGCAGTAGTTAATGTTCTATAACAAAAGGGATTAGGTACAAGCTAAGACTACCCCCCCCCCCCCCCCCACCCACCCGCCTCTCCCCGGGCCTTGGTTTCAGGCGCATGGGGTCTCACTTGTCACTGTACGAATAGGTGGCTGCTATTGTGTTGCTTAGAAAAGAAACCTTATTCAATGCGTTTCTAATTTCTTTGTATTTTCAACCGTCATAGATTAACGAACAGGGGTGGTGGGGAGGGGGGGGGGGCGAAGGGGTCAGCTCTCTGAAGTCACGGAAGTCACGGAAGAGTAGGGGATTACCCCCCCCCCCCCACCCCCAACACCCTCCTGCGTTCCTTTTGGTTGTTGATCGGCGGCCACATCCGGAAGCGGCCACGTTAGGCGTACACCCCGCCGGGGACATGGCTCCACTCAAGCCGTATACCACTGATGAATATAATACTTTCACTAACTGCTACAATCCTTTGTTCTCCCCGTCAAACAAATTTAAATAGTAACTAACTTTACCCATTCCAGAGACAAAACAAATGGCCATTCCTTACATTGTTACAGGGCTAGCCATTCCTCAAACCATTCTTAGGATGTCATTCTTTTGTTGCAAGTATATTCTTATCTACAATAAGTGAATAAGTTACTGAGTGAGCTAGAGATCAAATAACTCCACCTTAATCTGTTAATGTACGCATTACCTTACCGCAATACAGATACCCTTAAAGTTGCATATCGAGCTCTTTCCCGCCAAAACTAAGCCCAGGCGACATCTATATCACAATTTGCAGAAAACTCGATTTCATTCTATAAATTAAGACACCTAATAAACATCGCCGTTTCGGTTGTGATATGCCAAACGTGTCTATCCCGGGACACCATAGAACTCTGTCGCGGCACTGCTACTTATATCAAAGCATCGCGAAGCACACAAAATGATGACGTTTAACACTAAGTTGAATTGCTATCAAGGCTAAGACTACGAGACTCCATTTGGCAGTCTGGTATGCGTAGAACATAGACAAAAGAAATCTTGGATGATTCAAGCACTGACTGTTATTTGTATGTTGACTTCTTTAGCTTTGGCGGGAAAGAACTCGATATGCAACTTTAATCCATGCAAAATAACTTACCTTGAAACTATCCATGTGCAAAATGGGAAGGCGCTTGTTTTTATCCATCTTCGTCGTTAGCTAATGTTATACCATAACAGTACATCTATGTCGGGAGTAAGTTAAGTCGCATATCCCGTTCCCGGGATCCCGTCTCGCAGTGTGCCTGATGCCACGAGGTTGTCCGAGTGGCGCCTTTACCCCTGGCATGTTAGGGACGGCTCATTTGATACCCTCCGGCCCTACCCGGGGGGGGGGAGGGGAGAGGGTGGATGATGTTTTGAAAAAAAACAACCGAAGCATTACAGAAACAAATTATGTGATTATACGGCCCCCAACAAATCTTACTCCCCTGATAACAGCCAAATAAAAAATCTCTTTCGTTTCACCAAATGCCGGTTTAAGCCAAGAACAACACTTGCACACCCCCTCCTCCCCCACCTGTTACCAGGTGACCCGTCCCTACGTTTGTTATTTGGCGCGAAACAAACTACTAACGCTCAGTGAGACTGTCCCCTCTCACCTCGTCGCTCCCGCCCGTCCTCCCCTGCCTCTCTCTCTCGTCGCTCCGGCGCACACTTCGCCATTTCTGCCCACCCCCCACTCCCTTGCCCCCCCCCCCGCCCCTACCCCCAACCGCTCACCCAGGAAAGCTCGCGCTGGGCGCACTACGCCGTTCGGCCTGGTACCACCGCTGACACAACGCAATATGTTCGGTAAGCGAAGACTTACCCGGGAACCAGGTTACGTAATGCCAGGCGTGGGAACGGATCCCTTCAGCATGTTCAGAGCCGCATATGAATTGTCGATGAACTCAGCCGCCCCTGGTTGGTGTCCTCGGTATATGTCAGCATGAGTCGTGACGTGAGTAATAGTTTCTGCCAGTATTGTGCTATTCCAAGGGGTGGAGAGAGGGGGTGGACCCTACAAGGGATGTTTTTTCAAGACAAATGGGCTCACCCCGGCCACGACTGGCCGGTGTCACCCGGTGGCGCAACATAAAGCCTTCCCAGACTCTGTCTGGCTGGCAAGGCTTACAGCCTTTGCCACCAGTGGGATCTGGCCCCAGCACCTGGGCAACCGACCAGCTCCCCGCCAAAAGAGGTGGTATGCCCTGATGAAAAAGGTAAAACATTGTCCTGCATATATTTACAATGTTTATTTGAAATCCCATATTGGAAATGAATCATTAATATCTGTTCAAATGTCAGAGATCTTATTAAAAAAATTAGTCACCTAACGTTACTGAAAGCAGTGTAAGTTCTTTGACACTGGATGCTTTGTTTTTACCGTAGATTGAGACCTGTCCAAAGCACGGCCAGCAGCTCTTCCGTAAAGAACGCCAGGCTTGTGTATGTGGCTTCCACAAGAAGGAGGTATAGTTCCACCACTTACCACCTCACATTTCAGTTATAACTAGTATATGTATATACTCCTCTGCCCTTTCTGCACACTATTTATGTTAAGATAATTACCTAGTGTATCACGTAAAACCTGCCATTTCGAAACTACAGTGACTCTAAGGCAATTGGGGGACAACATTTTGTTTAGCAAGTTTTAGTTATGTAACAAATGGACAATAATTGTATTGAGCAGCACTGTGTGTAAGATATATTGTTGTTGATCAAATGTAATAAACCAAAGTATCTTTATTATTTGCCATGCTTTGATCAGTCCCCCTACAAAGTGGTTGCCAAAGAGGATTGCCACACACCTGGGGACCTTGCAGCGGTAACTCAACAATTATTCTTCTCATTATGTTTTGTGCTTGTTCACTGCAGATATTAATGTTGAAATTTTTAACAGTTTAGAATTATAGTAGTAATGAATAAATGTCAGTTTGAACTTTGGAATAAGATGTGATGCAATTCTGCTCCAATGACGTTCGACTAGCATTTAACAGTTCTTGGTAATGTTACGAGCACTAAGGTTGTCTTAGCCAATAATGACATAACGTAAAAATAATTTCTTTACACACCTGTGTATAAATCGAACCTCATTGAAGCAACCTTAGTCTAGTATAGCATTTATAGTACTGTTAAAGTACTAAGATTGTTCTTTTGATGCTAACAATATTACCACTGTTGGGGTTGCCTCCACCCCCCCACACACACATAAGGATTAGTTTACAAGACTATTTATATGCAAACATCCCCTTGCTAATTTCTGCCAATTAAGATTATATTAGTGACAATGACTGCATGTGATTCATATTTGATCACATTATAAAATATGTCCATAAAGTTAGTAACTGCTTCATTTTTTATTTACTAGTATCTGTTGCAAAGTAAATTAACCGTTGCATGATCTCTTAAAATGTCTTAGACGAAATGTGAATGTGATGTAACTTCCAGTTTCTCTCCGCATTCCAGCCGTCTTGATAAACGAGTGGACAGTTAATGTATTTGCCTCACATAGAAGTTTATCTTGGCAAGCAGCAATATACCTGGTCTATGTATATGGAATGACATATCGACATAGTAGTTTGAAGTTAGAAACACCTAGTTTCAGGTAGTTTGTTAACAAAATATATCTATTCAAGCTGTTGTTACTAACACTGTTCGATTTAATGACCTATTGAAAGGCCACCAATGCTGGTAATTATTATTTAAGCGAGGTGGCCTTCAGACGGTATTGCATAGTGTGCATGTATATCAGTTCCAGCAAGACCCAACGTGACGGCCCAACGGACATAACTGTGGACTGGAAAAGCTCCATAAAGATAGGTTTACTGTGAAATAGATGTTATGGCATAACATAATAATAAATAATGAGATCTGAATGAATGAATAATAAAATATGACACTTTTATTGTTAAGCATAGCCTTATGTATTAATATGTTAATAATTCCTTCGCGGTTGAATGAACATACCAGCAAGATTCCTCCAAATGTACGCCAAGTTCTAATATGAAGATACATACGATAATACCATTAAATCTTCGCAACAACAGTACCGTTCTTACGGATTTCTACTTTGATATTGAACACATTTACAATCGATATAAATTCCTTGCAGCGTGCCCGGTCAAGATTTGGCGGGACTTCTCCCATCCGGCCAAGTCTCAATGTCCCGCGGAGCATTACTCAGGTTACTTCGCATGACATTATATTATTAAACGTATTCAACTAATTTTCTGGACCTAATCACGATTTTGTAGTTACAAGATTGCCAGGTGCTCTAACTGCATTTAGTTTACTCTTTATAAATGGACGTACCATGAATTATTTTTGCAACATATATTATAACTTCTTTGTAATAGATCTTTTTGATCTAACTTCTTTCCAATTAAATGAAAAATCATCTGCTTTTGTCAGCCGGTTAGATCAGCCAGCGCGACGCTCGCTACCAGCGCCGCCAGCGACGCCAGCCTGGACCCCAGTGCCACCTGGGACCCCAGTGCCACCCGGGACCCTAGTGCCACCCGGGACGCCGGTGCCACCCGGGACGCAGGAGACCCCTGGGACCCCAGTTCCACCCAGGACCCCAGTGCCACCCGGGACCCCAGTGCCACCCGGGACCCCAGTGCCACCCAGGACCCCAGTGCCACCCGGGACCCCAGTGCCACCCAGGACCCCAGTGCCATCCGGGACCCCAGTGCCACCCAGGACCCCAGTGCCATCCGGGACGCAGGAGACCCCTGGGCCCCCAGAGTCACCCAGGACCCCAGTGCCATCCGGGACGCAGGAGACCCCTGGGCCCCCAGAGTCACCCAGGACCCCAGTGCCATCCGGGACGCAGGAGACCCCTGGGCCCCCAGAGTCACCCAGGACCCCAGTGCCATCCGGGACGCAGGAGACCCCTGGGCCCCCAGAGTCACCCAGGACCCCAGTGCCATCCGGGACGCAGGAGACCCCTGGGCCCCCAGAGTCACCCAGGACCCCAGTGCCATCCGGGACGCAGGAGACCCCTGGGCCCCCAGAGTCACCCAGGACCCCAGTGCCATCCGGGACGCAGGAGACCCCTGGGCCCCCAGAGTCACCCAGGACCCCAGTGCCATCCGGGACGCAGGAGACCCCTGGGCCCCCAGAGTCACCCAGGACCCCAGTGCCATCCGGGACGCAGGAGACCCCTGGGCCCCCAGAGTCACCCAGGACCCCAGTGCCATCCGGGACGCAGGAGACCCCTGGGCCCCCAGAGTCACCCAGGACCCCAGTGCCATCCGGGACGCAGGAGACCCCTGGGCCCCCAGAGTCACCCAGGACCCCAGTGCCATCCGGGACGCAGGAGACCCCTGGGCCCCCAGAGTCACCCAGGACCCCAGTGCCATCCGGGACGCAGGAGACCCCTGGGCCCCCAGTGCCACCCTGGCCCCCAGTGCCACCCGGACCCCAGGCGCCAGCCGACTGCCGCGTGTCACCGTCGACACGGACGCCACCCTGGCCCCCAGTGCCACCCTGGCCCCCAGTGCCACCCTGGCCCGCAGTGCCACCTGCGGCAGCGACGCAGGAGACCCCTGGGCGCCCAGTGCCACCCTGGCCCCCAGTGCCACCCGGACCCCAGGCGCCAGCCGACTGCCGCGTGTCACCGTCGACACGGACGCTCCCCTGGCCCCCAGTGCCACCCTGGCCCCCAGTGCCACCCGGACCCCAGGCGCCAGCCGACTGCCGCGTGTCACCGTCGACACGGACGCCACCCTGGCCCCCAGTGCCACCCTGGCCCCCAGTGCCACCCGGACCCCAGGCGCCAGCCGACTGCCGCGTGTCACCGTCGACACGGACGCTCCCCTGGCCCCCAGTGCCACCCTGGCCCCCAGTGCCACCCGGACCCCAGGCGCCAGCCGACTGCCGCGTGTCACCGTCGACACGGACGCTCCCCTGGCCCCCAGTGCCACCCTGGCCCCCAGTGCCACCCTGGCCCCCAGTGCCACCCTGGCCCGCAGTGCCACCTGCGGCAGCGACGCAGGAGACCCCTGGGCGCCCAGTGCCACCCGGACCCCAGGCGCCAGCCGACTGCCGCGTGTCACCGTCGACACGGACGCCACCCTGGCCCCCAGTGCCACCCTGGCCCCCAGTGCCACCCGGACCCCAGGCGCCAGCCGACTGCCGCGTGTCACCGTCGACACGGACGCCACCCTGGCCCCCAGTGCCCCCCCGCCCCCCAGTGCCACCCTGGCCCGCAGCGCCACCAGCAGCCTCGGCAGCGACGCCACCCTGACGGCCGTCCAGCTTCCCCTGTTGTGGGCGGAGGGACTACCACAACAGGACCACAGGTGGATTGCCGCCGCCCTCTTCAGGCCAGACCAGAGGGGCAAGCCCGAGCTGCGTGAGAACCTGCAGCTGTGGTACCACCCGCCTCAGCCTGCCCTGGTGTACCACCAAGTCCCCTCCCCAGACAGGTTTTTCTGCCGTCCGCTGCTCCTGTGGATGCCGTACAGGCTGTGGAAGGTGCAGCTCTTCTGCCCAAACCCGGCTTGTCGGCACCACCAGCTCACTGGCGCAGGTCTCCACAAGAGGACGCGACAGGTGTTGGACATCGATGGGTTTTACCATGTGGTGACCGAAACCCTGACGTGCACCAAGTGCAGGAGCACCCACCTGTCATGGAACTCGTCTGTGCTGGACCAGCTGGACCTGCCACACCGCTCAGAGTTCCGCATAATCATCACTCGCAAGTAAGTAAAACGAGATGGAACTTTACGATTACTTAGTATGCAACATTCATACAATTTTATTATCATTTTAGAAAATGTTTTTACATAAAATAAATTCTTTGCAAGTGAAGGAAAAATTGTTCTTTTAAGTGTTATTACATTTAATCATGCGAACCATTTTTTAGTGAAATATCAGTGCATTATGTGAAGCTAGTGAAAAAAAATTTACCCTCATTATACACATACTCATTATACAAAAGATAAAATGTTATTTGTGTTTGTGTAAAGAAATGTGTGTACATTTCTTATTAATCCCCTAATTAATGGTATTATTATCTAGGTACGCCTGTGATGTGCGGGTGATCCGCCTGATGCGGGAGCGGACGCTGGGCAACAGCCCCACACGCCTCATGAAGCAGCTCATGGAGGGCCACAGCGAGGAGTGGCTGGACCGCACAGCTCGTTACTTCAACGAGTGTGCGCAGTTCGCGGGTAGACCGGGTCTCCTGCCCGTCAACTTTAGACAGCCCCCTCGTCAAGTGGTCGTCCCTAGCTACAAGTGGCTGCTCGTGGTGTACGGTCACGACATTGTGAACCGTCTGGACGACACCATGGCCCCCCTAACTTCAGTGTACGGGTCCATCTTAAAACTGGACTCGACGAAGAAGGTGAGTCGAGGCAGTGACATGTATTTGAATATTATTAATTTTACTACTAGTACAGGCCCTTGCATATGGATGGTCGGCCTGCGTGTCGATTGTGGGTTCAAGTCCCACCGGGGTTTATAAATAGCAGAATGTTGTTATTATACTTTAAATTAAATGACTGATAGCTAGGTAATAAATAGTTATTGACTGTTGGTCATTTATTTTATGCGAGTAAAGGATAACCTGGCCATTATATGTGATAAAGTCCTAATAGCAAGTCAGTATACTGTACCGAACACTCACGCGTAATCACAGATGACAAAGAAGCTCTCAGGCACGGCCAAGGACACCGCCACCTGGGTGACGTCGGTGGCCAACGAGTTTGGGCAAGTGCTGATCAGTGTGCTCACTGGTCAGGAAGGAGCGGCACTGGACTTGATGGCTGCTGGCCTCGTCTCGCGGTATGCGAATGCGCGCGTCGCTCCTCCCGCCGTGCTCTACGTGGACTGTGGCTGCTGCGTGGAGTCCGGGGAGAGCGCCCTGAAGATCCGGTTCACCGGATGGCCCTACATGCAGGTCAGGCTGGACATCTGGCACTTCATGAGGAGGTTGGCCGCTGGGTGTACCACGGACGCCCACCCCTTGTACGGCACCTTCATGTCGCGCCTGTCCGCCTGCATCTTCGAGTGGGATGCCGGTGATGTGGCTCTCCTCCACCAGGCCAAGAAGGAGCAGCTCCAGCGTGCGGGTGTCCCTCCCCTGCCTGAAGAGGAGATCCGCAAGCTCGTTGGCAAGGACGAGCTGGCCCGTCACTGCCGACGACGCACCCGAGGCCAGGAAACGACGACGGAGCTTGTCACCAAGCTTCTGCGTGAACTTGGAGGCCCCAAGGGGAACGACTCGCTTGGAGTCCCTCTGCTGGACAGTGTCCGGATGGAGGCCATCTGGCGTATGCAGAAGCGCCATGTCCCATGCATCCAGGACGTCCCAGGCCTGTCTCTGTACACCGAAACTGGGACGGTCAGGAAGGGGGACACGCTTCTCCGGAACTTCCGGTGTGCGAGGGGCTCCACCTCTTTGGAGTCGTTCCATCTTCACCTGAACCGGTTCATTCCGGGGACCAGCGCGAACGCTGTGAACTTCCAGGCGTACCTCCTTGAAGGCCTGCGTCGTTGGAACCAGGACCGTGGTGAAGCGGCGCTGGACCAGCCGCGTTCATCCTTGCGGACGTACGCTGGCAGCAAGCTCCACTGCGTCAACACCCTTAGTGAGCAGCTCTTCGGGGAGAAGCATGTCCCGAACTTCCAAGCCCCCGGGAAGTACACTGGTGAGCTGTTCGGGGTGCAATACCTGTTCCGTCAAACGGGCGTTGCACTGCAGGACATGCGCGCAGACTCCCGAGGTCACGGGCGACATGCTCGATGACGTCTCTGTGGACGAGGACGACCAGGAGGAGGGGCGACAACAAGTTGAGGAGTCTGGCGATGGCCCCGTCGACCAAACAGTCGGGACTCTCACCGATCAGGAGCTCGTCCTCTCTCTCCCTTCCGCGGCAGACCTCACGGATGACGTCCTGACTCTCCCCGACCCTGCTGGTGGGGTTCCCGCTGCTGGCGTCCCCGCTGGCGTCCCCGCTGCTGCCGTCCCCGCTGCTGCCGTCCGGGCTGCTGGCGTCCCCGCTGGCGTCCCCGCTGCTGGCGTCCCCGCTGGCTTCCCCGCTGCTGCCGTCCGGGCTGCTGGCGTCCCCGCTGCTGCCGTCCCCGCTGCTGCCGTCCGGGCTGCTGACGTCCCCGCTGGCGTCCCCGCTGCTGGCGTCCCCGCTGCTGCCGTCCCCGCTGCTGCCGTCCGGGCTGCTGGCGTCCCCGCTGGCGTCCCCGCTGCTGCCGTCCGGGCTGCTGGCGTCCCCGCTGGCGTCCCCGCTGCTGCCGTCCCCGCTGCTGCCGTCCGGGCTGCTGACGTCCCCGCTGGCGTCCCCGCTGCTGCCGTCCCCGCTGCTGCCGTCCGGGCTGCTGGCGTCCCCGCTGGCGTCCCCGCTGCTGCCGTCCGGGCTGCTGGCGTCCCCGCTGGCGTCCCCGCTGCTGCCGTCCCCGCTGGCGTCCCCGCTGCTGGCGTCCCCGCTGGCGTCCCCGCTGCTGGGGTTCCCGCTGGTGGCGTCCGGGCTGGTGGGGTTCCCGCTGGCGTTCGACCTGGTGTCGCGGCAGGCGTCGCGGCTGCTGCTGCTGCTGCGACTATAAACCCCAGCACCGTCCCGGGTTACGACAAGGTTGACCAGCTCGCTCGCTATCTGGTCGACCTGCGGTTGGAAGCTGGCCTGTCACTGACTCACCAGCAAGCCAGTGACATCATCGGTCTCTGGAAGGAGCTCGACCCGTACGATCAGGAGCGGATCGTGTACGCAGCTCGACATCAAGACCGCCTCATACAAGGCCGCTTCCGCTCCCCGAAAAAGAAGGCCACCTACACACCAGGGGCGGACAGCACAACCCGGTGTTCCATCGCCTCGAGTGGCTCCCCGGCGCAGCGGCCTGACTGCTGCAGGCTCGTAGAGGCCATCTGCATCAGGCTCTGCGTGATCCACTCGAGCCCGAAGAAAGAGGCGAAGATGACCGCCAGCCGCTGGACTCTCATTCTCCGGGACTACAAGAAGATCCGGCAGCTGATCCTGGGGGATGTCAGAATAATGGAGGAAACGACGCTTCAGCCGGTGGAGCTCAGCCAGCCCACTATTATACAGTGGCACAACAACCGGCTGAGGCGTCAGAACCTGACGATCTTGACGCAAGCTACAGACCTTCCTGCGGCTCGCCCTCTGGCTGAAGACCCCCTGGAAGAGGCCGTCAGACGTCCCCGGCAGGCTGCGCAGCCCCAGCATGAGCAGGTGGTGTACGCCCATCCGCTAAACACGGCAGGACGGGCCAAGCTTAAAAGACGGCGCGTCAGCTTGCCCGCAGCACCATCTGCACCACCAGCACCACCAGCACCACCTGCTCCGCGTGCACCACTGGCTCCACCTGCACCACCGGCTCCAACTGCTCCTCGTGCACCACTTGCACCCCCTGCCCCAGTGCTGCGGCTACTGTTGCCTGTTGGTGGCCTGCCGGGCGCTTTCGTTCCCGTTGCCATGCCCGCGGCCATGCCCGCTGCCGTGCCCGTCGCCATGCCCTTGCCCACTGCGCCGGCGGCATCTGCAACGTGTGTGGGAACGAAGCGCCCTTACAACCGCAAGGTGCAGGCCAACAAGTGCCACAAGTGTGGTCAGTTTCGTACAGTACAAACTGGCCACAGTCAGTACAAGGGCACGGTGTACTGTCCCAACACCATGTTGGAGACAAAGGAGGAGTGGTTGGAGAGGATGAGGAGGCAGTAGACGTCTCGCTTTCACGGCCTCGCCCTCGCCCGACGCCTCGCCCTCGCCCGACGTCTCGCCCTGGCTCTCACCGAGGCAGTAGACATTCGACGCCTCGCCCTCGCCCGACGTCTCGCTCTGGCTCTCACCGAGGCAGTAGACATTCGACGCCTCACCCTCGCCCGACGTCTCGCCCTGGCTCTCACCGAGGCAGTAGACATTCGACGCCTCGCCCTCGCCCGACGTCTCGCTCTGGCTCTCACCGAGGCAGTAGACGCCTCGCCGTGAACTGTACATAGTGTAAAGAATGAAATGTATATAGTGTACATAATGAACTGTACATAGTGTTAATAATGAACTGTACATAGTGTACATAGTGAACTGGAGCGTCTGTACATAGTGTAAATAATGGACTGTACATAGTGTACATAATGAACTGTACATAGTGTTAATAATGAACTGTACATAGTGTACATAGTGAACCGGAGCGTCTGTACATGGTGTCCATAGTGAACTGGAGTGTCTGTACATAGTGAACTGGAGCGTCTGTACGTAGTGTACATAGTAAACTGGAGCGTCTGTACATGGTGTCCATAGTGAACTGGAGTGTCTGTACATAGTGAACTGGAGCGTCTGTACATAGTGTACATAGTAAACTGGAGCGTCTGTACATGGTGTACATAGTAAACTGTACATAGTGAACTGGAGTGTCTGTACATAGTGTACATAGTGAACTGTACATAGATAACTGGAGCGTCTGTACATAGGAAACTGGAGCGTCTGTACATAGTGAACTGGAGCGTCTGTACATAGTGAACTGGAGCGTCTGTACATAGTGAACTGGAGCGTCTGTACATAGTGAACTGGAGCGTCTGTACATGGTGAACTGGAGCGTCTGTACATAGTGAACTGGAGCGTCTGTACATAGTGAACTGGAGCGTCTGTACATAGTGAACTGGAGCGTCTGTACATAGTGAACTGGAGCGTCTGTACATAGTGAACTGGAGCGTCTGTACATAGTGAACTGGAGCGTCTGTACATGGTGTACATAGTAAACTGTACATAGTGAACTGGAGTGTCTGTACATAGTGAACTGGAGCGTCTGTACGTAGTGTACATAGTAAACTGGAGCGTCTGTACATGGTGTACATAGTAAACTGTACATAGTGAACTGGAGTGTCTGTACATAGTGTACATAGTGAACTGTACATAGAGAACTGGAGCGTCTGTACATAGGAAACTGGAGCGTCTGTACGTAGTGAACTGGAGCGTCTGTACATAGTGAACTGGAGTGTCTGTACATAGTGAACTGGAGCGTCTGTACATGGTGTACATAGTAAACTGTACATAGTGAACTGGAGTGTCTGTACATAGTGAACTGGAGCGTCTGTACGTAGTGTACATAGTAAACTGGAGCGTCTGTACGTAGTGTACATAGTAAACTGGAGCGTCTGTACATGGTGTCCATAGTGAACTGGAGTGTCTGTACATAGTGAACTGGAGCGTCTGTACGTAGTGTACATAGTAAACTGGAGCGTCTGTACGTAGTGTACATAGTAAACTGGAGCGTCTGTACATGGTGTCCATAGTGAACTGGAGTGTCTGTACATAGTGAACTGGAGCGTCTGTACGTAGTGTACATAGTAAACTGGAGCGTCTGTACATGGTGTCCATAGTGAACTGGAGTGTCTGTACATAGTGAACTGGAGCGTCTGTACATAGTGTACATAGTAAACTGGAGCGTCTGTACATGGTGTACATAGTAAACTGTACATAGTGAACTGGAGTGTCTGTACATAGTGTACATAGTGAACTGTACATAGATAACTGGAGCGTCTGTACATAGGAAACTGGAGCGTCTGTACATAGTGAACTGGAGCGTCTGTACATAGTGAACTGGAGCGTCTGTACATAGTGAACTGGAGCGTCTGTACATAGTGAACTGGAGCGTCTGTACATAGTGAACTGGAGCGTCTGTACATGGTGAACTGGAGCGTCTGTACATAGTGAACTGGAGCGTCTGTACATAGTGAACTGGAGCGTCTGTACATAGTGAACTGGAGCGTCTGTACATAGTGAACTGGAGCGTCTGTACATAGTGAACTGGAGCGTCTGTACATAGTGAACTGGAGCGTCTGTACATGGTGTACATAGTAAACTGTACATAGTGAACTGGAGTGTCTGTACATAGTGAACTGGAGCGTCTGTACGTAGTGTACATAGTAAACTGGAGCGTCTGTACATGGTGTACATAGTAAACTGTACATAGTGAACTGGAGTGTCTGTACATAGTGTACATAGTGAACTGTACATAGAGAACTGGAGCGTCTGTACATAGGAAACTGGAGCGTCTGTACGTAGTGAACTGGAGCGTCTGTACATAGTGAACTGGAGTGTCTGTACATAGTGAACTGGAGCGTCTGTACATGGTGTACATAGTAAACTGTACATAGTGAACTGGAGTGTCTGTACATAGTGAACTGGAGCGTCTGTACGTAGTGTACATAGTAAACTGGAGCGTCTGTACGTAGTGTACATAGTAAACTGGAGCGTCTGTACATGGTGTCCATAGTGAACTGGAGTGTCTGTACATAGTGAACTGGAGCGTCTGTACGTAGTGTACATAGTAAACTGGAGCGTCTGTACGTAGTGTACATAGTAAACTGGAGCGTCTGTACGTAGTGTACATAGTAAACTGGAGCGTCTGTACATGGTGTACATAGTGAACTGGAGCGTCTGTACATAGTGTACATAGTGAACTGGAGCGTCTGTACGTAGTGTACATAGTAAACTGGAGCGTCTGTACGTAGTGTACATAGTAAACTGGAGCGTCTGTACATGGTGTACATAGTGAACTGGAGCGTCTGTACATGGTGTACATAGTAAACTGGAGCGTCTGTACATAGTGAACTGGAGCGTCTGTACGTAGTGTACATAGTAAACTGGAGCGTCTGTACATAGTGTACATAGTAAACTGGAGTGTCTGTACATAGTGAACTGGAGCGTCTGTACATAGTGTACATAGTAAACTGGAGCGTCTGTACATAGTGTACATAGTAAACTGGAGTGTCTGTACATAGTAAACTGGAGCGTCTGTACATGGTGTACATAGTAAACTGGAGCGTCTGTACATGGTGTCCATAGTGAACTGGAGTGTCTGTACATAGTGAACTGGAGCGTCTGTACGTAGTGTACATGTTGTCACGCTGTCTGTCATGCTGTCACGCTATCTGTCATGCTGTCACGCTATCTGTCATGCTGTCACGTTATCTGTCATGCTGTCACGCTGTCTGTCATGTTGTCACGCTGTCAAGTAGACGTCATGTGTGTCATATGTGTTATTTGCTTTTCGTGTATCTGTCTCCCGCATAAAACCAAAATAAAATCATCGCCTAACCAGCACACTAGTAAATTTCCTTCGTCTTTTATTACTTTTGAACGTGAAAAAATACAAAAAAACAGAACAAAAATCGGCCCGAGTTAGGCTCGAACCACCAACCTTCGGGTTAGAAGGCAAAATTCGACAAATACCGTATTTCTTTAACAAATTAACGAAATTCTGTCACTAAAGAGGTTCTTGCCATTGCATCTGGTTGCGTTTGACCCTCTCTCCCTCCTCCCTTTTCCCCTTTTTTTCTCCCTCCCTTCTTCCTTTTTCTCCTTTTTTTTTCTTCCCCTCCTTCTTTTCCTTCTTCCCCCCCCTTTAACAGCCGAATGTTCCCCAGCTTGTGGCCTAGTTGGTAACGCGATGGGCTGAGTCTGCTGTGGTCTTTGCTTGGCCTGCCCAAGCCGTAGCGTGGTTCAAATCCCTTCTGTGCAAATGTCAAAAAATTGTTATGCAGGATAAAGATACTGTCTTCACAAAAGATAGGGGGGTGCGGTAGGAATACATTTTCTGATCTCGGCGATTGGTATCCAGGAATTTTTGGAGATTTGCGATTAGCCATTGGCAATTTTGGAGGGGGGCCTTCCTGGTGTAGTGGTTAGCGCACTAGACCGCAGATCAATAGGTCCTGGGTTCGAATCCGGGCTCGGGCACCTAATCTGGGGCATGTTTCATTCCTTCATCCTTCATCGTCCCGGGAGGTTCCTTGGCCCAATTTAGCCTGTATGTGCACAAAAGTGGCCTAAAACACCAACATGTCATGGGAATTTTGGGGGCTCGTCAGTTATTCGTATAACTCCTGGTTCAACGCAAAGACGCTTTTCCTGTTTACCGCGATCCCATTTAGCAGTCTGTGAATTCCTCGATATTCGTCATATGACCGTAGTTTTTTTTTCTTCGCGCCCGGTCTTGATCAGTCCTCGTTTTGGAGATTCGATATTACTCTCCCTAATTCTTGGGGCTATGTCTGTGTGGTCGCAGGAGAAAGATCCCATGTCTTTCTTCGCAAAGAGTAGGGAGTTACCCCCGGGGGACATGGCTCCACTCTCCCTTGCTTCTCCCATTGACGGATTCTGACCAAAAGTGGTTAAAGCGTCCTGAATAACCAACCAACCCTAATTCTTGGGGAAGCGCAATTCAAATGGGGTATCCCCCCACCCCCCCCCCACAGCATCAGTTAGCTCGCCTTAATTTGTTGTATTACCAACCTCTTCCCCATGTCAAATAAGTATATTCTGTCTTGAATTTACATCCTGAAAGCCGTGACGTCAAACAATTTTCTAAGATGTGAACAGAACGTTCTAGACGTGTTGAATTTATAATTATATATGAAATAAGATGTTTTGTTACGTTGAGTTTTTACCAAAAGACAGGATATGACGGCCGGTCTCATGATTGTAGCGCACCGACCCTTCAAACCGGAACTTACATTTACGTCAAGAAACTTCAGTTTGTCCCCTCCGACTATTTCCGGAGGTTTGACATATGGGGCAACGACCAATATTTTATGAATAAATTAATACATTAATGGGTTATTAATTTTATTAATAAATTAATAAATTAATGGGAATTATATTTTGATGGCACAATATGTTGGGATTCATACCTTGAAGGTCTCTTTGAACCCGAGAGCTGGACTTCACGGTTGCTTCATGACATATCGTGGCGCATAGAGATACGGTTCAGCACGGGCCGTATGCATAATCACTACTTAGGCTACGCCACTAGACTAAGCGCTAAGTGGAAGATTTGTCGAGCCATGATCGGGTTCAAAAAAACATAAATAGTCACCCAGGAAGTGGCTTTTCTGAATTAAGAAAGTGCTAAAATTATATTGAAGAGGATTTCGGAATCATGAGCACCACCACCACGAGCTGGTGAGGCGCGAAAACGCACTTTTCGTGCGTAACGAGGGGATTATGAATACGGCCCCAGGGCTAGCTTAGCCAAGTGAAACGCATACTTATATCAACGTCACTGGCAGACTGTGAAATCATGCTATGCCACATGGCCATGGGAGGCCTTGAAATACGAGTTGAATGTTTGGTCAGTCATGACCGTCAGAAGGTATGGTGCGGGGCCTTGGCCATATGGCCGCGAGAGGGAGCTGTGGTAGGCCGAGGTGGCATGTGGTTCGATGTGGTTCAATAACCTGAAATCACATAAGCGACGACTTAACATTAGTTGATTACGCTAAGAAGGGTGGGGGTATTCAAACTCACATCCCCCACCCCCAAAAAAACTGCAATGTGATCAGTATATAACACGCTATGTCTGCCAAAAAATTTAAAAAAAAATCCCCATAAGTTAACTCTGACCGGGGTTAATAGGCTCTCGCGAGTTCTACTTCCGGTACTGTATGTGGGGTCGCGAGCGGAGTAAGCATGCAGGAAATAACGCAGACATTTCGAGCATGCGCACTCATGCTTTCCGTGCGGATCAAAATAAGGCGAACGCAAAATCCGCGGTCCGCGTGAATGTTGCACTTGTTGAACTGTACAAATCACGAAGATCGTTGAACAATACCATGACATAAATCCTCGGATAAAGGAGATAGATAGTTTATTTCGTACTATAGGCTGGCCTCCAGCCAAGGTACATAAACAAAACACAAACGCACAGTCATGACAGTACATAGGCCTACAAACGATATGAAAAGTGAATGTGGGAAACTTCAATAACCACTCTGGTATTTTCTTTGGAGAGCCAAGCTTACAAATTTACACAAATTAAACATAACTTGCACGTTGTTTGTGGACATCAGCTCTACAAATTTATCCATTGTTGCGAACGTATAATAGTAGTTCTTTATGTAGAGTTTACGAATTTCGTCATACAACGAGCACTTTAGTAAAAAGTGAGCTTGTGACTCGACTTCGTCCACCCCGACGCGTTGAATCTGCCATACACGCCACGCAAACGTTTGAATCGTATACATGTGAGGTAGCGCTCGGGGTTTAACAGAGTTTTATAGTAGGCCCAGCAATATTCTGCTGCCAGCTTTGTATTGTCACACAAATTGGAGTGAAACAAACTGGATTCCCAACTGTCTGCGTGATCCACGCATAACCAAAACCATGTCTGAATAACCAAATCTTCACCTGCGTTCTCCCAACATCGTCATGTTGATATAACATGTTATATGCAGCTTTGACCAGTCTGTTATGCGGCATTGCAATTTAACCCAATATTTAATGGCTCTCTTCTCACAGTGATATCTGATTGGAAGTCTACCTAATTCCCCTAGGACCGCTTGGTTCGGTGTTGCAAACCCTACCCCTAAGATATATTTACAGTTTCATTTGCTTTTTCCGCTACATCCGCAGTATTGAGACCCCATATTTCCGATCCCTATACATGTATTGGGAGCACCATAGTATCACACATTTTCAGCAAAAGATTGATGTCCAGACCGCCTGATTGAATATCGAACTGTTTAATTACATTTGCAGCTTTCCCAGCCTGATCTGACCGATACCTTTGAGTGGCAGTCCATACTAGTTTAGGGGTGAAATGGAACCCTAAGTAGTTATACACAGATACACAATCTATTTGATTCCCAGATAACATCCACCGTTCATTCCCTAAATGGCCCCCCATTTCTAAAAAACATAACTTTAGTTTTCTTTAGATTTACCGACATTCCCCAATTGTGGCAATACTGTACACATACTTCTGCTAGTAATCTGCCTACAGTATCGGCCATATTCGACAGATCGTCCGCGTACATTAAGGCTAGTAAATTTGGAAAGTTCTCGTCTATAAATATATCTTTGCAGTTTTGACCTCCCAGCATATCAACATATTCATCCAAATATAAAACAAGTAACAGCGGACTAACTAGACAACCTTGTCCTCGGATACGGGGTGTGTTATTTATGTATTGTCTTTGTTATAATATTATTATTTACATTTTGTTTGCAGGTCGAAATACTACGTTATCCCGGCTATCTATATTTAACATATTGTGGGGCCTGGACGCCATGTTAAGGGGCAGTGGGGGGGGGGGGGGCGGGGGCAAGGGGGGGTCGTGTTTCCAAGTCACGAAGAATGCATTTCTTTATTCCTAGGTCACGATGAATTAAAAGGAGAAGTCCCCGTATAAAATGGAACAGGCGGATACGTTATATAAATTAGCCATTTCCCAATTCACGGTTATTTAATTTTAAAATTCCCAGTTCACGATTAATGAAAATCCTCGATCACGGCGGTCGGCTAATATCCCATTCCCAGTTCACGAAGAATTATTTTCCTCATTCCCAGTTCACGGTGAAATGAAAAGCCCATTCCCGAGGAACGAAAATACCCCTTGCCCCCCCACCCCCCCCCCCCCCCCCCATGTTGGACGCCGCGACATCTATCGTCAAAAATAGATACTGCGTGTTACCGGGGTAAAGACAGATTCTCGCATGCGTTTACCATGCATGCCTATGAAGTTCGGGTTCAGGTGCCCGGCTTCCACGTTTCTTTTGTCAGGGGAAGGTTGGTTCTATGGCATTGTTACTCACAGAACAAACACACAGGATGTCTCTATAAACTTTATTGTAAGTATTACATTATATAATGGTAGCACAGCTTATATTTCACTAGATTAAGAACACTTTAACTGTTTTATGTGTTAGGCTCCCCGTTCGACATTGTTGGTTGCTACGCAACAAGGCTCGAGCCACAACAGTGCACTCAGATTTGCACTGACAAGACAGTGACAGCGACAGTCCATAGGGCTATAAAGTCTCGTTCGCCTGGACTTCCGGTTTACTCATTTTGGGGACACACAGACGAAGCACGTGTTTGGAACGAGTTTAGAATCACTGCGCACACTGGTATCCTGACTATCTGTGACGTATGCGTGACGTATATCTTACGCAAAGAGAGAGACTGGGAACCAGACTACCTGCGCAAGAGCCAGGCGCCGAGGGGTGGGTCCATTGCGGTAGGCCTAGCGATAATAATAAGAATATTTAAGAAATGTAGTTGCACCAAACGGATGGACCACATATTTTGTATTCATTTGCGCCCTCACAATGACGAATATTTGTTACGACGGGACAACACGGCTGAGAAACTAACCTTTTTTGTATATCCTACGAAAACCAGGCATTATGACGTCACACGGATTCTCCCTGGTGACAACGTTGGCGCAACGCTTCAAACAGAAAACTTACAAAGAATGATAAATCTTGGGCTTTCCGTGATCCAAAAGTGATACGAAAACATCCAACTGGTCTCATTGTACCTTTACCATGTGGTTTAATGACGCATCCGTGTGTTGTTACTCCTTGCACTGCACATTATGACCGCGGAATGGTTAAGTCGATCACTTGCTCTCGCCATTTTTGTTACCGCGGAGGCACGTGAAACTCTGTGACATCACTCGCTGTTTGGAGAACTCCCGAAAGCCCGGGTGCAGGGCCAAATTTAGAACGCTATATTTAGCTTTCGAGTGTTTTCAAGACGGATTTTTCCTTGTATATTCCCAAAGTTCTGCGCTTCATAGCCTCCAAATATTTTAACGTATACCTTCTATAGCCATATCCGGTGAAATGGTACACATAGTCTTTAGGATAAACCTGGAAATAAATTGACTTATAGCTGCCTATACTTCAGCATGGAGCTCGTGTGTTTTTTTGTCCCCAAAACTAAAGTATCGTGGCCCGATCGCGAGAACTGGATAGCCCTATATCATCGCTTTATGACAAGTTATAATCGGTACACATCGGGTACCAAGTTATGTATTTTGTGCAATATATATTTCTGAATTATATTTTTAATTTATCAAATAAAAATAGACACAAGAACGATAATTATTTCCGCACTGAAGAACGGCAGCAAACCGGCAATATGGCCACTTTCCTGCCACGCACAGCTTACTGACAGTCTTTGCATTCGCCCGTTGGCATTTATATCAGCTGTTTTCTCGGTTTTTGTGCCCCAATCTCGTTCTTAAAAGGGTATTACTTGATAGTCAAAATATGTATTTGTACAAAGTGTTTTTTTGCTTTTAGAACACCCTGTTAACCTATGATAAACAGTTGAAAATTATACAGCTGTAAGTCAGTACTCGCCTTTTACATGCTACGCAGCGCAGAGCGAGTTCACCCGAAACACGCGCCTGCCAAAATTTCCCCTGCAACGATCTATTTTGCTTTCATTTCCTTTAAAGTTACTATCTCAACAAATTTGGCGGCGGGGGTGTTCCGTCAGATCAGATGAGGCGCCTCGGCTGGTGGAACCGTTGTAAACACTATACACTCTCCCGCAAGAGGCGCTACCAGACGCGAAGCTTTTTTTAACCTTGGCGGATGCTTCAAGTGATTACGAGCTGGACGCAACTTTGCCAGCAGAAGAGATAGAGGAAAAAGATTGGATGATTCTGAGGTATGTATGTCTCTTTATTTATGCCAAAATAGAGCATTTAAGTTGTAACTGTGTTCAACTCTGGCGGTATATCTCGCTACTTCCAACCTCAAAACTCGAAGTGATGGGACATGACGGAGCGACATTGCGAGTTGTTGGCGCGGGGGGGGGGGGGGGGGCAAGGGGGGGGGGGCGTTTTCCCATATCACGAAGAATAAATTTCTTTATTCCCAAGTTACGATGAATTATCCGCACGCAATGGACGAGCAGAACTATCCGCATGCAATGGAAGGGCGGATACACGATACTAAATTGACGATATCCCCACTCACGGTTATTTAATATTAAAATTCCCAGATTAGCCGGCGGTCGGCTAATACCCCATTCCCATTTCACGAAGAATTATTTTCCCCATTCCCAGTTTAAGTTGAAATGAAAAGCCCAATCCCGAGGAAGGCAAATACCCACATTACCTACATTAGTACACTTGTAGGGCCAAAAGGGGTGTGCCGCCTGACAGTCATGGCAATGCATATATAGAGGTTAATTATTTAAATAATTTTAATATCAAATGGAATATGTAGTCAAAAGCTGAAATTTGATTTGAACACTTTTGATATCAACTGAAATATATAGTCAGGAGATCCAGTGTTGATATAACTTCAGGCTCAAATAGGCACGTCAAGAGAAATTGTTGATTTCTACTCCGAAGATTGAGAGCAAAAGGGGGGCATGTGGGTGGCACATATATATTTGGAGCATGCGCCTATCGAGACAGCGAAATGGGTTTAATTTCAGTGCATTCATATAAATTTGCTAAGGAACTATCCTCGCACATAATATTTATAACATTTATTTCTCAGTGTATGTGTTAAGTTATAGATAGGGGTGGGCTAAGGTGCGATAATTGGTGACCCTCCTACGGCCTTCTAGTTTACTTACCAGCTCCTAGTCATCAGTATTGAAGCCGTGTTGGTCACGCCGCTAACTAGTGCCCCCTCCCCCCCACCCCCCGGCCATCATTCCAACCACACACCAAACGCAGACAGCTTGTTACGTCAGCCGCCGGAAACACGTGCCTCGCTTGGCTTCCTTGCATGACCACTAAACTGGTTAAAGTCCTATCATCCACGGTGTGACGACCACCAAGCCGCACATGTATGACACACTCACTGGGTCAGCTTCGTGTTGACTGGGAACCCAACCACTGTACGAGGCATACAATCCAGTGTCAGTCGTGGCGTTGATGCGGCTTATGTAAATAACGGCAAGTCGGGAAAGCCATTCACTATATATTCACCATAAGTTATGGGAGGGGAAAACCCCCAAGTTTAGAGAGGGGACACACCATGTTGGGCGGGGTGGGGGGGGGGGGGGGGTGGGAGAAAGGGGGCATCGTGTTCCCTGACAACGAAGAATAAATTTCTTGATTCCCAGGTCACGATGAATTAAAACGAGCACTCCCCGCAAGCAAAGGAAAGGGAGGATGCATGTTATAGATTGGCGATTTGCTGATTCACCGTTATTTAATATTAAAATTCCCAGTTCACGATTAATTAAAATCCTTGTTCAGGACGGTCGCTTTCTACCTCATTCCCAGTTCACGAAGAATTATTTTCATCATTCTCAGTTCAAGGTCAAGGTGAAATGAAAAGCCCATTCCCGAGAAACACAAATACCCCCCCCCCCTCCCCCTGATGTTGGGGTTAAGGCACACCTCATTTGCCTATAACGTGCAGATAGAGTCCCTCCCCATTTTTTTACCCTGCCTGTCTAGACCGGCACGGCAGTAGATCTGCGCGCTGTGCAAATGCACGGTGTCGATAGACAGCCGCAAAACCTGGGGGAGGGGTCCCTCATTAAAAAGTATGTAGACACTTGAATATTAAAGATATTTTATTTTTGTTTGTTGCATTTGGTAGATGAAATCACACTCCATTACATATAGTAGGGGTAGGCTACGAAGGTCTAAATTCGTAGTTGGGGTCTCAATTGCAACGCTTTTCTACCACTTCGTGTAAGGTCATATACGTAATCCATTTTGGAGTTTCGGGGGTAGGGTAAACTACGCCCGTAAAATGTTCCAATGAATATATTTTGGAAATGATATTACCAGATACATAAGGAATGAGAAAAAGCAGGTTTGATTACTATTGCAATTTGTTTCTTGTTGAGCCCTGATTCTGCACAGGCTGCCCGCACTGATCACGAGAAATGCGCAGATGGGGTTTCTGAATGCAGGCGTTTCATACTCTCCGTACTGTGGCGATCAACAAACACAACTGATACTCCGCTTTAACGGGCTTCGTTCGAATGCTAATAAAAATAATTAGTTCGTGGAACGTGGATATGTGGTCTTGTAAACGAGCTGAAGAACTGATGAAATAATGTATTTTGCAGCCGTGAACTGTTTAACATGTTCAGTGCCTTCGTCATTGACCACACTAACTAAATGGCAACGCCACAAAGACCCTTGTCTACACATTACACGATCCAGCCCATACGCTTAATTGTGATAACATCAAACATATATCATCTGATATTTCCTAGTCGGTGAGTTGTTTTTGTAATCGTGAGTCAAACAATTGAGACTGGGTGAATGGCTACATTATCGGGCGGGCGAGGTGGGAAATATTGGACTGCTACCGTGACGTCATCATCAGCTACAATGCGCTACCGCCATGACTAGGGCAGTGGTTAGCGTTCAATCGACGATAACTCTGACATCAGATTCATAAAATATATGTCCTTCGGGGGATGAATTCCTTTGGTTTCATAGTTTCAAAGAAACTTCTTGGTCTTGGGTTTCCCTTTAAGCAACATGCTTAGCCAATGAAGAAGTGTTATGAGGAATGCTGCAGATGTTAGAATAGCAGGAGTGGTAGCAATATGGGGAACATACAACATGACAAATATTTAAGCACGTGTAATAATAAAAAGCATTATTGCCATCAGTACACAAATCAGAACAATACAAAAGCAGGTTCGCACCGAGCAGAAGCCGAAGCTTATTCGCTGAAGAAAAACCAACAGAAAATAACAGAGTAAATAAATGCAAACAGGAACAGCAATACAACAATCTAGATAATATATCAACTTATCCCAATCGTTTGGTCTTTCTTTGTTTCTTCTAACAAATATGATGACACTAGGATTGGTTATTTCCACGTATAATTAACATTAACATTGCTCATTGTAATTGAATGGATTGACATAATGAGGAAAAACGTAGACTACCACTAAGACTGAACGCGAGCGTGAAATCCACGAAAAATGAAGAAGTTGTTTGGATCAATGGATTTCGGTTACTTGAACCGCATTCCTGTTTGCTTCAACCACTGCGACGTGTCCAGGAGTCGTATTCATAATCGCCACTTACGCTACGTCACTAGACTTAGCGCTAAGTGGAAGATTTATCGAGCGATTACCAAGTTCAAAATACATAATTGGTCAGACAAGAAATGGATATTCTGAATTAAGAACGGGCTGACATTATATTGAAGAGGATTTCTTAATCATGAGCGCCACCACAAAGAGCTGGTGAGACTGAGACGAAATGCACTTTTCATGCGTAACTTACCAGGGTGTTATGAATAAGGCCCAAGAGGAATGACTATAAAAAGTCGCTCAGCACATGTACCCAACTTGTCAAAACCACACATGACTTTTTAAATATTATATCTTTCTGCGGATATAAACACACTATAATGGCAGAAAGCTTAATGGGCTTGTCTGATTTACATCCATAAGATATGTGCGACATGACATAGATGACAATATACGTTAGCGCTTAATTAAAAGCATAAGGTAATCATGCCATGACGCCACCTTGCCGTCACGTTGTGGTGCCGTGACCAGGATAAACCTTGAGTCAACCTTGATTTCTGATTGAAAAGTTCCACGAAATAATATTTCAAGAGATATATAGTTTCCAATTAAGTCTAAACGTACTATTCGCTCTCACACTACTGGCATCGGTCAAAGAACCAATATCTGTTCGTGCCGTTGAAGTGGAGAAAGGCATTGCCACGTACATCAATAGAACTATTCTTCTGTTCGGTTGCCCTGAGCTATCTTTTTCGGTAAATATCAGGGCTGAAGTTATCTTAAGCTACGGCACAACATTGCTGTCAGGAGTACTGCCACCGTCTGTATCGAGCAACTTAATGAGATACTCGGGGTAGACCTGGCTATCCCGGAAGATGACGAAGATGGTTGGATTGTCCTCGTCATCGGTGACGGAGTCGTAGCGCACGCCATCGGGGAGGGATGGGATGTGAGGCGGCGCCTTCAGGCCGCGCTCCCCTTCACAGAAGACTCCGGTTAACACCCGACACTGGTAGATGTACTTGATCTTGTTACCGTCGGGCGGTGAGTACTGCTGCTGGGCAGAGTACGCTGGGTTCACGGCGAAGTAAACACCGTTGCCATACAATGCGTCTGAAAAGGGATCAACCCCGTGAAGGGGTAAGACAATTAATTTGAGACGTTCTGTTTGAGTTCTAATGTAGCATTATAGTATTATATCTTTAAAGAACTTGAAATATCTAAGTCACCCTATTCATTCACTAGTCGGCGGTGTATTCGTGATCAACAGTATGGATGACCGATCATCCCAACGTTCGAACAATTGAAGTTCAAAATTCCCCACGCGTGGCGGGCAGACGTTGTTACACTTGGGAGATTCCTTCACCAGATGGCGCCACTGTTCCATGCGGTTTCTACGGAACTCGGCACCGAAAAGGAAATTCCGATACTCCCCCATTATAGGTAATCATGATAAGAAAGGTCCTTATAGCGATAATGTCAATCTTATGGAAGCCTATGTCGTTTGGTGTTTATCGGTTAGTGTAATATGTGTTTTAATATGTGATTGTGTAATACTTTGGTTTTGACTTGTCCTGCTGGTTACATTTGATTTAATTCCACAGCTTTTTACCATTTGCAGATCCATGATAGCTTCTGTTGAATCCGTTAATGCTGATATCTTGTACGGCGTCTGCTTTGGTGCCATGAAATAGAATCCTCTCAACAGTGACGCCTTCTGGACAGTCCTTCTGGACTCGTGCTTTACGGACATCATACTCCTGATACAAGGACATGTTTTCAATCCGGATGATCTAAAAAGGGACAGTTTCGAGTTCTTCACTACCACGCCCTGGCAGAACATACTTTGCTTGCTGGGCCCATGCAACGTGTATATCAGAAGGGAATAGCGACATACAGTGTTGTTGTGTTATGCCTTCCTGTGCGCATGAATAATTACTTGGGCCGGGAAACCTCCCAGAAAAATGAAATATAGTTGAATGAAACTTTCCCTATATACAGATACTAGGGCTCGAACCAACGACCTGTAGATCTGCATAGCATTTTGCCTGCTTACCAACTGAGCTAGGAATTTCGTTGAACCCTATCAAATGTGAAAAAAAAACTTACGCTGTTAATAGTATTTTTAATTCCGCTGCGCGTTAAGCCGTTCCTGATGGCCAGGAAGCTGTCGTCGGATGGTTTCAAACCTACGAGGTGTGGCATAAGGCTTGTCTGGTCAGTTTTCGTCCAGGAGGCAGGCGCCACTGTGGCTTCTGCGATCACAAATATTGGAGAAAAAAAATTTTGCTTAAAAAAAAGGCTTACACAATGAAATAGGATCGAATGAAACAAGATTCAGATGCATGCTCCGAACTTCTGATGTGAACATCCAATTTTACGATTATTATTTGACATGTGTTGTCAAGTGCATGCAAGGGTATGATGTGTAACCAGCACACCACCAGATATAATTCACACGGCTCGGGGACATTGCACCAAATGTCAAGAGGGTAACACTGATCAATGCTGAAGGGGCATAAAAGAACCCGGCAGAAACATTTTTGTAAGGTTTAAAAATAGTTCTACTTACATTACGTTTCTCAAAAACGTTAAGGTAACGTTATGAAAACGTTTCGTATAATATAATCCATATCTCAAACGGTGACTAGAATCGTTGTATTAACATTTTTTTAAACGTTTTGTCAAACGAGTCAAATGGTTTATTTGACAAAGAATGAGAAAACACATGACATGGAATGTTTTAAACATTTTAAAGGTTGTAATAATCTTTACTTGAATTTGTTTCTTTCTTTCGCATTTCGCAACGTTATAATGACGTTTATTAATCACGTGTTGTCACGGTTTACATCCATGGATTCAGTACCATAATTAATATATATTTATATGTAACGACATATTAGCCATTATTAAATATAAGCATTATAAGCGACGAGAGGATTATTAATTGAAATCGAAATCTCTCATGAACTTGTTTTACTTCAAGACACTAAATTAAGCCAATAAAATAAAATTCCCCGCAAATGTTCTGTATTGTCAAGTTGACACTGACCTTGCATTGGTTGCTCTATTGCTGCAGACGTTGTACGCGGTGTGGCATTTGTGCCCGAAACAAGCCTCTGATGTTCAGTTCGGAAAGCCTGACAACACATGCCGAACCCATATATTAGTGACCAGCCGACACGGCTCATATACACAGATATTATGACGGCATAAGGAGCAGGCTATTATTTGTATATGTACTATATGGGCGAGTTATTCGTGCGTTTACTATACATATATAACGCCCACACACGCTTTTCATTCCCACGCTATGCTAATTGCAAAAAAGAAGAAAAACTGCGTTTCTGACCTGGATGACCGGTTGGTCGGCTGGATTCAGCACAAAGTGAATGGTGCTGAGCGTGGACGTCGAGTGCCTGGAGAGGAAACCCAATACCTCCTGGTGTAGAACTTTAGCACAGAACTCTGGTGGAATCCCCAGACCCCCTGTACCGAGAGCAGGAAAGGCTATCGACTCGACAGTCAGTCCATGGCTCCCTTCCAGACACCGCCTTATCATCTCACGCATACTCTGCGGTCAAAAGAAAGGGTGATGAACAATCCACTATTGCGCATTTGGAAATACATAAGGAAATACACTACCTTCATTGATATACATATATACATGTTCATATATACATGTAAATTAAATATGAATTGACACTAAGACCCATATTTCCAAATACATACATATATGTCAATAATTAAAAGTCCTTCTTACCATTCCCATGTACAGGGGCGGGGGAGGGGGCATTTAGATGCAGAAATGGACACCTTGCCCGATTGTAGTTGAATAGACGCCGCAAGAGGGCTATATTGTGGGACACCGCACATCTGGCTGAATGTTACATATACTCACACTTCCATGATGAATATGTAACCGGAAAAAACGTCCAAATAACAAACCGTCAAACTTTGTCCTTCTGGACCGTCCCATTCCTTCAACACGCCGTGCAATATACAGATCGCTGGTAGCTCTCCTGCATCCGTTACTACAATGTGACCAGGATCCAAGGTTGTTTCCATTTCGTTCAACTCGTCTTGGATGGAGGTTCCGCCAGCTTCCAAGATGGCCGCCGATACAACACCATCGGAAAGATCAAGGTCGGAGCTGATTGTGTTTACAATGACGTGTACCTGGGGAAGGGGTAACATAATTTATCATTGCTGTAGCAAGCAGTTAGATTGCATTAAATTGCGCCATTTGATGGTATATAACTTTAATGATAGAATATTTACGTGAGGTCTTGAATTACACAATATAGAATGGCTGAGGAAAAGTCAGAAATGAAGAGAACTCACTCGTTCGTTGGTGATGGAACCTTCCATGGTGCTTACAGTCAGCCGACCTCCAGCCGTAAAACCTGATATAAATAACTAAATGTCTTTATGCAACCATAAAACTGCCATATTTGTTTGAGAGGGAGAGGGGGCGGGGGGATCTGAAGTCCCGTAAAGGATACAGCTTAGCCGTGGAAGTGAGTGTGCCATGTTAATCATTATCTTGTAATTTTGGAATGTCTGTTCCGTTACAAAGGACGCTGGCGATAAACTCATTAATATAAAGAAAGTTGACGCGACACGGGGTAATTTATAATTAGGACAAAATATCACATTAGCACGGTATGCACGGTAACTGATACAATGATACAAAGATACAATGGGTACATTACCATATAGTTTCTTGTTGGAAGGAACTGCTTCTTTGGCGAGATCACCAAGTGCTCCTCTGAGCATGATAAGCAGGTCAGTCAGTCCCGTCGCGCCATCGTCATCCGAGTCGCTGGATTCATCAGGACTGCTGCCGTTGTTGTCCGTGTCTTCTTCCTCTGCCTCGTCTTCCGTGTCTTCATCTCTCTCGTTTTCCCTGTCTTCTTCCTCTGTTTCGTCTTCCTCTTTTTGTTTGGGTCTTTCTTAACGCCAATATGAGTAAAGTAAAATATCCATCAAACGAAAGTGATTGGGGCAGAGCCGATGAATATAAACTACTTGCTTCAAAATATATTAATGTATATAAATTGCATGCACCAAATATATTAATGTACACAAATTTCATGGCCCAAATATATTAATGTATATAAACTGCATGCTCCAAATATATCAGTGTATATAAACTGCTTGCCCGAAATATATTAATGTGTATAAACTGCTTGCCCCAAATATATTAATGTATATAAACTGCATGGCCCAAATATATCAGTGTAAATAAGCTGCATGCCCCAAATATATCAGTGTATATAAAATGCATGCCTTAAATATAGCAATGTATGAGCATGGATAACAGACCTAATCTCCCTCGTTACACGGACAATGCATATCTGAGTACGGTGCATGGTGCAATTCTCGTTTGTTATTTTAATGTACGAGCTCCTATTTCCCTTTGATACATTGGTTGCATATGTTGCACAGAAATCATACGATGAAAATACCTTAGAACTTGTTGTAAAGCTGATCTGTAATTACAGATTGTATACGTTATGAACTAATTTAGGCCTATACTTACCACATCTTGGCACAGAGGGACGGGAACCCATCTTTTTGGTAACCGCACTATTCCGGCTTCCCTATTCCAACTGGTTACTGATGATAAAATATAAAGTATACAACATTATTATATCCCAAATGCACCGGCTTAAACATATTCGCATCACCGCATGCACCAGTTAGCGTTGGACGTTTGGTGAGGTCGTTTCAAAGGGTGTAAGATAGATAAGAAAGATAAAAATGTATGTAACGTCGGTACAAAGGGTTAAAACGGGTAACATTAGCACTTGCGTGCTATTAGCCGACAATGAACTCCGAATGAAGCGTTATGGTTGGGCTTATGTACAATATGACAATAGCGCGAGTTTGCGGGGCGTTAGGCAATTTTATTGGCCCGACATCAAGCTGTAGCAGCCCGCCAATTTTCATTATCGGCCCGAGGCCGCAAGGCCGAGGGCGGATAATGAAAATGAAGAGCTGCTACAGCTTGATGAAGGGCCAGTAAAGTGCCTAACGCCATGCAAAACTCGCGCTATTACTATTATTACGAGTTGAATTTATATTTAAGGTGTTGACTTGTCTCTGCTTCTTTGGTTTAATTTCCGCATGCAACGACCAAAGTAAAGCATTTTTGGAATGACTGTCCGCAAATCGCAAGCCTTTCCACATAGTTGGCCAGTCGCCTTTTTATACCATATTTATCGTTGCCCAGAAACACGGCACGTGCAACTAGGCAACTAGGCATGTAAGCGGGCCATTTAAAGCTATAACTACAATTCTTTTGTGCGTGACGTCATGTTTTATTGTTCTATGCAGTGTCGCTATGGCAACGATTGTCGATTGCATGGGCAGTAGGCCGGTTTGGGTCAGAATACGGCATTTTGGCCGCCTTCAGATTTAATGCTATTGGACTAGTTAACATGACCATCAACTCGTAATAATGGATACTAGTGATTAACATTGTGTCAAATAAACAACTGATACATGACTAGATACAATATAACGTAAAAATAACGTATTGCACATCGTGTGAAACTAGAAGGAACTATCCTATAACGATATAGAGCTATTATTTCACATTACATGCATGCTAAGGAACATATGGCACAATGCCAATATTCACATACTGGATCTTTCCATCTTTAGTAGTAGCATCTTTGATCTTGTTGCTTAAGTGATTCCATAATATAGCACCATGGTTCCTACTAAACTATTCTGACCATATTTGACTGTATTAAATATGGGTTGTTTGAGCACTTGTTTGTTTCGACTAGAATATGCTTGGAACAAGCTGTGTAAGTAGAGCGGGCCCATTTAGTTACTTATCTTAAAGACCTCGGTCATAATTGTCCGTAACCGTTCTATATGAAGTAACCCAGCAGGCATTGCTAGTTGAAATTCGGTCGTTTTTGGTCGCAACTTGGTCGCGACGTCGGGCGACGCAATCGCGACATAAAAACGACGTCACTTTCACGACGCATTTTCGACCATCACAGCCCGACTTCGATACGACGTCGTAATTCCGTCAGCATACGACGCATATATAACCCCTCTGATCCCGACGTCGATATGACGTCGGAATGCCGTCAGCGAAGTTAGTAAAAAAAAACTGGTGGGGGGGGGGGGGGGGGTTACGTGGGTGCCCCTTGATGCCTGAGGAAGCGACTGAAACTTTTCGTCCATAGAGCGGGTTTGTCCGAAAAAAACAACCCAAGCGGGTCTGCATGGAGCCGCGACACAGAGAGGGTCAATGGAAAGAAGATACCCTCCCGAGCGGATTCTGAAGTTGAAATACCCCTTCCGAGGTAAAAACAGACCACTCCGAAACCCAGCAATGACAATGTATTACGCCCCGCGCCCCGCGGCCTGAACACTGCAAAACAGAAAATTGACGTCATTTAATGCGCGTTGTCTCCATGGCAACGAATTCGCCAACTGCCACCACGACAGTTGGCGCGACCATGTTGATCTTTGAAAGTAGGCAAGAGACACTTCTGAAGTTCTAGTATCCTACGGGCGATACTCCATGACTTTGTTACTCAATATGGATACAGAGCACCTTGCGAGAGTGCTTGAGCACATGGGAATCATAAACATAGTAAGCGGATTGCTTCGAGTTTTCATGATTAACGTAGCTTTATTTATTTATTTCTACTGTCTGTGCTTGTGCTGTGAGGCGCGGCCATTCGGTGATTCGAGCTGCACTTACCAAGCCTGCCTCTAAGCAGCATGTGTGCCGTTAGCACTTCGTGATAAGTTAGAGACAGGCCTGGTAAAGGCTGCACATGCCATGGTTCTTTTTCAGTTGATCGACCTACCAGCCCATATAACAAATATAATATTTTAGTCACCATTGTAGTTAAAGAGAGTCGTGCAGAGAGCCACTCTTTAGGTTGTACACATGGACCCGCCACGACTCAGTTGATGTATATAAACTGCATGGCCCAAATATATCAGTGTAAATAAGCTGCATGCCCCAAATATATCAGTGTATATAAAATGCATGCCTTAAATATAGCAATGTATGAGCATGGATAACAGACCTAATCTCCCTCGTTACACGGACAATGCATATCTGAGTACGGTGCATGGTGCAATTCTCGTTTGTTATTTTAATGTACGAGCTCCTATTTCCCTTTGATACATTGGTTGCATATGTTGCACAGAAATCATACGATGAAAATACCTTAGAACTTGTTGTAAAGCTGATCTGTAATTACAGATTGTATACGTTATGAACTAATTTAGGCCTATACTTACCACATCTTGGCACAGAGGGACGGGAACCCATCTTTTTGGTAACCGCACTATTCCGGCTTCCCTATTCCAACTGGTTACTGATGATAAAATATAAATTATACAACATTATTATATCCCAAATGCACCGGCTTAAACATATTCGCATCACCGCATGCACCAGTTAGCGTTGGACGTTTGGTGAGGTCGTTTCAAAGGGTGTAAGATAGATAAGAAAGATAAAAATGTATGTAACGTCGGTACAAAGGGTTAAAACGGGTAACATTAGCACTTGCGTGCTATTAGCCGACAATGAACTCCGAATGAAGCGTTATGGTTGGGCTTATGTACAATATGACAATAGCGCGAGTTTGCGGGGCGTTAGGCAATTTTATTGGCCCGACATCAAGCTGTAGCAGCCCGCCAATTTTCATTATCGGCCCGAGGCCGCAAGGCCGAGGGCGGATAATGAAAATGAAGAGCTGCTACAGCTTGATGAAGGGCCAGTAAAGTGCCTAACGCCATGCAAAACTCGCGCTATTACTATTATTACGAGTTGAATTTATATTTAAGGTGTTGACTTGTCTCTGCTTCTTTGGTTTAATTTCCGCATGCAACGACCAAAGTAAAGCATTTTTGGAATGACTGTCCGCAAATCGCAAGCCTTTCCACATAGTTGGCCAGTCGCCTTTTTATACCATATTTATCGTTGCCCAGAAACACGGCACGTGCAACTAGGCAACTAGGCATGTAAGCGGGCCATTTAAAGCTATAACTACAATTCTTTTGTGCGTGACGTCATGTTTTATTGTTCTATGCAGTGTCGCTATGGCAACGATTGTCGATTGCATGGGCAGTAGGCCGGTTTGGGTCAGAATACGGCATTTTGGCCGCCTTCAGATTTAATGCTATTGGACTAGTTAACATGACCATCAACTCGTAATAATGGATACTAGTGATTAACATTGTGTCAAATAAACAACTGATACATGACTAGATACAATATAACGTAAAAATAACGTATTGCACATCGTGTGAAACTAGAAGGAACTATCCTATAACGATATAGAGCTATTATTTCACATTACATGCATGCTAAGGAACATATGGCACAATGCCAATATTCACATACTGGATCTTTCCATCTTTAGTAGTAGCATCTTTGATCTTGTTGCTTAAGTGATTCCATAATATAGCACCATGGTTCCTACTAAACTATTCTGACCATATTTGACTGTATTAAATATGGGTTGTTTGAGCACTTGTTTGTTTCGACTAGAATATGCTTGGAACAAGCTGTGTAAGTAGAGCGGGCCCATTTAGTTACTTATCTTAAAGACCTCGGTCATAATTGTCCGTAACCGTTCTATATGAAGTAACCCAGCAGGCATTGCTAGTTGAAATTCGGTCGTTTTTGGTCGCAACTTGGTCGCGACGTCGGGCGACGCAATCGCGACATAAAAACGACGTCACTTTCACGACGCAATTTCGACCATCACAGCCCGACTTCGATACGACGTCGTAATTCCGTCAGCATACGACGCATATATAACCCCTCTGATCCCGACGTCGATATGACGTCGGAATGCCGTCAGCGAAGTTAGTAAAAAAAACTGGTGGGGGGGGGGGGGGGGGGGGTTACGTGGGTGCCCCTTGATGCCTGAGGAAGCGACTGAAACTTTTCGTCCATAGAGCGGGTTTGTCCGAAAAAAACAACCCAAGCGGGTCTGCATGGAGCCGCGACACAGAGAGGGTCAATGGAAAGAAGATACCCTCCCGAGCGGATTCTGAAGTTGAAATACCCCTTCCGAGGTAAAAACAGACCACTCCGAAACCCAGCAATGACAATGTATTACGCCCCGCGCCCCGCGGCCTGAACACTGCAAAACAGAAAATTGACGTCATTTAATGCGCGTTGTCTCCATGGCAACGAATTCGCCAACTGCCACCACGACAGTTGGCGCGACCATGTTGATCTTTGAAAGTAGGCAAGAGACACTTCTGAAGTTCTAGTATCCTACGGGCGATACTCCATGACTTTGTTACTCAATATGGATACAGAGCACCTTGCGAGAGTGCTTGAGCACATGGGAATCATAAACATAGTAAGCGGATTGCTTCGAGTTTTCATGATTAACGTAGCTTTATTTATTTATTTCTACTGTCTGTGCTTGTGCTGTGAGGCGCGGCCATTCGGTGATTCGAGCTGCACTTACCAAGCCTGCCTCTAAGCAGCATGTGTGCCGTTAGCACTTCGTGATAAGTTAGAGACAGGCCTGGTAAAGGCTGCACATGCCATGGTTCTTTTTCAGTTGATCGACCTACCAGCCCATATAACAAATATAATATTTTAGTCACCATTGTAGTTAAAGAGAGTCGTGCAGAGAGCCACTCTTTAGGTTGTACACATGGACCCGCCACGACTCAGTTGAGTCGCTCCGACGTCGTTATTTCGTCAGATAAACGACGTCGCATGTTTTTGCAAAAACAACCAAAATACGACCAAATTACAACCAGCGATTTCGACGTCGTTTCACCGTCAAAACGACCATAAATGCCTGCTGGGAAGGGTCGGTTCCCCTTTTGCCTTAAGACACTGTACGACGAGGCGAAATCACTGTAAATAAACCCTAAGGCTCGCTCTTGAATTTTTTCCATCTTCTTCATATCAGCTATACTGCTGTAATGCCACATAATCGGACAATAATTAAAATGTCATATAATGAAACAGTTAAATAAGCTTTGCTTGGTTTCTGTACTTAGTGTTGTCGACAAGCAACCTAATACATTTATCTGTCTGCCATACTTTGGCCGTAGCAGGAAACGGTGTTGTCATCGGCATAGTTGGACAGGTCACTCTGCTCACTACCCTTCACACTTTTGACGAGATCATTAGTAAATATATTAAAAGCAAATGGGCCAAAGAGAGACACCTGAAGAGCTCCTTTCATTCAGGTCAAATCAGCGCTTCTCTTATTGCGTTGTATACATGGCAAGAGAATATAGATATATTGCACAGGTTGTCATGGCAGTGCTTCTTGATGACTTACCTGGTACATGTTCCAAGTAAATTGTTTTGCATGTGTTCAACAACCTTCAAAGCACATGAGTCGAAAGATCTTCATATTACTTTCTCCAGTCGACTGATACCTTGCAGCAAGCACCCTAAGATGCAATGCGGCCATCGTCACACTTGTCTTAGGGAAAGGATCCAGCATGAAGTCTCAACCAGCACCTACCTGACTATGCTAAAATTCCAAATTGCCACTTCTCCCCACTGCTTGTTTGCGTTGTGTTCGTTAAAATATGAGCCATCAATCAGAAATTCACGGACAGGAAATATAGCGGCAAAAACGGCGTGAATGGTAATTGAATATACAAATTCCGCCATTTATAACATCAATGCACACATTGGTTTTAGGAAAACTGGTTTGACCAATTGCATATGCAATTGAAGTTTCGTCGCACTGCTGTTTACAAACAGATCATGTATTACATCTGAGAACGAGGAAAATTTACTTTGAGCGATGCATTTGATACCTATTTACGAACATAGATTTGACAAGTTCTATTGGAAAGTCTTCAAGAAACCAAAGGCCAAATTCCTGATAATGTACACAACATTGATTCACAAAAAAACACGTTTATGGCTTGCAGCTAACTAAAGCACGACTTGAAGAATGTCTGACTACATATTTTTACCCAGACGTACTCTCCAGGACACAACGTGTATGTATATCAAGGAGACGGCTGCCAAGGTGGCATTAACCTAGAATTATTGGCTAAATGCCAATGTCAACAGACTAGAGACTTTGCGCCGCAAAACCACTCCAAGAGCTCTCCCTGTCGGTTCTGAAGATACTTACTCCGTGGGTGATTGGCTCATGAGCATTTGCACGTAGCGGTGTAGTTTTTAATGAGTGCATGTATATGATAAACCTATATATATATATACCAAAAACCTACATGAATAACACATTGATAAACGCTCCAAGATAAAACAATTATTATACTTCGGGCGGCACCCATATGTTGGCCGCTAGTATAGCGTGCGCATGTCGTGCATAAGTGGAAACATCTACACATATAATACTCCTGAAGATCAAGCATGTTGAACTGAAACGACATGTGGCTGTGTCATATCCGTAAAGAGGAAAATAAGAGCCATATTGCTGTAGCGTGAAAGACGTTTAAGACAATGTTAGAACCTGAGCGGTACCTAATGTCAGTTACAATGAGACACCATAAAGTCGCCTTAGCACGCTTCCGTTGCTCTATAGGCGTTCGTTACTTGTTGAGACAGGCCGACAAAACAGCATACCATATGAAGCTAGGCTCTGTACTTATTGGAATCTATTGGTTGTAGAAAACAAAATTCATGCCCTGTTAAAATGCCCTTATTATTCTGTATTTAGTAAAGTATTTACCTTTAAATCTTCAAACTGTTCGAGCGTGTGATTCACGTTTTTCCTTTTTTAGACTTTTTTAGAATTTTTTTTTTATAATTATGTCGACGAGAAACGAAGTATTTATCTGTCAACTGGCTGCGTTTGTTTATAAATGTTTAAATTCAGGTAATTTAACTGACTTGTGTTGATATTGTATTTGTTCTATAGTTTACACATAAACATTATGTGCAGTGGTGGATCCAGCGGGGGAGTTACTGCGACTATAGCTCCCCCACCCCCTGGCCAAGCCACAGTAGCCTCCCCCCCACTAACAGGTATAGCCCCCGGGAATAAAGAAGCCTATCCCTGTCCACGAGCAGCAACCTGGTGCTGAAGAAGGGCCAGTGCCTACCCCTTCCACCTACCGCCGCCTATGCACTGTAATCTCAAAATGCAAGCCCCCACCACCCCCTAACGCCCCTGATATGTGTTACCTAAACACAAAATTTGAGACACGGCACACTGGTTTATTAAACCTAGCTGCATCAAACTATAAGAAATTATTATTAAATTACCTGCGTGTTATAACGCGTGTCAATGACACATGGACCACAGCATTGCCCTGCAAAAACATGTACAATAATACTCACATAATTGCCTTGCGTATTAGTTCTGTAGTTTCCCTCTTTGCAGGACGAATTTGACAGCACGAGTCAGCCTGGCGATGTGTATTTGCGGAAAGCCACAGTTAGAAGGAACCTACCGCTGTCACCCAGGCATTCATGTCCAAACACGCAGCAGTACTCCTGCAAAAGTGAAAACGGCACAAAGGGTGGGGGTTCCCTCTTGGCTGGTCTTGATTGGCTAGTCTCTTTCAGAACCTCGCCTTCGCGGGCACCATGTGGGTGGCGCAGGAGAATGCTGATTGGTTGGATATCAGCCAAATCCGGGCGTGGCTGCAAACGATTGAAGACACACGATCTCCCCATTTTGCCAGACAACGGAGGGTCTTTATGACCCCAAACACGGCTCTCAACTATATGAAACGAAGGAGCTTACAGACATCGGGCTCAATTCGTGACTCTTGAGCGCGCAGGTCGCTTGTTTATCGCTTTCTCTGAATAATTGGAAGACCAAACAGAAAACGACAAGAAGAGGACAAGACGAGGATAAGAAGTGACTATAATTAACAATTGACTATAATACGTGAGTATAAATATATATATACATATATAATCACAGATAACATTCTAATAGTATATACTATCGTAAGATAGAACATACTATTCAGTATTCATGATATCACGTACAACACTATACTATTAGTACCAATACATAATACTATTCAGTATTCGTGATATCACGTACATACTATAAGTATAGGCAAACTATCCAGTATTAAGTATTAGTATATAATATAGTATATAATATATATTAGTATATAATATATTTATTTCGTATATAATATAGTATTAGTATATAAAACTATCCAGTATTTATGATATCACGTACAAAACTATACTATTAGTAATGTTATATTATAATTTATTTCTTTTGTTTTCGTTTCACTGGCAGCTTTATATTATGTTTCTATTTAACTCATTTAGCGCATACGCCATAATGTAATGCATGAGTTTGTACAGGTGTGCCGTTCCTAAACGCGTTCTGGTTACAATTGTCGAAGGACCGCTGGAAGGCTTTTGTTAAAGTATCGCGTTTATTTTGTAGCTATAATAGGGCATATCTCCACTAGCTATGAGGAACCTTTGTACATGGGTATTTAATTAAAATCAGACTCGTACGAGGGCCGAGGGACAAAGGATGCAATAAATGCGCCAACTAATGAGGATATTAAAGACGACTGGAAGGTGGCAGCTTGACATCGGCTCAATACAGGCATTCATACACTCAGGGATATTTGAGAGTACAGACATACCATTTAGCAGGTTCTTCTGGTTGCTTACTATTTAACCGTCTTTTGTTTGGAAGTGTTTACCGTTCTTTATTATCTATTGATAGTCAAGATATCTGTCAGTATAAAGTGGGTTTTCGTTTTAGCACCCCGTTAAACACCACGTTAACCTATAATAACTCTTGACAACTTTTGTTTGGAAGTGTTTACCGTTCTTTATTATCTATTGATAGTCAAGATATCTGTCAGTATAAAGTGGGTTTTCGTTTTAGCACCCCGTTAAACACCACGTTAACCTATAATAACTCTTGACAACTATGCAGCTGTAAGTCCGTACTCGCTTTTTGCGTGCGATAAAAGCAGCACGGAGCGAGCTAGAATTGCCTGAAGAATTTATTCTGGCACGGTCAATTACAGCGATGCTCGAAATATAAGTTTTTAAGCACATTTTGCCAATCCAATCAGCCGGGCATCATTTCGATCCGCTCCCCACCCCCCCCCCCCCCCCCCCCAAAGTGTTCTTGCTACATGTATCGAAAGACTTCTAAAAAGCCTTTGAAAATCGTATAGCCTGATATTCTGGCCGTGAAAACGCCAATGACAAGCCCCTTACATCATCTTTTTCGGAAGGGGTTACCATTCTTTATGTGTTTTGTTGACTCGCCGCCTGCTCAATATGCTAGCATGTTTGTTGACACGGGCGGGGCCAACAAAAAATAGCGAACCTGGACACTTACCTGCTTACGATATAGATTCGTTGAAATACCAGTCGCGCCGTCGAGTGCGCCATCTTTTAAGTAGCTGGTGAGCCGTGCCCTTTGGCCGATACAGCTTAATGGTGCGACGGCCGGGCACCTGAAACAGGTAGAGGCACATTGCTACTCGCTTCAAGTGTTTACTACCGTGGGGGTACAATCACCCCACTTGAAACGGTAATGGCACAGACTGCCGATTGAATGACGAAAAAAAATATGTGTGCCATATCGCAAACCAGGCTATCAAGTTCCTTGCTCTTGAAACAACTTGAGGACAGTCAACCAGGAGGGTGGGGGGATTAATGTTTTTTGTGTCTGTCTACCTTCAATGAGTAAACAACCTGCATAAATATGACAGCTGATGATGTTGTGTTTTGACAGAAACTGAGATATTTGCGTAGCATAGTTCCAGGGGCTGCCCGGAGCGCTAATAGACCGATCCATGCTCTGACGCGCACGCTTGAGTGAACAGAAAGTGACATGCTACTTTGTTTGTCCGACTTGCTTGAGAGACATAACGCATGGACACCTTTTTTTCCCCACATGATTGGATGAAGCAAGAGTGACGTCTGTGAATGATTGACGGGCTGGGTCGGCCTAATGGTACTGGTAGCGAGGTTGTAGGTGATTAAACATCATAAAACCAAATCCCACAATCTGCAGGGTGGGGCGAGTGTCTTTATATTTAAAACTGTAGTTAATTGTAAATGTGGATTCTCCTTCCGAGTTGGCCCCTCCATCCTTTTAGGGCGCGAAAACCTCCCCCCCCTACCTCCACAGTTGTCAGTTTTTTTACTCCACCCATGACCCCCCCCCCCCCTCTAACTCGCACACATCCACACGCTAGGCTAATGTGTTACACTGTATTGCCAGTCATAGGTATACTGTGGAGACACAACATGTGTCTGACGTCTTAACCGACTGCATGCCAGTGGCGGCATTAGCGGTGTACTCACGTTGTCTCTATTTGTCTCCCTCCCACAGAACAGAACCACTAAACGCGTCAGAATGCAGAAATCTCACACGTCCGATGATGGTAAGTCATTGAATGGACTATAATTTGTGCGATAACAGTGCATGGTGCTCTTGGTACCACATATATCTGTTGTTTTCGTGAACTAACTTTGTAAATATTGTTTCCATTTCATTAACCATTACTTTTGTCGTCATCAATTGAGCCACTACTTGATTTACTACTTGAGTCGCGACTTGACTGAGCACGTCAGTCGCCATTTTTAGCATTCGCTATCATCTCATGCCGTCCCTATTTGGACTTACTTGCCAGCTAATCAACCACATTTTTGCTATTATGGGCGGCAAATAGTTTGCTGATGAGTTAAGGTGGGCAATATATATTTAATAAAAATAAAGCAGATTACGAGACACTTGCATACTTAGCCGTTTATTTCATTGGATTCATCTAAAAGATTCTGACGACTCTGATGATTCGACCGCTGAGGGCCTGGTTGGTCTTCTCATGCTCGGCATGATGAAAGCAGCATTGGGGGACATCGCCAAAGCAACGGGCCAGCGAAACAAGGAACTATTCGGTAAACCATTGATGTTGGTTTTGTGAATCATTTCTCGACGGAAGTTAGGGGCATGGTAGATTGGAGCCATGTTTCCGGGGGTAACCCCACGTTCTTTGCCAAAAGGGAGGCCTGATGTCGTTATCCTGCACAAGCAGACATTTTGCACAGATGGAATTCAAATGATGCACCGGCCGTTTGGGCTGGCCCATTAGACTAAGACGAAAATTCCACGATATTTCAAAATACGCCATCGTTTAAACACCAAATTTAAATAAGTTGGTCTTGTTGATGGCGGAATATTATGAACGAATGTGTTCAGATTTGAAGTACTCATATGTTGCATGTTTACGCCTGACATCATATTAGATTGCTGCTAAACCCTTTTGCGGGAGATTTTTTTGCAAAATTATCTTGTATTTATTGACCTAGGTTATACTGTTGGGGGCCGGATAACTGTCACCACATTGGCGGGGTCCATTACCGATGAACGAGTGAGTATGACCTTTTTTTGTTTCTTGAAATTGACAGGAAGACAGCGTTTTCTGTTGATCGATCGATGCTAAGAAACATGCAACCGTTGTTTGAAAGACGAATTTCCAGTTAGCGATTCAGGTAAATTTCTATCAAGCTTCCGTGGTAAATGTGAGTGGTACTTGCACATTGGTTACATTTTAGGTTGACGTCATCGTTAATACGACACGTTCCGATCTGGACCTTTCGGCTGGTGGTGTTTCGGCGGCCATCTTGGAAGCAGCAGGGCCTTCTATCCAAGTAGAAATCAAGAAGCGTGCAAGCACATTGGAGCCGGGTCATATTATAGCAACCGGTGCCGGGAAGCTGCCATCAAGCGTTATAATTCATGGCGTCGTGAAGAAATGGGATGGTCCAAACGGAACAAGTCTGGCGGTTGGTATCGGTCACGATTAGATATATTAAGTTTCTATCTCATGCTTATGGCTATTTTTGATGTTCCTACTTTGGTCAGTGGATTGCAAATAACCCTACTGAATCAAGACCAGGGATAAAATCCTTTGGAGCAATGGTATTAGTATCTGCATGTTTTATGGCTACCACTAGAGAAGCAGAATGTTTGCTTTGCACTTTGCTTTGCACTTATCTCGATCGAGTCGTTAACAGTCATATATGTTGGATCCTGCCGTAAGAAAGAGTAAGTCGTAAGAGTAAATAAATAATGTAATCCCACCCCTGTAGTTTTAACAACTTAACAATCCTAACCAGACCGGCGTTTAGTGATCAAGCCCATAGAAGTATAAAACTCTGCGTCATAAATCAACAACTTGTGCTCAAAAGTTGGCATTGGAATGCTTGTTTTATAGTGTCTGCTTCTATACCCAGATATATTTGCCCCTTAATGTGCAATTAATAATAAGCATCAACTGCACAAAAACGGCAAACAAATCCGCAAAAGGAGCATCACAGAGCACCTGTATTTTTTAGTATTTACTTTCAGTATTTTTTCACATCATGTCACACTTATGTGATACAAGAATTGGAAATGTAAAATGATTGTAGGTGATATAGGTCATGTTAGTGTTCATGGGGTCTTTGGCTGTTTGGACTTTTTGGTGCAAGTTAGCTAAACTGGGCCAACAAACCTTACCCTGCCGGTGACGTAAAGGGATGGAGATAAGGGGGGGGGGGTAGGGTTAGGGGGGCTGAACATGCACTGTAAACGTCGGTCAAGTTTTCAGAGAGCAAGTAGCCCCACCTGCCTCCTGGGTTGTAACCCCCCCTTTTCAAATTCCTCGACCCGGCTATATAAAGTATTTATTTTCTATGTCTTTCACCGCAGTACATGCGTCAGATGATGAGACGCTGTCTGGAAAGCGTCCATGCAGCGAACCAGGACTCGATAGCTTTTCCCGCTATCGGTGCCGGGGGTCTGCAGACTCCACCAGAGTTCTGTGCCAAGGTCATGCACGAAGAGGTGTTGCTCTTCTTCCGTAGACATTCAAGGTCCTCGGTTGACAACATCCACTTTGTGCTGAGCCCATCAGACGACGCCCTCATTAAGGTAACTGTGTGATGGCACATGAGTGCTCCTTCACTTTATGATCTAGCTAGCTGCATTTCCCGCCTCGGTCTAATAAAACGTAGCTCTCGGATAAATCATACGATTTTGCGTAGTTAAAAAGAGCGTAGACACGCCTATAAGATTATTACCAAATACATTGTAAAGGCATGGAAGTAACTGATTTTTCTGTTGTTGCCCAAGAAAAGGAACATTTTCTGTAACCTGTGCACGAAAACTCATGTTCTGAGACATTATGCATTACCCATTGTCTTGTCGGCATCAGTGATTACTGTACTCTGGTGATATACTCTCGCATGCCCACAACATCGGTTGCAGGCTTTTGCTGCTAAGCACCAGGAACTCGTATCTGGCAAGGGTAAAGCCGCCGGCGCTAAATCGGAAGAAAGTATAACTAAGTCAATGCAAGGTGCGTGTCAATGCTTTGATTACGAAAAACGTATGTCGATAGATATATTGTTAGCTTCATGTTAAAAGCTTCATGTCAAAAGACGGTAGCCAGATCCTTAGACAACGGTATAATATATATCATACCACTGATGAGATATGGCCCGGATCCATGGCTAACCACTCGTGGCCGTATCAATTTGGTGGGCCGAAAGCCCAACCCGCCATAGAGAATGGGGGTAGGCAGCGAGCTAAAATTACAATCGCGACTAGCTTGCATTTTCAGCCGGCCAATACTAAGCTATAACAAATTGGCTTGTGAGAGGGCATATGAAAGGCTACATCGATTCAACCTATGTTGATCAGTGAACAATTATAATTAATGCAAATATAACATCGATATGTTAAGAGTTCCACTGATAGAAAATATATCAAGAACAATATTTTCATAGAGGCATATTGTTGCGAGAGGTTGCATGATATGCTATCTAAAAAGTCATACTGAGTTTATTTATTAACCCCAGAAGTAGTCAGTATCGTTCAAAGCTATATACCACATGGTCTTAAAAAGAGTTCATAGAATAGAGATACACCAAGCATACACATTAAACTGCTAAATACGGTCGTCGTTAACGTTTTACTATTTCACGCATGTCGAACATTAGGACAACGAAAGCAACAATAACAGCTATAAATAAAGGGTTCGATGAAGCCAGCGGCTACAATGGACCATGCATATACAAACATGAAAATACTTTAGCTTACCAAAACAAACAGTAAAGTTAATGATATTCTAAACCAATAACATACTTTGCAGCCATGTTTGGACCTCAAAATATATTCATTATTGGAGGAATTTTGTGAACTATTGGAGAATCTTGCTAATGGATATAATGAAGTTGTTAGGATGTATGTAACTTGGCGGTATAACGCAACTTTGTATTCTTTAACTCACACATCAACATTACACCTCACACATCAACCGTATATACGAATTCTTCCAATAATATAAATCTGAACTAGATATTCTGATTATGCCTAACCGACGGATGAATAGATATTAAATCCCCCAGACCTCATGAAACCCACATCATCCAGAATGTAGGCTGTATTCTTGGTCCACCTTCGTGAATGGCTCTTACATACGTCATTTCTGGAGAAATTGTCATCATGCAACAACACAGGGTCTCATCCAATCATCTATCCTGCAAATAGAAGCTCCTTTTGACAAGTGTAGTTGCGTAAACGTGTAGGCCTATAAGATTCTGCCACAGGACTGTTCGCGATGATTATACAGGATTGATTGAAGTTTAAAATCATCAGGTTATTAAAGATGAATTATGCCATGCATAAGGTCATTTAAGCTTAATGACAATTGCACTGAAGCTTTATGACAATTTCAGTGAAACTTAGCGAAATAAGGTCAGTGAAGCTACACACATACTGTAACTGAAGCTAAGCACATAAGGTCACTGAAGCTAAGTACATAAGGTCACTGAACGTTAACGAGATTAAGTCACTGCAGCTTAATGACATCAGAACAAAGAAGCTTAGAGATGTAAGGAAACCAAAGCTTAATAACTGACAGCCATCCAGCACTGAACATACAGTCCTTGGTGAGGCCATCTACTTAGGTCTACAGCACACCACCAACACACGTACCAGCAAACTTTAGTTATCTATCGAATTATATGACCAGTGATACCCAGAATACTGGCAATATAGGAATGAGGCTCAAAAAAAGAGTTTCATACGATCATATATGAAATACAGGAAATACAGGAGCGCTGGGAGGCATCCAATGGTGAAAGTGAGTTGGGAGGGAGATCGTCCCCGTCTGTGACCGCTTGAAAGAGGCCGAAAGTAGCTGGCTCCTTTCAACCGTTACTTCCGCCCAATCACTAAATTCAGAAATTGGTCGCCTACCAATAAATGTGCTAATCTTCTCTATAACATATATTAATGCATCGGTATAATGATATGGGTATTGTGTTCTGCTTCCCAGGTTATAGGAGACATGCCTGTGCTCCTGCAATGCAATTTGTAACAACGTTTGAATGACGCATATTAACGTAATTACTGTTATTACTGACATATTTTGATTTGTTTCGGGTCCCAGGTACCATGGCAGTGCCACCGTATTGGAAAACAAAGGACCAGAAGAGCCTCATCCCGCAGCTCATTCCTGTGGAACCTTCGGACGATAGCTACATATACATAAAAAAAGACTTGGTTGCCAGTGGTGTGACAAACACTATCAAAAGCGTAAGGTTGTTTGTCGCAAAGCGTAAGAGAAATTAATGTTCAGGCGGTTACCTTTCCGTATAGGCCGTGCCAAAGCAATGGCTTGCGAAGATATTTAGGGTGTGTGATGTGTGATTCAAGTCCAGCTCTAATACTGATGACCCCCCAACCTGTGGCACACAAGTACAAGCGGCCCTTTGTTTTTTGTAAATCCATCCGGCCGAAAATAGCGTACGCTTGCTACATTATATTTAGGGTCGTTAACATGTAGTGCCATCGTAAATCTAGCTGTATATATATATACTGCATGCTGCTAAATGTAGACGGCCCCAATGGTTTTTTTTCATCAGATCACCCGGATCGAGAACATGGCCCTGTACCAGGAGTACGCTGTCCGTAAAGCCCGGATCCAGAAGGACTGCCCGGGTACCAAAGTGGAGAGAATGCTGTTTCACGGCACCAAGGCAGACGTCATCAAGGACATCAACATTAATGGTTTCAGTAGAAGCTATTTTGGGTCTGCAAATGGTAAGTTGCATGGTTACATGTAAGCCTTAACTTCTGCTAATTTCTATGCCATATATGTTCGTTTATTTGCGATGCATACCTTTCGACAATAAACATTATTATTGTTAAACAATTGTCGTACGATACAGGAGAGAGCAATGCAGCTAAAATGAAGTGACGGAAAGGTAATGATGCATGACAGGAGCACGACCAACCCCAAGTATGTAAACACAGTCCATGAAAATGCTAATTTAGAATTAGTGAAGAAACTCATTATAAAAGAATCAAAAGAATATCAAGAAAATAAGAACAATACATATAAAATACATAAAGAAATGACACTGCGTATCGCAAGAACGGTGACAGTCTAAGTTATACATATATTAGCTGTCTGTGACAATGACAAAGCATACCATATGGCGATAGGGTTGTACAGTCACTACGGGATCTGATCACCAAAAAGGAGACAGGGATACTTATGATCCACGTTGATGCTAGATCATCGACGGTCTCTACGTGCTGTCTACCTACCGGTTGTCTGCCTTCACTCGCTTCACAAACCGAATCGACTAAAGCTCGACTTGAACGCACAACTAACTACTGAAATTATTACACATGTCAATCATTATAACCCTTAGAGCACTTTATGTAAAATATGAGCGGGTAGACGGTTTTAAACCAGAATTCGGCTGTTTCATTAGAGACTGTCAGTGTCAGGCGAGTCGATTTGCTGTGTGGGAGTTCCTATGTCCTATGACGTAATAGTCATCATGACTCGCACGTCTGCTCGTGGGATCTATGGTTACGTAAAAACGCCCCTTATATGGACTGAACCGGCGAGGACAATGGTGCTCCGTTTGTCGCAGAAATGTAAACATCGACGATTTGCCTCAAAATGCTACGTCTCAGCGAACATACCGCATGCATTATGGAGATATACCTAAATATATTATTTGTGAACTATATTATAATTTTATAGTTAGGAATGCCTGGACCAAAGCAAAGTGGACGTCGCACAACAAAATAACTCTGGCTATTGATATTACAGGCCCGCCTAGCTGAGCGAGCCGCATTTTTTGTCAGTTATATATAGAGGCAAAATATCATACCTTATGCATATTATTAAATGCTGAAATAATCTCTTCCAGCCGCAATGTATGGCAACGGTGTTTACTTCGCCGTGAACCCAGCGTACTCTACCCAGGAGCAGTACTCACCACCCGACGGCAACAAGGTAAAGCACATCTACCAGTGTCGGGTGCTAACCGGAGCCTTCTGTAAAGGGGAGCGTGGCCTGAAGGCGCCGCCTCAGATCCAATCCCTTCCCGATGGCGTGCGCTACGACTCCGTCGTCGACGACAAGGACGAGCCAACCATCTTCGTCATCTTCCGAGATAGTCAGGTCTACCCTGAGTATCTCATTCAGCTGCTCGATACAGACGGTGAAAGTTCTGGCAGCGAGGTGGTACCGTAGTTCAATAGAACTGGAGCCGTGCTTCTTACCGATGACGATAGAACTGGACTCCGCAACACAGAAGTATAGATGTGGGTCTATTGGATATGCAACCGCTTATAGTGCGTTGTGTGGGTTTCTGCAGTTGACGTTTCTAACTGCTACTAATATCCCGTCCATTACTAATGTGTTTTTTTATTCTTGTAATATTCAAATGTACGAGTGGGTTCTTAAGAGTAAATATGGCTAATGAACAGCATAATGAGCACTGGTATAAAACGATCAATTTGGTCTTTGATTCAAATTGTGATCTAGTAATTATTAGTTAATAATTGTATACAAACACATTTTCCAGCTTTTACGCCTGTGTACAAAAGTTTAATTAATTTGAGGGCAAAATAATAATTTGCAGTATCCGGAAGATATGTTCGATACTGTCAATGACGGTGGATACGCTGGAAAAGCTGGAATTGTCAGTTGTGCAAAAGCTGGAATTGTCAGTTGTGACCCGTTTCTGTTGGAGTTAAAATGTACTTCTTGTCCCCATGCAATGGTACAAATCGGCTAATCAAAAATATTTACACATTTTTAAACTGGTATGTACTGATATGAGCAATCACGATATTGATGTATCATGATGAGGTCCAATGCTATAATATAAATCTAACTTACACTTCCATGCTATTGACATGTTTGTGTTTTAGGTAATAACCGTAGAATAGTCATACAATGTTGATATACTGCAGCGATTAGTTCCAAGACTACTTGGAAACCTTGAAAAAAAGTGTACTTTTGTTCACATGCTAACTTAAACCTCTTAGTTTATGCTTTTTTTTTTATGTTGTTGATTCTGTATCAATTGGTTGCTTACCAACGCTCGATAGCTACTAGATACCCAGAATATGCTAGTTTCTTTGATAAAGTAAACAACTAGTGCATGGCATGACGTGGCATTATATTGTCTTATTTTAAGTATATGGCATGCCTTTTTATATTGCATTCGATGGCGTCTTATTTAAAGATTGTTTCGTTCATATTTCATTATATATGACATAATTATTTTATTTATTTGTTGAGTTATGCTTGATGGATATTTGGTCGAGTGGCACGACCTCAGTCTTCAATTTGAAAAAAAAGTAAGGCATCTGTTGATCCAATGCGATGCCAACAATTCAATTTTGTAATATTCTAATATATATATATATAATATGTTCTAATGTAATAACAAAACTATTGACCAAATTTGCTCTGTTGGACGATTCATCACTTATATCAAAGCATGCACCGTCTGTCCCATAACTATCGGTCTTTATAAATCACTCTTAACACCATTTACACATTTGAATTGACAAAATAAAGTGTTGTGCATTATTCTTGCGATTGCGTTGTCCAGCTAATGATATATTCATACATTCAGTTTGGCATTTTAAACGATGGGCTGCGGGATTCCTCGTTAACTAGAGACAGATACTATTTGTTTTTATTGTCAAATAATGCAAAACGTCAAACGTCAGGTACAGCAAGTTATAACAAGTGTAACGGAGATACATCTAAATAGTAATACAGTACATTGGGTAATGCACATACAGCTGTTACCTAGTATAGGTGAACTTAAACACATACATGTAATGGAGACTACATATATACATATATCAGGGGGCTAGTGGGGCGGAATTTGAGATTGGAGGGTATGGACTTAATTGAGTTTGGAGGGTATGTGGTGAGACATGGGGAAGTTGGGGGTGGGGGTGGGGGTGGAGCGGTCATGTGGACTTTATGATGGATCGTGAGGTGTCACCGTAGCAAGTTAATTCATTTTAAAATTCCTGTCTAATTCACATAAAAGGTTATTTCCATACGCTCAAAAATGTTTATCTTTCATTTCGGGTGTAAAGCGTTGTCAGAAATGCACTAGTTTGGGGATTCCGTCAACTTTTAATTTCCTGGAGAGAGGTACTCCGAGCGCATGTGCTGTGTAAGATAATTCGAAGCATATCGAAAACGAATTTAGGGCATTTCTGGTCCGGAGTAATTTATTAAAGAATTTTCTGAAGCAAACAGCGTCTGCTTAAAATGCTGGCATCTGGTGAAACAATGATATATTGTCTCGACCGAGTCGTCACAAACTGGGCAGTCGATGCTTGTTAGATTTCTGCATAGGTTTAAGTATTCTGTAAGGTTCCCGGAGGCCAAAACGGAAATCTTCCAAGAGGTTATCATCCTCTTCCAAGAAAAAACACGGCCTATTCGGTTTATGGAGTTGGCCCGGCTGGAGATCTTCAAAGAAACGGTGGGGTGATCAAAGAGAATAAGCTTCGGTAACCGACGGGGGGGGGGCGGTCTAAATAGGGACCATACAATTGCAACCGCCTTCTATAATGCAGGGAATTACGCTAACTAAAAATTAGTCATCTTCAGAGAGAGCTCTTTATGTTGCTTCCACATTTACGCATTTCCATCGATCACCTGATTGATGTTTGGTCACGTTTTAAAGCGTGCATCACATCGGCACAAAAATGTGGCGGCACCTGCAGACCCTCTGCACCGAGAGCAGGGCAGGCTATCGAGTTGCAGTTCCGGTCATGTGCACCTTCAAAAACATCGCCTCGTCATCTCTTGCAAGTACTGTGGTAATAATCAGTGAAATTGTCATTGCTTGTATGCGATCTTCAGGCGCTAGAAAATTCGTACTTGTACCAATGTTCTTTATCTGAATTAAATTAGCCATCATAAATTGGTTTATTTACCATATGAGGGAACTTGATCAAAGACTTCTAAAATCACCACAATTGGCAATTTGTGCGTATTCACTCCTGCAACGCAGGAGGCCACAAGCGACAGATAGCTCAGTGGGCTAGAGCGCTCGCCTTGAGTGATCTGGTCACCGGAGAGCCTAACGGCACGTGGATCGATGGTTCGAGCCCTGCTGTGGCCATGTCTGTGTGTTCGCAGAATAAAGATCCCATGTCCTTCTACGCAAAGAGTAGGGGGTTACCCCCAGGGACATGGCTCTACTCTCCCTTCCTTCTCCCATTGACGCGATATGACCAAAAGTGGTTAAAGCGTCCTGAATATACAACCAACCGCCATACTCTTTCCTTCTGGACCGTCCCATTTCTGCAAAACGCCATGAAATATACGGCTTGCTGGCAGGTTTCCGGCACTGGTTGTTACGATATCACCCGGCGCTAAACTGGTTGCAGCGTTCATGCACTCCTTTTGAATAGCAGGTCCCGCCGCTTTCAAGATGGCCGCCGAATCAGCGCGAACCGAAAGGCTACTTTCGTGGCGAGTCGTGTACCATCGAGACGTGCTACGCATTTCAGAGAAAGGCAAGTCATGGTGTGGGCGACAACTACGGGGCATTTAATGTTCATTTGACACTTAATCAAAGCGAAACTAAATTAGTATCGTTAAATACATATAGACTAAATAGCAGCTTCACACTCGACTTCACAAATAACCAGAAAACGACGGTTTAACCAGCGAATTCTATCAAGCTTTGTGGCCTCATGTCAGCCATTTTCTTGTTCATTTATTTAACGAATGTCTAAAGGACAGACAACTATCTAGATCTCAGAGGTCATCTAGTATTTAACTATTTTTTTAAAAAGGAGACCGAGAAGAAGAAAGAAACTACAGGTCAATACGCTTATGCAATGTAGACTACAAAATCTTGTCATTCTGTCTGAGCAACCGCATACACAGTGTTGAGTAAAATAATTAACAATGACCAAATTGGGTTCGTTAAAAAGCGCTTTATTGGGCAAAATATACGCCGTATCGAAGACGTTATCACACACGCTAAAAAATATCAAAATCCAGGAGTTTTAATATTTTTGGACTTCCAGAAAGCTTTTGATACGGGCGAATGGAACTTTATTTTCGAAACCCTAAAGCCCTTTTATTTTAATGACATATTTATAGGCTATATCAAAACCCTGTATACGGGAGCAATTACATGCATTAAAAATATGACCACCTCTCAGAATTCTTAATTAACAGGTGTTAAACAAGGTTGTCCATTATCAGCGCTCCTTTTCATACTTGTCGGAGAAATAATGTCAATCCGCCTCAGGCAAAAAGAGAATATAAAATGCTATGAAACAAACATAAACGATAATGTGAAGAAATTAATTCTATCACAATATGCCGATGATGCGACACTTATTCTAAGTGATGTAGCATATTTAGGGGAAACTATACGGGAAATAAACCGATTCTCAGAATATGCTGGACCAGTGTTGAATATGGAAAAAACCTTTGGCATGGCAATCTGATGCAGACTTGGCTTGACCGGGACACTTAGTGGTATATCTTACACGGACGAACCTGTACGTGTTTTAGGCATATATATTGGTCACGACCCAGAAAGATACTACAAGCTAAACTGGGAAAGCAAATTAAAATCAGTAGCGAAGCTACTCACTGAATTTAAAATAAAGCATTTTATTAAAAAATAAATAAAAAATAAATAAAGACCGAAGTAACATGAAAAAACGAGCTTAAAATAAGACATCATCGAAACAACTCGGTGCAGACGGAGACGCTGTCGGCAAAATGGAAGCAGATTGTAGCCACTCGAAGCCCGGTTGGGGCACAATTGTGCGGCATGGAATTGCAGTAATTACAAAGGGAAGAGAATCAAGAGGAGATATTTTCTTCTTTTAATTCATCAGGGACAAGCAGGGGTAAGTGCCTTTTCTATAATGTTCTGGCGAACATCGTGTCAGATAAGCCTGCTGTATTATCGCCCATATATGTTTGTTTATGACTTTTTTTTTTAGGAATAAACTTGTGTGGAGTGCTGCGCCCACAGTTGCTTATGCACCACATCTGCCCCAGAAACTGCAAATAAACACCGTGCCTCATATTTGTCTTGTAAATTAAATCTACCCTTCATTGTATAATGTTATTCCTTTTCACCCAATAGATGGATGTATACAAGAGGCTATATATAACGATATAAGAGGAGGCAGCTCTCCGGCCCAAACAATTTCGCACATCCTCCCCAAACAAGTTGGAGAGCAATTGTAATAAATCAAGAGTTGCAAGCATGACTGCGTCGCCTTGAGAAGAAACTACACAGGCGTAAAGACTCACAAGTAAAGACAGCTGCTCTCGTCAATGCTTTATCTAGTTGTTTAAACATATTTTTTAGAGAACTTGTAATTCACAAGAAATCGAAAAAATTGAAATCCCTCAGCATCCCCTACGCCCCCCCCCCCCCCCGCACCCCCACCCCTCTCTACGCCTCATACCCGCCCTTCTCCCACGCCCCTTAATTTGGAGTTGGTGGTGCCAAAGAAGCAAACCTTTATACTCAAATAACAATGTTAAGTACAAGAAATCGCAAAGAAATTAGTTTTAACAAAAGTTTCGAAAAAATATCCATCAGAGCATCCTAACACGCCCCCACCCCGCCTTATACGCCTACGCCCCTATCCCTCCCCCTCTCCTTGGGGGTTGATGGTGTCAAGAAACAAACCTTTAAACTAAAATAATCCACAAGCCAACAAATCATCACAAAAATTGCTTTAAGCAAAACGCAAACAATTTCCCTCCGCACCCCTACACACCCTACCCCCTTCCCTCTTCCCCACCCTTAGGGGGTTGGGTGGTGTCAAAGAAGCAAACCTTTAGACATTTAGAGTCAAACAACTCACAAGCCAAACAAAACGTAAACAAACTTTTAAAAAGATCGAAAAACAAACCCTCCGCGTCCCCTACCCCTACCCCTACCCCGCCCCCCTTCCACGCCCCTTGTGGACTAGAATGATGTCCAAGAACCAAACTTTTAGATTTAAATAACTCACAAGCGAAATAAAAATCGCAAAAAAACTCTTTTAAAAACTACGAAAAACAATCCCTCAATATCCCCTACTACCCCCCTCCCCGCTACGCCCCTACCCCCCCCCCCCCCCCACGCCCCTTGGTGGGTGTTGAGGGGTGGGTTGTGTCAAAACTGCCAACCTTTAGACTAAAATAACCCTCAAGCACAAACAAATTATCTTTTAAATATTTGCAAAAGATATCCCTCAGCTTCCACTACCTCCTCTACCCCCCCCCCCCCCCCCCCCGCGCCACACACACACCAGCAGCCCCGGCGCACCTTTTGCGTGCAGGGGGTCAGCAAGACTACGGCACAGACCTGTACAATCAACTAGCTTGACCCATCCGTATACACCTGGCAAGAGCCATGTAATAACCCTCACCGCTTGGCGGCGCCACCACGATCCTGTTAAAGGGTTATAGATACGGCCTTCGGTTTTTGTTCTGTAAATTCTTTGATAGTATCTATCATGTATTTTTAAGCAGCCCATCGGCACTGAATCAACAACATAAACAGTCAAGCATCAACGACGAGGGTCAAGTTAGCAAATGAAAAGAAGTACCAATTTGTACCTGCATATTCAATAACGCACATATCTTCCGGACTCTGCAAAGCGTTCTCTCCGGGTTTTTTTCTTTCAAATGCATATACACCAACTCTCTTCACCTTAGATTTTCGTATGGAATACCATACGCTTGATGCAACTTACGCTCATGCTCGACTTTTTTTGTATCGAGCAACTTAGGCTGGACTTCTGTATCGAGCAACTTAGGCTGGACTTTTGTATCGGGCAACTTAGGCTGGACTTTTGTATCGAGCGACTTAGGCTGGACTTTTGTATCGAGCAACTTACGCTCGACTTCTGTATCGAGCAACTGGATGAGATACTCAGGGTAGACCTGATTATCTCTGAAGACGACGAACATGGTTGGCTCGTCCTTGTCGACGACTGAGTCGTAGCGCACGCCATCGGGCAGGGATGGGATCTGAGGCGGCGCCTTCAGGCCATCCTCCCCTTTGCAGAAGGCTCCGGTTAACACAAGACACTGGTAGATGTGCTTTACCTTGTTGCTGTCGGGCGGTGAGTAGTGCTCCTGGGCAGAGTACGCTGGGTTCACGGCGAAGTGAACACCGTTGCCATACAATGCGACTGGAAGACATTATTTCAGCATTTAATAATATGCATAAGACATTTTGCTGATACAATAGAACCAACGTCTGCCCTTTCTTGCGCCGAAAGCCATTCTAGGGCAACTGCGCCACATTAATTCCTTCCCGCTGTATATATGCCCTCGTTTTGCTTATATATATAACAGCCAACAAAACGCGGCTCGCTCAGCTAGGCGGGCCTGTAATATCAATAGCTAGAGTTGTTTTGTTGTGCGACGTCCGCTTTGCTTTGGTCCAGGCATTCGCAACGATAAAATCCTAATAAAGTTTAAAAATAATAAATGTATCTCTCCATAATGCATGCGGTATGTTTGATGAAACGTAACATTTTGATGGAAACCATCGATGTTTACATTACTGCGAAAAAAGGGAGCACCATTGTCCTCGCCTGGTCAGTCCATATAAGGAGCGTTTGTACGTAACTATAGATCCCACGCGCAGACATGCGAGTCATGATTATTATTACGTCATGGGAATCCCTACACAGCAAGTCGGCTCGCCTGACGATTATAATGTTTGATATGCGCATTAATTTCAGTAAATAGTTGTGCGTCCAATGACAGCTTTAGTGGATTTGGTGTTTGAAGCGAGTGAAGGCAGACAACCGGAAGGTACCCACGTAGAGACCGTTGGTGCTATAGAATCAACGTGGAGCATAATTTTCCCTGTCTCATATTGGTTGATCATGTGGTATACTTTGTAACCGTTATCGCTTTGCTTTCACATGTGTCATTATCACAGACAGCTAATATATCTATAAATTAAACTGTCAGCGTTCTTGCGATGTGCATTCTTTGTGAATTTTATATTTATTGTTATTATTTTCTTGATATCCTTTTGATTATTTTGTAACGAGTTTCTTCACAAGTTTGAAATGAGCATTTTCATGGACTGTGTTTACACACTTGGGGTTCTGTCATGCATCATTATCTTTCTGTCACTTCATTTTAGCTGCATTGATATCTCTTGTATCGTACGATAATATTTAAACAATAATAATGTTTATTTTCGAAAGGTATGCATCGCAAGTAAACAAACACATATTGCATAGACAATAGCAGAAGCCGAAGCTTATATATAACCATGCAACTTACCATTTGAATAGCTTCTACTGAAACCATTAGTGTTGATGTCGTTGATGACGTCTGCCTTGGTGCCGTGAAACAGCATTCTCTCCAATTTAGTACCTTCTGGGCAGTCCATCTGGATCCGGGCTTTACAAACAGCGTACTCCTGGTACAGGGACATGTTCTCGATCCGGGTGATCTGATTAACAAAACATATGGGCCGTCTACGTATGGAAGCATGTATTATACAGATATACGATGGCACTACATGTTAACGACCCTAAATGTAATGATAAAAAAGAACTGTAGCAAGCGTATGCTATTGTCGGCCTGCGGATGAATAGAGAAAACAAGGGGCCGCTTGTACTTGTGTGCCACAGTTTGGGGGGTCATTAGTTTTAGAGATGGCCTTGAATCACACATCACACACCCTAAATATCTTCGCAAGCCAATGCTTTGGCACGGCCTATACGGAAAGGTCACCACCTGAACATTAATTTCTCTTACGTTTTTCCGACAAATAACCTTACGCTTTTGATGGTTTTTGTCACACCACTGGCAACCAATTTTTCTTTTATGCGTATGTAGTCTTCGTCCGAAGGTTCCACAGGAATGAGCTGCGGGGTGCGGCTCTTCTGGTCTTTTGTTTTCCAATACGGTGGCACTGCCATTGTACCTGGGACCCGAAACAAATCAAAATATGTCAATAATAATAGTCATAACGTTAATATGCTTCATTCAAACGTGGTTACAACTTGCATCGCATGAGCACAGGCGTGTCTCCTATAACCTGGGAAGTATAACACAATACCCACATCATTATACCGATGCATTAATATATGTTATAGAGACATGGATACTCATTGTCTGGTTAACTAAAATCCACGTTTATCGAAGATGAGCACATTTATTGGTAGGCGACCAATGTCTGTATTTAGCGATTGGGCGGAAGTAACGGTTGAAAGGAGCCAGCCACATTCGGCCTCTTTCAAGCTGTCACAGACTAGGACGATTTACCTCCCAACTCACTTTCACCATTGCATGCCTCCCAGCGCTCCTGTATTTCCTATACTTCGTATATGATCATATGAAACTTGTTTTGAGCCGCATTCCTATATTGCCGGTATTTTGGGTATCACTGGTCATATAATTCGATAGATAACTAAAGGTTGCTTGTATGTGTTTTGGTTGTGTGCTGTAGGCCCAAATAAGAAGCCTCGCCAAGGACTGTATGTTCAGTGCTGGATGGCTGTCAGTTATTAAGCTTTAGCTTCCCTTACATCTCTACGCTTCTTTGTTCTGATGTCAGTAAGCTACAGTGATTTAACGTCGTTAACGTTCAGTGACCTTATGTACTTAGTTTCAGTGACCTTATGTGCTTAGCTTCAGTTGCCTTATGTGTGTAGCTTTATTGACCTTATCTCGTTAAGCTTTAGTGAAATTGTCATGAAGCTTAAATGACGTACCTTATGCATGGCATAGTTCATCTTTAATTACCTGATGATTTTAAACTTCAATCAATCCTGTATAATCATCGAGAACAGTCCTGTTGCAGAATCTTATAGGCCTACACGTTTACGCAACTAAACTTGTCAAAAGAAGCTTCTATTTGCAGGATGGATGATTGGATGAGATTCTGTGTTGTTGCATGATGACAATTTCTCCAGAAATGACGTATGTAAGAGCCATTCACTAAGGTGGACCAAGAATACAGCCTATATTTTGGATGATGTTGGTTTCATGAAGGCGGGGGTATTTAACATCTATCCATCCATCGGTTGATTCATAATCAGGATATCTAGTTCAGATTTATATCATTGGAAGAATTCGTATATACGGTTGATGTGTGAGGTGCTGGTGTTAAATAATACAAATGGATTCTGCCAATTGTTATACTGCCAAGTTACATACATCGATCCTAACAATTTCCTTACATCCATAAAAAAAATCTCCAGCTTTTCACAAAATTCCTCCATTTTGAGGTCCAAACATGGCTACAAAGTATGTCATTGGTTTAGGATATCATTATCTTTACTGTTTGTTTTGGTAAGCTAAAGTATTTTCATGTTTGCATATGCATGGTCCATTGGAGCCGCTGGCCTCATCGAGCTCTTTATTTATAGTTGTTATTGTATAACTTTCATTGTCTTGATATTCGACATGCGTGAAATAGTAAAACGTTAACGATGACCGTATTTAGCAGTTTATTGTATATGCTTTGTGTATTGAACGGAACATACACCTGGCGTTAATAAATAAACTCAGTATGACTTCTTAGATACCATATCATTCAACCTCCAGTAACAATATACCTATATTAAAATATTGTTCTTGATATTTTGTATCAGTAGAACTCTTATCATAACAATGTTAATGGTTATATTTGCATTAATTTTAATTGTTAACTGAGCAACATAGGTTTAATCGATGTGTGGGCCTTTCAGGCGCCCTCTCACAAGCCAATTTCATATAGCTCAGTATTGGCCGGCTGAAAATGCAAGTTAGTCGCGATTGCCATTTTAGCTCGCTGCCTTCCCCCATTCTCTATGGCGGGTTGGTCTTTCGGCCCACCAAATTGACACGGCTACGAGTGGCTTGCCATGGATCTAGGCCATATCTCATCAGTGGTATGATGATTAGTTAATGTCGCTGAATTGTTCCCGTTTATTATTAGCATGTCATACCCACATCTCGTGGTGTTATACATTTGTGTACGTAAGAAAAAATCTCGCGACAGACATGTTTGCGCGCTATGACATTTAACATTAAGCTAACAACATCTATATATCGACACACGTTTGTCTTAATAAAGCATTGAAACCCACCTTGTATTGGCTCAGTTATAGTTTCATCCGATTCAGCGCCGGCGGTTTTACCCTTGCCAGATACGATTTCCTGGTGCTTAGCAGTGAAAGCCTATATGAAAGATATTGTGGGCATGCGAGAGTATATAACCAGAGTACAGTACTCAATGATGCCGACAAGGCAATGGGTAATGCATAATGTCCTATAACATCAGCTTTTCGTGCGCAGTTTAGACACAGTCGTTCTCTTGGGCCAGGCAACAGCAGGAAAATCAGTTACATCCATGCCTTTATAATGCATTTGATCATTATCTTATAGGCGTGTCTGCTCTCATTTTAACTACGATTTTAACTACGATTTATCCGCGATCTACCTTTCATTAGACCGAGGAGGAGAGTGTAGTTACCTAGATCATAAAGTGAAAGCTCTCGCGTGCCATCAAACAGTTACCTCAATGACGGTGTTGTCTGATGGGTTCAGCACAAAGCGGACGTTGTCAACCGAGGACCTTGGATGTCTACGGAGGAAGAGCAAGACTTCTTCGTGCATGACTCGGGCACAGGTCTCTGGTGGATGCTGCAGACCCCCGGCACCGATAGCGGGAAAAGCTATCGAGTCCTTGTTCGCTGCATGGACGGCGTCCAGACATTTTCTCATCACCTCACTTAGGGACTGCGGTGAAAGACATAGAAAATAAATACTTTATATAGCCGGGTCGAGGAATTTGAAAAGGGGGGTTTGCAACCGAGGAGGCAGGTGGGGCTACTTGCTCTCCGAAAACTTGCGGCCGGGGCGGGGGAGATCCGCCACTGGGTTGCACCTACAAAATGTCTCTATGCGATGTATTTCGTCGTAAAAACCGACTTTTACAGTGCATGTTCAACCCCCCTAACCTCCCCGCCCCCTTATCTCCGTCCCTTTACGTCACCGGAAGGGTAATGTTTGTTGGCCCAGTTTAGCGAACTTGCACCAAAAAGTCCAAACAGCCAAAGGTCCCATGAACACAAACATGACCTATATCACCTACAATCCTTTAACATTTCCAATTCTTGTATCACATGAGTGTGACATGACATGAAAATTTACTGAAACTAAATACTAAAAATACAGGTGCTCTGTAATGCTCATTTCAATTTAAAATTTTCGTCTTATGTCGGTGTGTTCCGTTTCTCTGTCTGTCTGTCTGTCGGTCAAGTTCGTTAGCGGGGTATGTACGTCAAAGGTCAAGGTCACAGGAATTTTTTGTTTGTTCCTTAACCATTGGTAGATAGGACCAAAAAACGGGAAAATCGCTATAACGTTCGCAGTTTCCATTTAATCACGCTGCAATTTATGTCACGTATTGAGCCCTAAAAATTCCCAAAATTTAACATGGGACCCAACTGGAACATTTGGGCGGGAAAATGGCCTCCCAAATTTCTCCATGAAGGGGACATGTCAGACAAACGACACCTGAGACATGACATTAGTATTAGTGCATGAGACATGACATTAGTATTTGGGCGCAAAGTACTATGTTGATTAAGGTCGCGCTTCCCAGGTCGAGGTCACATCAAGGTCAAGGTTACAAAACATGTTTTCCCCCGCAACTTCGTTTATATTTGGTCTGGAGATTCGCGGTTTGTTTCAGAGTATTCTTCAGAGACAGGCACAAAAGTAATGTGCCCTCAGATTTCACCTCACATTTACAGTTTTCGAGTTATTGGATGATCAATTTTGACATTGACGAAAGTGCCAAAAAGTCGCCGTGATTACATCAATGCAGGCAGATGACTCTTATGTAGTGGAATATGTACCCATATTACTGGCATCATATTTGCCAAATGTCATCAAAATCGAAGCAGTAGTTTGGACGCTAGCAAATAATCACACTTTAACATGGCCAAGCCCATTATAAAGTCTCGATAGGCCAAATGACTGACGGCGTGCCATGCCGACGTCATGAAATGGGTATTAACATTGTCGAATTGGTCCCATAACCACAATTTTCGTCTTCCTTTTCAAGCTTTGCTTGACCGTCTAGTTATGAATTGCACATGGAGGGGAAAATATATCTGATATAGAAGCAGATACAAGTTTCACAACGCTCACCTTTGAGCACAAGTTGTTGATTTATGACGCAGAAGTTTATACTTCTATGAGCTTGATCACTAAAAGCCGGTCCGGTTAGAAATGTTATGTTGTTAAAACCACAGGGGTGGGATTGCACTATTTTTTCCTAACGCCTCACTCTTTCTTACGGCAGGATCCAACATATATAAGACTCTTAACGACTCGATGAAGAAAAGTGCAAAGCAAAGTGCAAAGCAAACATTCTGCTTCTCAAGTGGTCGGCCATAAAAAATTCATATACATGCAGGTACTGTTACCATTGCTCCAAAGGAGTTTACCCCTGGGTGTCATTTCACTAAGATCTCGTAATTTTTGCTCGTAAAATTTCAAACTTGTATTGCTCACCCGAAAATAACTGAAAAATGTTCTTTTTAGCATCAATACATGGAAAGCACGTTTTTGAATAATGTCAGCAGAAAATAAATTTCATGAATATGGCTGCACACCAGTCATCGCAATATAACGCTTACTTCCGTTGCTCGTAAAATTCGGATCTGTCGTTACATTAGCATGTCAAAGATACGGTTACGAGCTCATAACTCTTAGTGAAACGATCCCCTGGTCTTGATTCAGTAGGGTTATTTGCAATCCATTGACCAAAGTAGAAACATCAAGAATAGCCATATACCTGACATAGAATCTAAATATATCTAATCGTGACCGATACCAACCGCCAGAATTGTTCCGTTTGGACCATCCTTCACGACGCCATGAATTATACTGCCAGCTGGCAGGTTCCCAGCATCGGTTGCTATAACATCACCTGGCTCCAAAGTGCTCAAAAGTGGGATAGAAGTCCCTGCTGCTTCCGAAATGGCCGCCGAAACACCACCATCCGAAAGGTCCAGGTCGGAACGTGTCACATTGACAATGACGTCAACCTAAATGTAACCAATGTGCAACGACCATTCACATGTAACACGGAAGCTTGATAGAAATTTACCTGAATCGCTCACTTGAAATTCGTCTTAGAAGCAAGGTTGTATCAAAACTCAATGGTTCTTAGCATCGATCGATCAACAGAAAACGCTGTCTTGCTGTCAAGGTCAAGAATCAAAAAGAGGTCATACTCACTCGTTCATCGGTAATGGACCCCTCCAATGTGGTGACAGTTATTCGACCCGCAACAGTATAACCTAGGTCAATAAATGCAAGAACATTTTGAAAACAATCTCCCGCAAAAGGGTTTAGCAGAAATCTAATATGATGTCAGGCGTAAACACGCAAAATATGAGTACGTCACATCTGAACACAATTGGTCATAACATACCGCCATCAACAAGACAAAATTATAGGAATTTGGTGTGGAAACAGTGGTTTATTGTTAAATAGCGTGCAGTTGTCGACTTAGTCTAATGGGCAAGCCCAAACTCCCGGTGCATCATTTAAACCCGATCTGTTCAAAATGTCTGCTTGTGCAGGATAACGAAATCAGGCCTTCCTTTTGGCAAAGAACGTGGGGTTACCCCCGGAAACATGGCTCCTATGTACCTTGCCCCTTATTTTTCGTCGAGAAATGATTTACAGAACCAACATCAATGGTTTACCGAATGATTCCTTGTTTGGCTGGCCCGTAACTTTGTCGATGTCCCCTAATGGTGCTTTCTTCCTGCCGAGCATGAGAAGACCAACCAGGCCGGTTTCACCGTTGCCAGATACGAGATCCTGGTGCTTAGCAGTGAAAGCCTGGAACCGATATTGTGGGCATGCGAGAGTATATCACCAGAGTACAGTACTCAATGATGCCGACAAGGCAATGGGTAATGCCCAATGTCATAGAACATGGGCTTTTCGTGCACAGGTTAGAGACAATTGTCGTTCTCTTGGGACAGGCAACAGCAGGAAAATCATTTACATCCATGCCTTTACAATGCATTTGATAATTATCTTATAGGCGTGTCTACTCTCTTTTTAACTACGCAATATCGTATGATTTATCCGCGATCTACCTTTCATTAGACAGAGGAGGGGAGTGTAGTTACCTATATCATAAAGTGACAGCACTCGTGCGCTATCACACCGTTACCTTCATGACGGCGCCGTCTGATGGCTTCAGCACAAAGTGGACGTTGTGAACCGAGGAACTCGGATGTCTACGGAAGAAGAGCAACACCTCTTCGTGCATGACTCGGGCACAGGTCTCTGGTGGATGCCCCAGAATCCCGGCACCGATAGCGGGAAAAGCTATCGAGTCCTGGTTCGCTGCATGGGCGGCGTCCAGACATTTTCTTATCACCTGACTTAGGGACTGCGGTGAAAGACACAGAAAATAAATACTTTATATAGCCGGGTCGAGGAATTTGAAAAGGGGGTGTCGCAACCGAGGAGGCAGGTGGGGCTACTTGCTCTCTGAAAATTTGCGGTCGGGGCGGGGGAGGGGGTGGGGGGATCCGCCTCTGGGTTGAACCTACAAAATATCACTTTGCGGTGTATGTCGTCGGAAAAACCGACTTTTACAGTGCATGTTCAACCCCCCTAACCCCTAGCCAAAGGCCCCATGAACACAACCATGACCTATATCACCTACAATCCTTTCACATTTTCAATTCTTGTATCACATGAGTGAGACATGATATAAAAATATACTGAAACTAAATACTAAAAAATACAGGTGCTCTGTAGTGCTCATTTTGGGCATTTGTTTGCCGTTTTTGTGCAGTTCATGCTTATTATTAATTGCACATGAAGGGGCAAACATATCTGATATTGAAACAGATACTATGAAACAAGCATCACAACTTCCAACTCTTGAGCACAATTTGTTGATTTATGATGCGGAGGATTATTCTTCTATGAGCTCGATCACTAAAAGCCGGCCCAGTTAGGATTGTTAAGTTGCTAAAACTGCAGGGGTGGGATTACATTTTTTTCCTAACGACACACTCTTTCTTATGGCAGGATCCAACATATTTAAGACTTTTAATGACTCGATCAAGAAAAGTACAAAGCAAAGTGCAAAGCAAACATTCTGCTTCTCTAGTGGTAGCCATAAAACATGCAGGTACTAATACCATTGCTTCAAAGGATTTTACCTCTCGTCTTGATTCAGTAAGGATTCAGTGCAATCCACTGACCAAAGTAGGAACATCAAGAATAGCCATATACCTGACATAGAAACTTAATATATATAATCGTGACCGATACCAACCTCCAGACTTGTTCCGTTTGGACCATCCCAACTCTTCACGACGACGTGAAATATTCTGCCAACTGGCAGCTTCCCGGCACCGGTTTCTATAATATTACCCGGCTCCAAAGTGCTTGCACGCTTCTTGATTTCCACTTGGATAGATGGCCCTGCCGCTTTCAAGATGGCCGGCGAAACAAAGCCAAGCGAAAGGTTCAGATTGGAACCTGTCGTATTAACGATGACGTCAACCTAAAATGTAACCAATGTGCAACGACCATTTACATGTACCACGGATTAACTTGAAATTCGTTTTCGAAGCAACGGTTGTATACAAACTCAATGTTTCTCATGATCGATTGATCAACAGAAATTAAACGCTGTCTTGTTGTCAAAATCAAGACTCAAGAAGAGGTCATACTCACTCGTTCATCGGTAATAGACCCCGCCAATGTGGTGACAGTTATTCGGCCCCCAACAGTATAACCTAGATCAATAAATACAAGAACATTTTGAAAAAAATCTCCAGCAAAAGGGTTTAGCAGCAATCTAATAGGATGTCAGGCGTAAACACGCAAAATATGAGTACTTAATATCTGAACAAAATTGGTCATAATATACCGCCATCAACAAGACAAAATTATATGAATTGTTAAATAGCTTGCAATTGTCGACTTAGTCTAATTGGCCAGCCCAAACGGCCGGTGCATCATTTGAACCCCATCTGTGCAAAATGTCTGCTTGTGCAGGATAACGACATCAGGCCTCCCTTTTGGCAAAGAACGTGGGATTACCCCCGGAAACATGGCTCCTATCTACCTTGCCCCTAACTTTCGTCGAGAAATGATTTACAAAACCAGCATCAATGGTTTACCGAATAATTCCTTGTTTCGCTGGCCCTCAGCGATCGAATCATCGGCATCTGTTAGATGAATCCAATGAAATAAACGGTTAAGAGACCTCTCTAGACATCAGTATTCAAAGGAATCAAGTGTTTTGTAATCTGCTTTGTTTTTATTAAATACATATTGCCCACCTTTACTCATCAGCAAACTATTTGCCGCCCATAATATTTAAAATGTGGCTGACTAGCTGGCAATTAAGTTCAAATAGGGACGGCATGAGATGATAGCGAATGCTAAAAATGGCGACTGACTCGCGACTCAAGTAGTAAATCAAGAAGTGGCTCAATTGATGATGACAAAAGTAATGGTTAATGAAATGAGAACAATATTTACTAAGTTAGTTGACAAAAACAACGGATATATATGGTACCATCGCACACCAAGAGCATATAGTGTTATCGCACAAATAATAGTTGATCCAATGACTTACCATCATCGGACGTGTGAGGGTTCTGCATTCTGCTGCGTTTAGCGGTTCTGTCCTGTGGGGGGGAGACAAATGGAGACAACGTGAGCACACCGCTAATGCCGCCACTGGCATGCAGTCGGTCAAGTCAGAGACATGTTGTGTCTCCACAGTATACCCATGACTGGAAATATCTGTAAAACCTTAGCCTAGGGTGTGGGTGTGTGTGTGTTAGAGGGGGGGGGGGTCATGGTTGGAGTAAAAAGAAAGACAACCGTGGAGGTAGGTGGGGGGGGGGGACTCACACCCTAAAATGGTGGAGGGGCCAACTCAGAAGGAGAATTCACACTTACAATTAACTACAGTTTTAACTATAAAGACACTCCCCCACCCTGCAGATTGTGGGATTTGGTTTTATGATGTTTAATCACCCACAACCTCACTAACGTCGCTACCAGTATCACTAGGCCGATCCAGGCCGTCAGTCATTCACAGACGTCACTCTTGCTTTATCAAATCATGTAGTGAAGAACGGTCTTCCATGCGTCATGTCTCACAAGCAAGTCGGACAAACAAAGTAGCACGCCACTTTCTTTTCACTCAAGCGTTAGCGAGGCTTAGTGTCGGAGTATGGATCGGTCTATTAGCGCTCCCGGCAGCCCCTGGAACAATGCTAATGCTACGCAAATATCTCAGTTTCAGTCAAAACACAATATCATCAGCTGTCCTATTTAAGCAGGTTGTTTACTCATTGAAGGTAGACAGACACACAAACACCAATCCCTCCACCCCCCTGGTTGACTGTCCTCAAGTTGTTTTCAAGACCAGGAAGGAACTTGATAACCCTGGTTAGCGATATGGCCCACATACATTTTGTCGTCATTCATTCGGTAGTCCCTGCCATCAGCGTTTCATGTGGGGTGCTTGTACCCCCACAGTAGTAAACACTTGAAGCGAGGTGCAATGGGCCTCTACCTGTTTCAGGTGCCCGGCAAGGGTACCTGGCCGTCGCACCATTGATTTATATCTGTCAAAGGGCACTGTCTATCAGTTAACTACAAGATTGCACACTCGAGGGAGCAACTGGTGGTAGTTCAACGAACCTATATCGCAAACAGATAAATGTCCAGACTCGCTGTTTTATTGTTGGCGCCGCCTGTATCAACAAACATGTGAGCATATTGAACAGGCGGCGAGTCAGCAAAACACATAAAGAATGGTAAACCCTTCCGAATAAGACGATGTAAGGAGCTTGTCATTGGCCTATTTACGGCCAGAATATACATGTAACCAGAACACGTTTGGGAGGGAATTGAAATGATACCCGGCTGATTGTATAGTCCAGTGGCAAATTGTACTTCAAAACTCATATTTCGAGCATCGCCGTAATAAACAGACCCAGAGGAAATTCTTCGGGCAATTCTACCTCGCTCCGTGCTGCATATATAGCACGCAAAAAGCGAGTACGAACTTACAGCTGCACAATTGTCAACAGTTATCATACCCATGTACAATGGTTCCTCATAGCCGTAGCTAGTGGAGATATGCCCTATTATAGCTACAAAATAAACGCGATACTTTGACAAAAGTCTTCCAGCGGTCCTTCGACAATTGTAGCCAGAACACGTTTGGGAACGGCACATCTGTACAAACTCATGCATTACATTATGGCGTCTGCGCTAAATGAGTTAAATAGAAACATAATATAAAGCTGCCAATGAAGTGAAGACAAAAACAGTAAATTATAATATTATATAATAATTACTACTATAGTGTTGTGCGTGATATCATGAATACTGAATAGTATATTATATCTTACTATATTATATACTATTAGAATGTTATCTGTTAATATATATGTACATTTATACCCACGGATTATAGTCGTGTGTCACTTCTTGTACTCCACTTGTCCTCTTCTGTTTGGTCTTTCAATTATTTAGAGAAAGCGATAAACAAGCGACCTGCGCGCTCAAGATTCCCTAATTGAGCCCGATGTCGGTAAACTCCCTCGTTTAATATGGAGCCGTGTTTGGGTTCGTAAACACTATATGTTGTCTGGCAACACTGAGAGCGATCGAGTGCCTCCAATCGTTTGCAGCCAGGCCCTTGCGGCGGATTTGGCTGATATCCAACCAATCAGCATTCTCCTGCGCCACTCACATGGAGCCCTGCGAAGGCGAGGTTCTGGAAGGGACTAGCCAACCAAGACTAGCCAAGAGGGAACCCCCACGCTTTGTGCCGCATTCACTTTTGCAGGAGCACTGCTGCGTGTTTGGACATGAATGCCTGGGTGACAGCGGTAGGTGCCTTCTAACTGTGGCGTTCCGCAAACACACATCGCCAGGCTGACTCGTGCTGTCAAATTCGTCCTGCAAAGAGGAAAGTTACAGAACAACTACGCAAGGCAATTATGTAAGCATTATTCGGAGAGCTTGCGGCGAGGGGTGAAAAGAATGACAAATTCATCTTGGCGTGTAAAGATTTTAATAGCTAAAACTAATAAACTTGTAATGTTGAATATATCTATTCATGGTTCAATCAATGATGATCCAGTGTCAGGGTGGGTGGGCGGGAAAATGGGAGAGTCGGCACGATCCGGTATAGTAATTATTCCCAGTGGGCACCCGACGTCGGGAAGTCGTCTTATATTGGTCGGTCGGTCGAAGACCACATGAAGACCAGGTCAAGACCAATTTAGTCTGGTCGCAATGTGGTCTTAACTCAGACGTCCCACGTACGTCATAATTTAGACGTCCCACGTACGTCATAATTTAGACGTCCCACGCACGTCATAATTCAGACGTCCCACGTCTGTCCTAGCTAACTTGGTCGGGCTCGGGTATGGGATATAAGCCTATACTTGCATTCATCCAAAATGCTCCTTTTTCACGTTTACTAATATCTCGATTGCGACTATGAAATCGATCAGATTGACGCTAACTGCAATGTGTAAGCGAGGTGTGAAAGTCGAGCTCGGGCGGGCTACGAAATCCGTTGAGCTATAGACCGTTTCCCGCTCAGTTTAAGCGGAGTACTAGCTTACGCGGAATAATATATTTCCAATATTTGCCAGATTTATTATTTATATAATTCAAGGAGAATTCAATATAAGAAAACATGTTTGCTTGAAACAAAGTGCTTACTGTATGGAACCGACATTTAAGGACTTAATATAAAGAGGGGGTGGCGTCCTACCCTTATGAAAATATACCATGGTTTACCATGGTAAGTCATGCTATACCATGGTATAGTATATAATGGTATACCTTACCATGGTATACCTCCAGAGGAGGAGTCTGAAAATGTGCGTTTGTAGAGCTTCCCGGGGAATATAATAAGCCGAGCGGGCTCGGTGCAAGGAAAAAAAATCCCCTTCCGAGCGGATATTTTCGCGTTCAAACGTTCGAGCCGATTTTCGGGGTGAAACGCCCCTTACAAGCGTATTCTGGCGGTCAAGTAGTGGTTTACCGCGGACCCCCTCTGCCCAACCCCCCCCCCCCCCAACCCCATCCGCAAACCCAATAATGTACTGAGTCCTCCCACCCCACCCTGTGCCACAGCGCGCGAAGTGAGCAGTGCGCCACCAGGAGGCATATTACGCTGCCGCCTGGCGGAGATGCGCAGCGGAGATCCCACGGCGCATGCGCGAAGTTTTAAAAATATTGCGGAAAGGCGAGAGGAGTTCTGCGGCATGTGTATACGATTAGCTTATATTCACGAATATTTGCTTATGTATATGAATGAAAGATGTGTATTTATAAATACTATACTGTATAGCACCTGAAAACACCCAGGTTTGAGCGTGACACCTTAACATAAGGACAAAAAGAGCCTTTATAAATTGATTTTTTTTTACAGTCTTGTCAACGGCAGACTGGTCATACCACTCCTCGCCCCCCCCCCCCCAACCCCGCCACCGGCCCGTGTCAGTTGATTTACGTCGCCTGTACAGCCACTGACATACCAGGAACCCTCTACACTACAGTACAGGAACCCCAAGCGCCGGGTGAAATGGCAAAGGCCCCAGGTCTATCTGGAGCTTGTGGTTGGATACTGTATCCCCCTATAGCACAGGCGCTCAGATTTGTTGACAAACAATACCCCAAGCCACGGCAAGTGTCAAGCACCTATAAAGAAAGATGCTTGACCCTTGGGGTATTTTTTGTCAACAAATCTGAGCGCCTATACCCTATAGTATAGGCTATACTGCCACACTAGCCTGGGGCCATTTTCATGGAACCTAGGTGTGCGCTAGCCGTTCGCCCCATCGCCAATGGCGAAAGCAAATTGTATGGGGCGCAAGACTAGCGCATACATGTCGCCACATTGACGAAAAAAAAAAATTATGTAAAATTTAAAATGTAATGTGTGGAAAATGTGCGTAAAAATTATGCTGCTGTATGGTGTATAATAATATTATTTGTTGATTTACTTTGTATGTCAATATGCATATAAGCAATGAACATTTCTTTACATAATGGTAGCTTATTTTTCTAATATATCTATATGAGCTAAATATATGTATATAATGTGCATGTCACATGTTCACATACTGCACCTTTTTATATTAATACATATATGAAAGCGGATTGTGAAGCTTTGTATTCTTTATTCTTTTATTTTTCAGACTTGATGTCGATTAGTGCCTTAGTATACCATGGTATCCATGTAGTAAAGTATCATGGTATACATACCTTGGTAAGATACCATGTTACATTAGCATACCATGGTATGATACCATGGTAAATACCATGGTATAATACCATGGTAAATAACCATGGTACATTATACCATGGTATACCATGGTCCATTATACCATGGTATACCATGGTCCATTATACCATGGTATACCATGGTTTTTTGGCGATGGTTATTTATCATGGTGTTTTGGCGATGGTAATTTACCATGGTGTTTTGGCGATGGTAATTTACCATGGTATACCACATAATATTACTGGATACCATGGTAATTTACCATGGTATACCATATAATATTACCATAGTAAAATACCTTCGCCAAAACACCATGGTATACCATGGTAACCATGTTAAAACACTATGGTATACCATGGTAACCATGGTAAAATACCATATACATGCATTATCCTATTATATCCTGAATGTATTTCTTTGTTTTATTTGTATTGAATTGAACGCAAGGGCTCTAGGGGCCAGGGTATTATCCGGGTTTTTTTTGCCAGCCAAAAGCGTTCCCCCGCCTTTTGGATCCTCCACTGGGCTACACACTGTATGTTTGCTATGTGTTTCGTCAGAGAACCCAACTTTTACAATTACTTTCGTTTCTGTGACTACGTCCCGAAGACATCTTACCGAACACGTCTCTTCGACGTCTTACTGAAGACGTCTTTTAGACGTCTTTTTCGACACGTCTCTTCGACGTTTTACTGCAGACGTATTTTAGACGTCTTTTTCGACACGTCTCTTCGACGTGTTACTGAAGACGTCTTCTTTAACACGTCATCAAGACGTCCAAAAAAAGACGTCGTGCAGACTTCCACCTGGGACCAGCTGAAGACTGGTTCCCGACGACTGGAATTGACGTCTTTGGGACGTCTTACCGACCAGAGTGTGCCCACTGGGTTGTTTTTGATCACGCCAAGATGGGAAAGGTAGTGGGTGGATTTGGGTAAGGATGGAAGAGTAAAGGACCACGTTTAGACTAAACGACCTCCTTGTTGCTGGGGCGTCGCGGCAATGTCACTGTGTCGCAGACGTGTCATGTTCGATGAAAGGCCCGGTAAGGGCGCAATCGGCTAATTTCGTGGATAAACAGCTAGAGATGTGGGTTGCAGTCGGCGGAGTGGTAATTGAAATATATGGCGGGCGCGGCCGGAGGGTGGCGGGGAAGGCGGTGGGGGAGGGGGGTTGGGGGCGGGGATTTGCGGCAGTGTAGTTCATACGCCGGCTGTGGCACATACAGTCGCCGAGTTCCAGATCTTCCTGTGTGAATAACGAGGTCCTTACAGCACTCCAGTCTGCGCCACCCACCTCGGTATGACCCCGGAGGTCTCGCTTAGATATGCAGGGTGACTGGCCAGTGTGCGTCGGAGGCAGTGGGGCGGGGGTACCCGTGGGGGTGGGAGGGCCGGGGGGGAGGGGTTGAATGAACCTTGCGGCCGTTCTGGCTGGCTGTGTGAATTCTGGCTGGCTGTGTGACGCGGCGTGGAGGTCAAGCGAGCAGGTTATGCACCCATGGCTTGTGTTGTGGCCAACTGGCGGGAGCGATGTGGCTGGTAGCGAGTGGTGGTGTCTCCCAAGGCTGCGTCCGAGTGTTGGGATGTGATCCAGCGGCGCGCCTGGGGTGGTGCTGGCTAGTGGCGAGCGTACGTGGTATCACCCAAAGCTGGGTTTAAGATGTGATGCACCGGAGAGGGTGGTGTGGTGCTGGCTGGTGGCGAGTAGCGGTGTCTCCCATTGCTAGTGTTAAGGCGGGGGTGGGGTGGTGCAGCCGGGCAGCGAGTGGAAGATGTTCCCAGGGCTGGAGCTGTGGGTGAGGCCCACCGTGGGTGGCGGGGTGGTGCTGCAGGGAAGCGAGTGGTAGTTATTCCCAGGGCTGGAGCTGGGCGAGTAGCAGGTGTTTGCGGGGCTGGAATGGAATGGAATGTTGGTGTTTTAGGCCACTTTTGTGCACATACAGGCTAAATTGGGCCAAGGAACCTCCCGAGACGATGAAGGATGAAGGAATGAAACATGCCCCAGATTAGGTGCCCGAGCCCGGATTCGAACCCAAGACCTATTGATCTGCGGTCTAGTGCGCTAACCACTACACCAGGGAGGCCCCCCGTTTGCGGGGCTGGGGCTGGGGTTGAGTCCCACCAAGGGTGGTGGGTTGGTGGCGCCGGGCAGCGAGTGGTAGGTGTTCCCAGGCCTAGAGCTGGGGCTTAGGCACACCGGCGGCGGCGGGGTGGTGCTGCCGGGCCGAGAGTGACAGGTTTGCCCAGAGCTGGAGCTGGGCGAGTGGCATGTGTTCCCAGGGCTGGGGCTGGGGTTAAGGCCCACCGAGCGTGGTGAGGTGGTGGTGCCGGGCAGCGAATGGCAGGTGTTCCCAGGGCTGGAGCTTGGCGAGTGGCAGGTGTTCCCAGGGCTGGAGCTGGACAAGTGACAGGTGTTGACAGAGCTGGAGCTGGGTGAGTGGCAGGAGTTCCCAGGGCTGGAGCCGGGCGAGTGGCAGGAGTTCCCAGGGATGGAGCTGGGCGAGTGGCAAGTGTTCCCAGGGCTGGAGCTGGACGAGTGGCAGGCGTTCCCAGGGCTGGAGCTGGACGAGTGGCAAGTGTTCCCAGAGCTGGAGCTGGGCAAGCGGCAGGAGTTCCCAGGCTGGAGCTGGACGAGTGGCAGGAGTTCCCAGGGCTGGAGCTGGACGAGTGGCAGGCGTTCCCAGGGATGGAGCTGGGCGAGTGGCAAGTGTTCCCAGGGCTGGAGCTGGACGAGTGGCAGGCGTTCCCAGGGCTGGAGCTGGACGAGTGGCAAGTGTTCCCAGAGCTGGAGCTGGGCAAGCGGCAGGAGTTCCCAGGCTGGAGCTGGACGAGTGGCAGGAGTTCCAAGGGCTGGAGCTGGACGAGTGGCAGGAGTTCCCAGGGATGGAGCTGGGCGAGTGGCAAGTGTTCCCAGGGCTGGAGCTGGACGAGTGGCAGGCGTTCCCAGGGCTGGAGCTGGACGAGTGGCAAGTGTTCCCAGAGCTGGAGCTGGGCAAGCGGCAGGAGTTCCCAGGCTGGAGCTGGACGAGTGGCAGGAGTTCCCATGGCTGGAGCCGGGCCAGCGGCAGGAGTTCCCAGGGCTGGAGCTGGGCGTGTTGCAGGTGTTCCCAGGGCTGGAGCTGGACGAGTGACAGGTGTTCCCAGAGCTGGAGTTGGGCGTGTTGCAGGTGTTCCCAGGGATGGAGCTGGGGGTGAGGCCCACCGAAGGTGGCGGGGTGGTGCTGCCGGGCAGCGAGGGGCAGGTGTTCCCAGTGCTAGAACTGTGGGTGAGGCCCACCGATGGTTGTGGGGTGGTGCTGCCGGGCAGCGCGTGGCAGGTGTTCCCAGGGCTGGAGCTGGGCGAGTGGCAGGTTTTCCCAGGGCTGGAGCTGGGGGTGAGGCCCACCGATGGTGGCGGGGTGGTGCTGCCGGGCAGCGAGGGGCAGGTCTTCCCAGGGCTGGAGCTGGGGGTGAGGCCCACCGAGGGTGGTGGGGTGATGTTGTGTTTCCGGAGCTGGAGCTGGTGGGAGAGTCCGCACGATCCGGTCTTGACGGAGTGAGCAGTGGCGTCTGGATTCAGTGCCTGCGTGCGTGGTCGCCGAGCTGGTAGAATTTCGGCAAATCGGAGCGTCCCCTCGGGCGTGGTCCCCAGGGATCGTATAGTGCGCCTCATTGGGCACGCGAGGTGCACGCCGTGATCAGTACAGATCCTGGCTTTATATGGTATGCTGTTCTGTCGGCCTGTCTCAACAAGTAGCGAATGGTTAGAGCAACGAAAGCGTGCTAGTGCCACTTTATGGTGTCTCATTGTAACTGACATTAGGTACCGCTCAGGTTCTGATTTTTATGCGTAAACTCGCAAAATCAGACAACTCTACAATAAATTCGATGAAATGTGTTTTAAAATCATTATGTTGATGGAAAATGGTTGCATGTGCAACTGCCACACAATGCAAATTTTTAGATCACATGAAACGTCTTTCACGCTATAGCAATATGGCTTTTATTTTCTTCTTTACCGAATGACACACCCAGATGTCGTTTCAGTTCAACACGCTTGATCGTGAGGAGTATATTATATGTGTAGGTGTCTCCACTTATGCACGATATGCCCACGCTATACTACTAAGGAGCGACCAAGATATGGGTGCCGCCTGAGGTCTGGAAGTATATTATTTTTTGGCATCTTGGAGCGTTAGTCAATGTGTTATTCATGTAGGTTTTGGTATATATATATAGGTTTATCATATACATGCACTCATTAAAAACTACACCGCTACGTGCAAATGCTCATGAGCCAATCACCCACGGAGTATATATCTTCCGAACCGACAGGGACAGCTCTTTGAGTGGCTTTATGGCGCAAATCGCTGTTATCTTACATGCCAGTCTCTAGTCTGTTGACATTGGCATTTAGCCAATAATTCTAGGTTCATGCCACCTTGGCAGCCGGCTCCTTGAGATACATACACGTCGTGTCCTGGAGAGTACGTCTGGGTAAAATATGCAGTCAGACATTCTTCAAGTCGTGCTTTGGTTAGCTGTCTGATATAAACATGTCTTTTTGGGAATCAATGTTGTGTACATTATCAGGAATTTTTGAATAATTTTTAAATGCTCGCAAATTGAAAATAAATATATGTTCGTAAATCGGTATCAAATGCATTGCTCAAAGTTAATTCTCGTCGTTCTCAGATATAATACATGATCTGCTTGTAAACAGCAGTGCGACGGAACTTCAATTACGTATGCAATTGGTCAAACCAGTTTTCTTGAAACCGGTGTTTGCATTGATGCTGCAAATGGCGGAATTTGTATATCCAATTACCATTCACGCCGTTTTGGCCGATATATATCCTGTCCGTGAATTTCTGATCGATTGCTCATATTTTAGCAAACAACGCAAACAACGGGAGAAGTGGCAGTTTCGAATTTGAGCATTGTCAGGTTTGCGCTGGTTGGGACTTCACACTGGATCCTTTCCCTGAGAAAAGTGAGAGGATGGCTGCATTGCGTCTTAAGGTGTTTGTTGCAAGGTATCAGTCGACTGGAGAAAGTAATATGAAGATCTTTCGACTCATGTGCTTTGAAGGTTGCTGAACAAATGCAAAACAGTTTATTTGGAACATGTACTAGGTAAGTCATCAAGACGCACTGCCATGACAACCAATGCCATATATGTATATCCTCTTGCCATATATACAACGCAAAAAGAGATGCGCTGATTTGACTTGAATGAGAGCAGCTCGTCGGGGGTCTCTTTTTGGCCCATTTGCTTTCAATATATTTACTAATGATCTCGTCAACAGTATGGAGGGTAGTGAACAGAGTGACCTATCCAACTCGGTCAATGACAACACCGTTTCCTGCTACAGTCAAAGTATTGAGGGCGTCACTAACAGTCTTAAAAACGTTTCGTCCAAACTGATGGACTGGTTTTAGACTGGCAGACAGATAAATGTATTAGGTCGCTTGTCGACAACACTAAGTAGAGATACTAAGCAAAGGTTCTTTAAAATAAGCAACCCAAAATAGCAAGATAAAAGAACTCTGTATTTGTAATTATTTATGAAAGTATACCCAACACACCTTCTGGTGAATTTTTAGGATACTTTACGGTCCCGTTAAAAAAAATATTCTCCATTTTCCAAGTATACCCCCATTTCACAAAATTACCAAAAGTTGACACCTACCATGAATATGTAATTTTGCTACAATTCAGCTCAATATTAAATCATTATCATCAGTAACACATCTTTGAAAAGCTTAAACCTAGTGCAATACAGGTATGACATTCAAAAATTTAAGTAGTAGCCAAAAAAAATGACAGAATGGTAATAATAAAGTGCAATTATGCAAAATTAGGACAGTTTTTGCCAAAATTTGAAATCACCGCCTTCACAAAATTGGCAATGATTTCAAAAATGAAAATCTTGACACAAAACCACTTTTAAAAACTTCTAAAAACAAAGTTCTTGTAATAAAAATAAAGAATAATAAATAAATAAATAAATAAAGTAAAATATAGGTAGCCGTGCAAATTTCTCGGGAAACAGTCACTGAAGCTTGAAAATGTTATTCAACAAATATTTTTTGGTGCAGCTTACTTCATACTAATTATCCGTAATTTACGCCTTGTGTTCACGTTTTAATAAATCTGGTTATATATAATGGTCTCCGATATAATTATGATCTACACCAATGTTTTCTGAACTATTTACACGTTTTCTCGATTTTTTATTTTTTATTTTTCGAATTCATCGCGAAGAGCCATTATAGGAGAAATACCCTGTGAATGACGTCCCGAATTGGGGATTCCCCTGTGAATGACGTAACAAGTTAGGGATTCCCCTTTCACTGACACCCGCCGATGTTTGTCGATGTTTACCGAGGTCTGCTCAAGATCGCCGAGGCTTATTATGGGTTGCTTACCTTAACTGTTTCATTACATCACATTTTAATTTTTGTCCGATTATGTGGCACTACAGCAGTATAGCTGATATGAAGAAAATGGAAAAAATTCAAGAGCGAGGCTTGAGGTTCATTTACAGTAATTTAGCCTTGTACGTTGGCTTAAGGCAAAAGGGGAACCGACCCTTACTTTATATAGAACGGTTACGGACAATTATGACCGAGGTCTTTATGATAGTTAACAAAATGAGTCCTCTCTACTTACATACCTTGTTCCAAAGAAAAGAACAAACATATTCTAGTCGAAACAAACAAGTGCTCGAACAACCCATATTTAATACAATCAAATATGGTCAGAACAGTTTTAGGAACCATGGTACTATATTATGGAATCACTTGGAAGCAACTGTCGTGTTTAGTCACAAAAACACGTCCGTCTTATGAGCTGGCCACGTCTCAACTGACGCATATCTTTATTGGACACAATAATCAGGTGACTGAGCTTTGAGGTTAAACCCAAGACTTTTGAGGTTAGAGATTACATAATGACATAATTATGACAATGGTTACATTATGACAAAGGTCACATTATGACATCTTCCCCTCATGTAACATAGTCATCATATCTGGCTGGTTTGTTTATCGTTCGTCCCCGAGACGTCACATAAGGTCGTTTTGGTTCTGGTGATGCACGACCAGCTTGTGGCGGCTCTGGATGCGGGTTTGTCTCAGGCGGCAGTGGCGAGTCGGTTGACTCCGTCAGTGGCAGGTTCAGCGGTGGAGTTTCGGTCGCTGTGATGTCATCGTCGATGACAGACTGAGGTTCGGGCTCTTCGGTTTTCAACAGGTGTTTCCTGTTGCGGCGATACTCTTATCCGTTGGACTCCACGATATAAGATCGCGGATATCCCGAGGACCTCGTCACTACAGCAGGTTCCCAGGTCTTTTCCCGCCGAACACGCACTACATTCCCAGGCTTCAGATCACCGAGCTGTCTGGCTCCTCGGTCATAGACACGCTTATAACGAGACTGACGCGTCTTCAATTCTTCTCGAGCATGGATGATCTTCGGCTCCAGCAAGGAGGATTTCACCGGGAGTTTTGACCGCAGCATTCTGCTCATCAGCATCTGTGAGGGAGAAAAAGATAAACCGGTTATTGGGGTGTTTCTATATTCAAGTAGTGAAATGTAGGGATCTGTCTTGTCTTCATCCGCCTTCTTCAGTATGTTCTTCAGAGTCTGTACAGCTCGTTCGCTTTGTCCATTCGACTGAGGGAAGTTGGGACTCGATGTTGTCAAAGATATTCCCCAGTCTTGTGCGAAGTTGTGGAATTCCCTGCTGGCGAAAGGCATGTTATCACTCATGAGTCTCTCAGGGATTCCATGACGAGCAAACATGGATTTCAGATGCATGACAACACAACCGGCGGCCTTGTTCTCTAACTTGGCGATCTCCGGATACTTAGAGTAACAGTCTACCACCACTAAGAATTCCTGGTTCCTGTACGTCATCAAGTCTGCCGATACCTTTTCCCAGGGTCTTTCGGGCACGTCATGCGGAAGTAATGGTTCCTTCCTGTTGTTGGGGCGGAACTTTAAACAGACAGAACATATTGAGACTACATTCACAATGTCATCACACATGCCTGGCCAATAAAGTACTGATCGTGCGCGCGATTTACACTTGTCAATACCGAGATGGCTCTCATGTATAAGTTTCAGCATGTCACGCCTGAGCCTTTCGGGAACAATAATCTTGTCTCCATGAAACAACAGACCTTCTGTAGCATGCAGCTCGTCCCGAATATTCCAGTACGGCCTGAGTTCTTGTGGCACAGCATTGCGTTTTCGTGGCCAACCCCGTGTGAGCGTCTGCTTCAGACACTGTAAAGTCTCATCAAGGGCAGTGGCTTCACGAAACTCCATCAGCTTGTCAGCACTGACGGGCAAATTGGCCATCAAGCTGTGTACCATGACTTCAATGTCCTCAGGAGCCCCGCACTTCGGGTCGCCGATGATGAACGCACGAGACAGTGTGTCTGCAATATACATGCATTTACCAGGCACATACTTCACCTTGAGAGTGTAACGCTGTAACTGTAGCAGCATACGCTGTAATCTCGGTGCAGCTTTCGCAATAGGCTTATTGATTATGGATTCGAGCGGTCGATGGTCTGTGTGAACTTCCACATCCTTCCCATATACATATTGGTTGAACTTTCCACAAGCGTAACAAATTGCAAGCATTTCTTTTTCAATTTGTGAATAGTTCTGTTCCGCCATCGTTAGCGCTCGCGAAGCAAAGGCAATGGGCCTACCTTCTTGCAATAGACATGAACCTAGTCCTGTCTGGGATGCATCTGTTTGCACAGTGACAGGCTTATTCACGTCATAGAACTGAAGAATGGTTTCCCGTGTGAGTATTTGCTTCAGGCGTGCAAGAGCCTCGTCTTGCTCGTGGTCCCAAATCCAGAGCGAATCCTGTTTCAACAGCTTCCTCAGTGGGGCTGTAATGGTTGATTCGTTTGGGATGTATTGAGCTAAATATCTCACCATTCCGAGTAGTCGTTGTAGGTCCAGCTTGTTACACGGCTTAGGCATGTTTACAATCGCCTCTATCTTATCTGGATCAGGTTTTAAGCCCGCAGAGGTGACAATATGTCCCATGTATGTAACCTCACTGACCTTGTACTGGATTTTATCACGGTTGAATTTCGCCTTCTTGTCTCTGGCTCGCATCATCACCTTGTGAAGAATCTGGTCGTGTTCAACATCATTTGCGGCTGCAATAATCAGATCATCAGCAATGACATGCACACCTTCTATATCGGAAAACGTTTCCATGTTCCTCTTCTGCATGACCTCACTGGCAGAACTGATCCCAAACGGCATGCGCAGGAATCGTTTCCGACCTCATGGTGTGTGAAACGTACAAAGAAAAGAGGATTGTTCGGAGAGTTTCACATGCCAGTAACCGTCTCTCATATCCAGTACAGTGAACACCTTCTTCCCAGCCAACTTACTTTGGACATCACCTGGTGTTGGTATTTCGAACCGTTCGCGTTTAATGGCTCGATTGAGTGGCCTAGGGTCAAGGCACACCCGTAGCTTACCGCTCCGTTTCTCTGTGATGACCAGGTTATTGACCCAGGGAGTTGGTCCATCCACGTCAGCAATCACACCTTCCTCTTGCAGCTTCTGCATTGTATCTTTGAGACGTTCATACATGGAATAAGGTACCTTGCGCGCCCGCTGTATCACTGGCTGAACAGTAGAGTCCACTTCAATGTTGTATTCTTTTGCAAACTCACCAAGACCACTGAACACATCTTCATACTGAGACAGTATGGACTCTGACGTCATTGGTGGTGAATTTACATTGTTGATCAACACTCGTTGCACTAAGTTCAAGGACTGACAAGCACGCTTCCCAAGAATAGCTTGCTCATCTGTATCAGTGACGTACAAAGTTAGTTCCTCAGTGCGTCTACTCTCTGGCCAGGTAACTTTGGGCTGAGTCTTACCTCGTGGCACCACTTGATTGTCTCCAAAAGCTGTCAACACCGTGTGCGTCTCGATCAAAGGCTTTTGCGGCTTGATGCGGTTGTACACAGTGAGTGGTAGTATATTTACCTCGGCTCCTGTGTCAAGCTTCAAGACAGCTTGCTGGTTCTGCAACTGAAGTCTAACCTGCCAAGTATCATTCACTGTCATTTTATTCACACGCAGAGTTCCCACAAACAGCCGTTCATCTTCGTCTGCTGAAGAATTCTCCTGCATCGCACGAACTGTTTTTCCTCCGCGTTTCCCCAAGCCGCCACTTTTACACACACTGGCGAAGTGATTAAGCGTTTTACATTTATGACAAGTCTTGCCATAAGCAGGGCATTGCCGCGGCTTGTGAGTCTGTCCACAGTATTTACAGTGTGAACGCGGTTTGAGCGAAAACGGCTGAGTCCTATCAGAAGTGCTCACTCGCTGAGTTGAACGAACAGCATGTACTTGCTGGTTGTGAGTGCTCATGACCTGCAGCTGATGTCTACTGGTCTCCTCTGCGCGACAAATATCTAATGCCTTTTCTAGTGCCAAATCACCTTCACGTAAAAGTCTTTCACGAATTCGGTCATCACGAATGCCATATACAATTTTATCACGTATCAGCAGGTCCTTCTGGTTTCCGAATTCACACGTGGCCGCTCTAGTTCGCAATGCGGTCACCAACTGATCAATTGCCTGAGACAAACCCGCATCCAGAGCCGCCACAAGCTGGTCGTGCATCACCAGAACCAAAACGACCTTATGTGACGTCTCGGGGACGTACGATAAACAAACCAGCCAGATATGGTGACTATGTTACATGAGGGGAAGATGTCATAATGTAACCATTGTCATAATTATGTCATTATGTAATCTCTAACCCCAAAAGTCTTGGGTTTAACCTCAAAGCTCAGTCACCTGATTATTGTGTCCAATAAAGATATGCGTCAGTTGAGACGTGGCCAGCTCATAAGACGGACGTGCTTTTGTGACTAAACACGACATGGTGTCAGAAGTGGTTTGACAGCAGTATTATAAGCCTGTCGGAAAGAACCAGTCACAAAAATGGATTCGCTCAAGCCGCCAGAACATGTAAATTTTGTTGCTGGAAATATAGCGGAGAACTGGCGACGCTGGCAGCAGCAGTTTGAAATATACTTCACTGCACGTGAGTTGGAAGGCAAGGGGAAGAAGACTCAAGTCGCCATCTTGCTGCACACTGCCGGGCCGGAGGCTCAGGAAATTCACAAGACTTTCGTGTATGGGGAAGGTGAGAGCAAGGATTATTATGAAACAGTACTTTCCAAATTTAAAGATTACTGTGAGCCACGGAAGAACATTGTATTTGAAAGACACCAATTTTGGAACAGAAATCAGCAGGAATGTGAGTCAATTGATCAGGTGACTGAGCTTTGAGGTTAAACCCAAGACTTTTGGGGTTAGAGATTACATAATGACATAATTATGACAATGGTTACATTATGACAAAGGTCACATTATGACAGCAACAAGATCAAAGATGCTACTACTAAAGATGAGTTTAAATATTTAATTTCTTCATGGAAGGGTCTGGTATGTGAATGTTCGCATTGTGCCATATGTTCCTTAGCATGCATGTAGTGTGAAATAATAGCTCTATATTGTTATAGGATAGTTCCTCCTAGTTGCCCACGATGTGCAATACGTTCTTGTTACTTTTCAGAATGCCTAGTCAACATGTTTCAGTTGTTTATTTGACACAACGTTAATCATTGGTGTCCATCTGTTGTTTATTTGATACAATGTTAATCTCTAGTATCCATTGTACATAAGCCAACCCATAACGTTTCACCCGGATGTCATTGCCGGCTAATAGCGTGCAAGTGGTAATATTACCCCTTTAACCGTTTGTACCGACGTTACATAAAATATCTTATCTTATTGTAATAATGTCGATTATTATTTATTTATTTATTTATTTATGCGATTTGGCTTGCCATATTTCGTGAATTACAAGGTGTCGAACGTGTGTGAATTACTTAATGGGCGCATTTCTTTGGGCCAGGTTCGGTATCCCGCCCCGGGCCCGCAACACGTGACAAGGAACTTCCGAGTGTGCCGATAGGGATATGCTTATTCCCATGAAATGCAAACACCGTTCACATCCGGTGCACATTAAGGCACTGGAACCAACCTACTCTCATTACCTTTCAATCAGCCGCCATCTTCTCCCGAATGCCCCGTGCTGGTTAGAACGGGGCACATCGGCATACCGAATGCATGCGCGCGCACCCATACCCGGGTGAAAGAAGTGTCGGGCGGTGGACCGATGCGTAATGTGCGTATTCGGTCCACCGTAGGGATACACCCGGGTTACCAAAGAAATGCGCCCAATTACTCGTTTATTTCTTTTGGCTTGCCATAGCCATATTGTGGTTATTCTGTGACGAGCGCCATTTATCCACTAATGCGTCGTTAGCAAGAGCCAATAAAAATGTAGCATTAGCCGGCGTCAAATTTAATTTGCACCTGGGTAACCTGTCCTCTGGGCAGATAACGTTGACTTGGTCCGAGAAACCAGACGTATCTGTCATGCCGGGAAGTTAACATTCTAAGGAGGATTTGCTGTGATTTACAGCAGACCGCTGACACCAATTAACACCCGCAGAGGACACTGCGGGTGTTAAAGCATGAAATAAACATCCAAACAGACTCATTTGTCAGTTTCGCTCTGTCGCCGGCCTTATCCACCAACCTACCCTACATGCCAACCCTAATACATTATCTTACACCCTTTGAAACGACCTCACCAAACGTCCGACGCTAATTGATACATGCGGTGATGCGAATATGTTTAAGTCGGTGCATTTGGGAGATAATAATGTTGTATACTTTATATTTTATCATCAGTAACCAGTTGGAATAGGGAAGCCGAGATACCGCGATTACCAGAAAGATGGGTTCCCGTCCCTCTGTGCCAAGGGGTGGTATGTACACATAAGTTCATACCGTATACAATCTGTAATTACAGATCAGCTTCACAACAAGTTCTAAGTATTTTCATGGTATGTTTTCTGTGAAACATATGCAACCAATGTATCAAAGGGCAATATGAGCTCGTACATTAAATAACAAAGGAGAATTACACCATGCACCGTACTCAGTTATGCATTGTCCGTGTAACGAGGGAGATTAGGTCTGATATCCAGGCTCACACATTGCTATATTTAAGGCATGCAATTCAAGTAATTGACATACTTTGGGCATGCAGTTTATATACATTGATATATCTGAGTCATGTAGTTTATATACATTGATATATCTGAGTCATGTAGTTTATATACATTGATATATTTGGGCCTTGCAGATTATATACAATAATATATTTGGGGGGTGCAGCTTGTGTACAATGATATATTTCGGGCATGCAGTTTGTGTACATTGATATATTTGGGGCATGCAGTTTATATAAATTGATATAATTCGAGGGTGCACTTTGTGTACATTGATATATTTAGTGCATGCAATTTATACACGTTAATATATTTTGCAGCAAGTAGTTTATATTCATCGGCTGTGCCAGCACTTTCGTTTGATGGATATTTTACTTTACTCATATTGGCGATAGAAAAGACCCAAACAAAAAGAGGAAGACGAGGCAGAGGAAGAAGACACGGACAACAACGGCAGCAGTCCTGATGAATCCAGCGACTCGGATGACGATGGCGCGACGGGACTGACTGACCTGCTTATTATGCTCAGAGGAACACTTGGTGATCTCGCCAAAGAAGCAGTTCCTTCCAACAAGAAGCTTTATGGTAATGTACCCATCGTATCTCATTTTATTGACATCAGTTACCGTGCATACCGTGCTAATGTGATATTTTGTCCTAATTATAAGTTACCCCGTGTCGCGTCAACGTTCTTTGTATTAATGAGGTTATTTTTATCAGCGTCCTTTGTAACGGAACCGTCATTACAACAAAAAACATGATAATGATCATTTATAAAGCTCCCTGGAATCGCTGAGGACAGGCAGTATCGCAGCTATGTTTGGTGCGAGAAAAACAAACACACGATGATAGGTTGAAATAGGGGTTTATTCAAAACCCAGAAAAGGGGGTATCGGGTTACGCAACGGCGTGGCCTATGGCCCGACACCAGGCCTTACTGATATTACGTTGGCCACGCCGCCGTTGACAAAGGAGAACGCGGTCACATCGAATGTACAGCAGTCTACGATATGAGATGTAGTATAAGCCGCGCAACGATAGCCCGATACCCGGAATTGGCGTCACTGCGGGAAATACCCCCGTCAGTGGCGTATCGTTAGATCGATACAGAATATAATAATACCCGCGGATTGCGCTTATTACGCAACCGTTATTAACAAACAATATCCGCGAATTGCGCTTATTACATAACCGGTATAGGACAAAAGAATTCCCGCAAACTGCGAGGAGTAAATGACTAGTTGCGTAACATTTACAGACTAACACCATTCCCGCAAAATGCGGTGACAAGAGTACGTAACAGTTACGAATACCGATAGATGTCGCAAAATGCAGTAAGGTTCTAATGAACCGAATATGTATTTATACCCGTTGACTTAGAACAAGAGAGGTCGTGCTAATCTAAGCAGGCCTCGATAACATGACGTAACGATTATGCTAGAACATTGCAATATTATGCGGTGACCGCACCAAAGGTAGGGCTGGAAAAACCACCCCAAATGACCCACCCAAGATACCGCCTGTTAGAGGGGAGCATAACTAAAACGAACTGAACTATTCGTGAGTCTGAATGTAGCGTAAGCTCCCGGTAGCAGGAGAAGAATACTAGACCCTAAGCAAGCGGGCATCGGCTACTCAGCTCAAGCCGTAAGTAGCGGGGTGACCTAGGCCACTCAGCCTAAGCTGAAAGCGGCGGGGTGCAAGCTGTGAGTCACGACGGGTTTAGAGCCACTCAGCCTAAGCTGAAAGCGGCGGGGGTTTTAAGGCCACTCAGCCTAAGCTGAAAGCGGCGGGGGGTTTAAGCCCACTCAGCCTAAGCTGAAAGCGGCGGGGGGGGGGTTAAGGCCACTCAGCCTAAGCTGAAAGCGGCGGGTGTAATATGTGAGTCACGACGTGTTTAGAGCCACTCAGCCTAAGCTGAAAGCGGCGGCATGGCGAGACGTATGATTAGGTGAGAACCCTGGAAAGAACTACAAGGTAAGGGATGGGATCCGAATGTAGCGACGGTAAGCGTCGGATTTCCATCGACCCATCCGTCGAATCGTATCGTCGGGTACTCCCTTGGCGGCGGCCGTGGTCGCTGCCCCGATGCGAAAACTATGTCCCTTGTAGACAGCGGCGGATACGCCCGACCAAGAGAGTGACTGGTGCAGGACGCGTGTAAAGTACTGCCGGGACACGGTAAAACCCCCAGGGAAGATAAATAACGGACCCGGAGAGCTGCCGCGTTGTGTAAGGTAGGCGTCTAAGGCCAGGACTGGGCACAGCGTAGGTTGCGACGTTAGTCGTGACAGTGAGAGGGTAACGGGGGATCCTTTATGATGCTTAAAGGAGGTGAACGTCAAGAGCAATTTTGCATCTGATCTAGCAACATTAGCGAACTGTAGGGTGTGATTCGGGGCGGACATTGCAAAGGTACTTTCTCCTATTCTAAGGAAGGCGTGGAAGGCTAGCAGATACATGGCTCTGAAAAGAGTTTTGAGAAGAGCCGAGTCCGCAACAGCGTCCAGTGACGAAACCAATTTTTTGAGGAGAGTGGGGGTGATGGGAGCGCGGGTGTCACGTGATGGCCGTATTCGGTGCGCCCCTTGCAACATCTTGCTTATAACAAAGGACGCTGTGTGGTCAGGAAGATGTCGAATTTTATGATAATAAGCAATTGCAGATAGGCAGGAGGCGATGGAAGCCGGTGCGAGGCCGCAGGAGAACAGGTAGGATACAAAGGCGGCGATGGATGTTGTGGACGCGGGAAACGGATGGCCCACGTTGAGCGTATGCACCGCGAAATTCGAGTAACGCTGCAGGTTCCTGGTGTACTGCAACCGTGAGTTGTTAGAAAGTGCGTTACGCAACAAGAGAGAAGTCACGTTGCCCAAGGGAGCAGGGACTCGGGGACGGAGGTTGGCTCGGGATGCAGTTGCGGTGCTTGGGCGAATGCCAGAGAGTTCTGAAAACGGGAAAGGGAATCGGCAATAACATTGAGTGTACCGGGGACATGTTTAGCGCGGAACACAATGTTAAATTTCTTAGAGGCTACTACGAGTGTGCGGACGAGGCACATGATGTTTGAGTCCCGCGATGTTTGTGAATTTATGATGTAGACAACAGCCATGTTATCGCATAGAAAATAGAAGCGATGGTTCTGGAGTAACTGTCCCCATACCCTAATGGCGAGGACGATTGAAAGCAGTTCCTTGATGGTGATGTGGTGATCGTGCCAAGAGGGGGGCCAGCGACCTTGCAGCCAATGTGAGCCGAGTATAGCTGCGAACCCCAACCCAGAAGCATCGCTTTCGAGACGAAGCTCCAGGGAGGAGCACCACTTATTGGGGAGGAGGAAAGGTCGGCCGTTAAAGCTCTCCAAAAACAGTAACCATGTTGCCATATCTTTCCGGGCTTCCGAGGTGAGGGTGATGTGATGATGGGGCTTGGTGACCTTGGCTGTTAGGTCGATAAGACGACGTAGGAAGGCCCGACCCGGAATGACCGCGCGACATGCGAAGTTTAGGTGTCCCACGAGAGATTGTAACTCTTTCAGTGAGATAGTTTTGGATTTGCGATATTTCGCCAGGCGGCTGATGCATGCAACGACCTTATCCCGTGGCAAATAGGCCGACATCGTTGTTGTATCGATGTCGATGCCATGTAAGGTTGCTTTAGTGGTGGGAAGGACCATTTTGGAATGCTTGATGGGAAAGTTAACTCGTGTAGCGAGTTTGGTGAATGTTTCGATATAAGCAGAACCTAGAGTGGTTTGAGTGGGCGCAAGGAAGATAAAATCATCGAGGATATGGGAGAGCACTTCGACGTGAAATTTGTGGTGCAGAATCCAATGGAGAGAGGTACGAAAATCTTCGAAAACGGCGCAGCTAATGCTGCAGCCCATTGGTAACATACGGTCGTAGTAGTAGTGACCGTTCCAAGTAAACCCAAGGAGGTGATAATCGAGGGGAGACACAGGTAGAATGCGAAAAGCGTGTGCGATGTCCACTTTAGCTATAAGACAGTTGCGACCCAGGGCATTGATGAGGGACGCCACATGGTCCAGGTCTTCGTAAGACACTCCGCACAGGTCAGCCGGAATACCGTCGTTAACCGATCGACCGCGGGGAAAGGAAAGATTGTGAATGAGACGGAACTGTCCGGCCTCCTTCTTGGGCACGAGACCCAGGGGTGAAATAAACATATGAGGTAACGGGGGTTGAGTGAAAGGCCCAGCAATACGATTGTGTTTGAGCTCTTCCGCAAGGAGCTGAGAGACAATCTCTGGGTTTTGGGTGGCGGAAGGATGGTTAGACGGTTCGGCATTAGATATAGCACCGACAAAACCTAGAGAGAAGCCGTGGGTGATGCCGGCTATTAGGTAGTCGCGGGCGACTGGGTCGTAACCACGGAGGAGAACCTTAAGTTCTCGTGGGTTTAGGGGGGAAGGGAGTTGATTGGGAATGGGTCGGAGTGGCCTTAGGGGTCCTGAGGCCACACTTTGTGGCAGGGTGCTTGCCCCCATATTTCTGACAAACGTGCCGGTATCTGCACGTGGGCACCCCACACTTCCCTTGGGAGGAGTAGCGGAAGCACACTCCATCCGGTTTGGCCCGGGCATGGCCGGGGCCTTGCCGAAAGGGCTGACGGGGAGATTGCCAAGCAGAGTTGGCTGCGATGCCATCAAGGAAAAGATCCTGATGTTTTACATCCCAGGGGTGCTGGGTCAAGGCCCGCAGTTTACGAAATTGCTCGTCGTAGACTCTCCAGGCGTGACCCCCATGGGACCTTGCAAGGGTGCGCACAGTGTCCATGTACTTTAGCATGGCACATGCTTGTGAGGGGTTAGGCTGCAAAGCAATGGACGTATACAGCAAGAACGCGTCCGTCCACTGCTCGATGGAAGAGATGTGGCGATTAGCCTTTTCAGCCATATTCAAAGAGGGCGTCTGGCCGAGTTTGTCAAGAGTGACCATGACGGTTTGAGAGGATGGGCCGAGGAGCAATGCCAATTCAATGTACTGGCCTGCCCAGATTTTTGATTTGATTCGGCCATCAATCAGTGCTCCCAGCGGTACGCCGGGGAGGGCCTGGGCCTGTCTAGGTAGATGGTCATTACCTTGCAGGCAAGGTTGCAGGAAATCGTCTGCAGGAGAGGATGTGTCAGGGTCGGCTGGGCTGACGGAGGGGAGAGGCGAGCTGTGAGAGCTTGTCCGCGTGGCTTCGCCGCTTGCAGGGTCTGTTCTGCCAGGTCCTTAACGATCCCAGCCAGGGAGGCTATTTGGTCCTGCATAGCCTCGATGCGGGTAGATATGTCTTGTTGAGGTGGAGGGGCCTCAGGTGATTGTCTTGGGCGCTTGGGTGGCGCTGCCTCGTCCAATCTTGTAGGGGGTCGCCTTGACCGAGGTGGGCGCTGGAAGGGTGGTGGGCTATCATCTCTCGCTGGGACTGGTACTGGCCTCTTGCCTCTCGCTGGGACAGGAGCCTTGCCGGCACGAGTGCCAGCGGAATTGGTACGGCGAGGCATAGCTGAAAGTAATACTGACAGCGAAAGATCAATGTGATAGGATTATAATTTATCATGCGTAGGCATTCCCTGTACAGCCATGCAACAATGATATAGCTCAAGGGTATTGATGGCTAATAGTGATGTAGCAACTGACATGTGAGCCCCCAACAGTTGCAGGAAAAAGGCAACTCCAGCGTAGGACAGAGTAAAAGGTAGATTAGCTAAAAATGCCAAGGAGTATTGCTACTCAGCATGGGCACAAAGTGCTAAAAGAGTATTGCTATTCCAGCATGGGCACAAAGTGCCAAAAGAGCATTGCTGCTCAAGCATGGGCACAAAGTGCCAAAAGAGTATTGCTACTCAAGCATCGGCACAAAGTGCCAAAAGAGTATTGCTACTCAAGCATGGGCACAAAGTGCCAAAAGAGTATTGCTACTCCAGTGTGGGCACAAAGAGCCAAAAGAGTATTGCTACTCCAGCGTGGGCACAAAGTGCCAAAAGAGTATTGCTACTCAAGCATCGGCACAAAGTGCCAAAAGAGTATTGCTACTCAAGCATCGGCACAAAGTGCCAAAAGAGTATTGCTATTCCAGCATGGGCACAAAGTGCCAAAAGAGCATTGCTGCTCAAGCATGGGCACAAAGTGCCAAAAGAGTATTGCTACTCAAGCATGGGCACAAAGTGCCAAATGAGTATTGCTACTCAAGCATGGGCACAAAGTGCCAAAAGAGTATTGCTACTCCAGTGTGGGCACAAAGTGCCAAAAGAGTATTGCTACTCCAGCGTGGGCACAAAGTGCCAAAAGAGTATTGCTACTCCAGCATGGGCACAGAGTGCCAAAAGAGTTTTGCTACTCCAGCGTGGGCACAAAGTGCCAAAAGAGTATTGCTACTCAGCATAGGCACGGAGTGCCGAAGAGTATAACTAAACCAAAGAGTGTAGCTACTACAGTGTGGGCATAAAGTGCCAAGAGTATGGCTACTACAGTGCCACAGTGCTGTCGCTAATTTATAACCTAGTATAAGCATAGTTAGGTACAGTGTAGTGCTACTGGATGACCGATCTTGATACATATTACTTTCTGAACTCAGGGAGGGTATTAGTTGCAGCAATAATGGCACCCAGTACACTGGCATAATACTTAGTAAGGGCTTGTTTGGTAAGGTGGGTTCCATCGCACAGGCAAGCCCTCCAATTTGCCCAAATACCTCTGTGGTGCCAGAAAGTAATTGACATATTGTTGGTGCATAACCGTAGCATTGCAGTATTATAGGAAATGACTTTGGCATTGAAGTTCTTTGTAGCCTGGGGAGACATGGCTCGAAAGAAAACTTGGGAGATAATCACCCGAGAGACTGAGTATACCGTAACCAGGTGTTCCCCGAATTGGAGCACCTGCCTGGCTAAATCCTCAGGGTCGGCCGCACGACACAGATCATTAGATCCTATATCCACAAAAACTATGCGAGGGCTGAGGCTTTGAATCATGTGTAGCTCTTCCCAGAGATGAGACAACTCGATCCCAAGGCATGCGTCCTTTTGGAGCGCCAATTCACAAAGGCGACGAGTGAAAGAGTGCCCCAAAATAAGAGTGGACACATGAGGAGACGATATTTCGTGAGATCTAGGATGGACAGAGTCAGATTTAGGTTCCATACCGTCCTGGTTGTATAGCGGGATAAAATGAAAGTGGTTGGTCGCGATTGTGGGACATGAGCGGCGGTTGTTGAACTTAAATTTCGTAGAACCGCAAAATAGTTTTTACCTTGCAAAGATGGCCGACCGGAAAGAAATAGTAAGGTGCGTGCGCACTGCAGATTAGGCCGGAGTAAACATCACGTGAGCGTTGACCCCACACACAAACATAACGCGCCCCTGCAAGGTGCGCTGGTCTGCCCGCCAGGTCCTACGCGGTCATAGGGACCCGTGTAAGACGGACTACAAGAGCATTCCAGGGGCTGTATAAACAGATTTACTGCGTGAAATCTTACATTTAACGATAACAACAAAGCTAGAAAGGTGTTAAGAAAGCCAATCAGCAACCGTGAAACCTAATTGAAATGAATAAAATATCAAATATAAACGACTGAACCGTCTGGCGTACTTCACACAATTGATTGGGCAAAGCAATTCGACACCAAGAAACTATAAAAAGTTGCCGTGACCTTGATCTTAGATACGTGGCATTGATCAATATCATCCCCGGAACCACTAATGCTATAACAGACATGCATGTAGACCGACACACAGACACCAAAACCGAACACATCGACATAATTGACAATTTTCATCTTAATAAGTAATCTCCGCATAGTTTCTCGTTCTGAGGAGCCGCTGCTTGGGCGATGTTATCTACTGCTGCTCTCATCATGCCAAGCAACAGACGATCTGCCAGTCTCTCCGCGATCGTACCATCCAAGTTATCAGAATCTGGAGAGGGGTACAATGACTTTACCTTTTGTTATTGACAAATACGTGCCTTCTATCAATCTTTTATATCCATTAATAATACTAGAACCACAAACAGCGCACGTGGGATAATTACAAAATAGAATTCTAATGTGGCTGACAGAAGAGTAGACAGAAGTAGAACAGTTATCCGATTGAATTTATGACACAACGCGGCAATTCCAATGCGAACTTTCCCGTGACGCGATTACCCTTGTCTGTAGGAGCGACAGTGGCAATTAGGGCATGTTAATGCCACTGCATGGCGATTAACGCACCCGCTAGACACATTCACATCCATGTTATAATACCGTCATTTGGCACCAAATTATGAAATTATCTTTTCCAGACCTACCATGACCTGAAGGTTCTTGCATTCTGTCGTCTAACACGGTTCTGGAGAGGGAAAGGGAGACGAATGAATTATTACGCTATTACTTACCCCATGCAGTCAGAACACCAACATCACCGCGTGTGTCTTTTTCGGGCCGCCATCAAGTTCATCAGCGCAATGCCCTCCTCAAACCGTCTTTCACACACTAAATCCGACATTAGAGTACGTAATGATGCATCGAAAAGCCATCAGCTTAAGGTCAAGGGGCTACAGGCGATGAATTGTTACTTCGACTTCGAATGAAGTGAATGTCAATCAGGAACATTCTGGGTATGCCTTGCTGGGCATCACATTTCAACATAAATAATTTCGGCGCCGACTGAAAGACGTGCCTTTTGTAATTATGCGCCAAGTGACGTTAAGTCACGAGGTAGCATTAACGATGTGGTTTTTCCCAATTTCACAATTTTTGACCAAAATGTCGCATGAATCTATGGCTGATCGGAAGGATTGGATCATGGGATCCCTTCGGATGGCGCATGTTAACTTTATTGTAATGGCCACTATGAACGTTTTTTTGTGTGTAAATCATACATATCATGACGCCAGTCCCAAAATGCACCTCGAGGTAGCACGTTGACTCTATCATTGTCATCCGGTCAAAGAAGAACTTCCTGGCGATCCCGCGTGTTGGCAATACAGAAGCTTATAACCTATTCTGTGTTGACACTCCGAAATGGGCCTTGAAAACGACGTAACCATATTCCCAGGAACAGTTTTTGATTGTTGCCATGACCGTGTGACCGGCAGTGTTGCAGTACAATTAATACCGACTTTACTTTTGTTTGGGTAGGTCTGTAAGGGTATTCTTATTTGCATTGCAAACCGCAGGATGGCAGCCAACTCATTGAGCCATCACTTAATATGGCGTCTATGACGCAACAGTGTAAACTATGTGCAACAGGCAGGTATCAGTTGCCGGTTCCGCAACTCATTTATCTGGATTTAAATATGCTTGGTCCAATTACGGACATGTTCTTACAATGAAAGTGAAATGAAAGGCGATTGATATGAATTTGTGGACGTTACTCAGGAAACGCCGACAAATGACTTGTTGTGCACTGACAATATATTCTGCATTAGAAAACTGCAGAAGGCTGTTGCTGCGCCAGTTACAGTGACATACTTGGTGGTAACGGAGGAACCACAGCGTCACGATGTCGTAGATTACTGATACTCCAGACCCTGTACTACACAAGCCAGAATCTGACATGCATCAATAACATACGACGAGCCGGAGGATCAAACACCAGACAGAGTCTTTGTCAGAGGAGGTGACGTATACTGTGACCCTTCAGACCCTGTATGGCCTTCCTATGGCGCCACCTTGCGTTATAACTGTAAGTTATCTCGCGGAAGAAATTCCTCACAGTTGGGGTAGCCCTCAGAGGAAGCCCGTGAAAAAAGAGATCAGGGCCTATGATATGCGGATGAATTGCGGCAGCTCCAAGCTGTGCAGTCGAACATGATGCTTTTGTTTCATGGAAAAATAGAATCCAAAGATTCCCATATCCTTCTTGCGACAATTGTTTCCGTAAAAACACGATTTTAGCAGCTATCGCAGCTATTTATATTTGCGATGATCACGTGTTCTTGTTTTATTGTCACTGTAGGTGTCACTTCCTGTTTGAATACAATTAAAGTATCGCCCCCTGGTTGGCCAATCGTGGACACACCTCCAAAAACGCCTGCTGTTTGATTAGGCAGTGAAATCGTGGCTGACGGTCACTTCTAAATTGTATTGATTTTATTAGAACAGGACGGAAAATTCTGTGATTTGGAGGATATACACTTGGGTATTATATAAATCGGTATAGCAGCTTTAGAGGCGAGACTGGCGGCTCAACTGAATAATCAAATATACGAAATGGATTGTGATATGCCACTCGCCGTAGATGTGTAATGTAAAATTTGTTAGATATGTCAGCCAGGATCTATTCTATAAAGAACAACCTTGCAGTAGGTGGTGTGGGAGCAGATCAGTGGCGAGTCGAAGATTTTGCAAAATGATTGAAGAAATTGTATTATATATAGCAAGGTATTTGATAAAGAGAAAGGGACACGTGCCTTTTCGTCACCCATCTTCTAACAAAATGGAGGGCACGTGCCCGCTGTGCTCCCTGTGCCCCCCCCTCCCCCCCCACCATTCCAGCCCCCATGAGCCTGCCGTGCAGATGACGTACCCTGTGTACGTTAACACGAAAGCCTCCTTGTCTGCGTGGATAGTACTGCCCTACAGCGAGTAAGTAAGACAGAAGAGTTCAATGGATGGCACGCCGCTCCACGATAGTCCACCATAGGCTCCGAAAGGACTCGACGCGAACTTTTGTTGGTCATAGTTTTGCCTTGGCTGCACATCAATGAGCTGCGGGACAAGGCTCTTCGGATCCCTCGTGTTCCAGCACTGACATGTAGCCTGTGACCAGGAACAAGAACATAACAATAATGACATAAATATGTTAATATACGTATTCGAAACATCGCTACAACTTGCCATACTAGGGCAGACCCATACTTTGCCGTCGATCAGGGATAAAGAGCGCGGAAAAAGCAATGGAAATGCATGGATGTGCATTATATAAACATACATCGAACGTCTAATTTTAAAGTTATCAATACTAGCGATAACACGCTAATATGCGTCATTGATACATTTCTTCATGTTATGATTCTTGTGACCCTAGAAGAGGAAAGTAATGATAATATTAGTAGGCTACGCTAGGTATGTTACAGAAACCTGATGAATCCATTATCTACCAAACTCACTACAGACTTATGTATTCGTTACGTAACATTTTTCGTTGATAAATGAGCACATTTAGAGCATGATTTTGAAAGCCTTGTGGGATATATCTCTTTGTTGGAGTTTTTCTTCGCTGTCACCCACATTGCATTGACGTAGTTACCTTTTCTTATGATTGTGCACCGGCTGTTGTACCCTTACAGAGTTTGTGCTAAGCAACAAAAGCCTGGAATCCATATTGTCAGCATGAATAGTATATAAGTACACTTGTGAATGCGAGAAGACGCCGCGAGGAGCATATTGTCTCGAAAATGTGAGTGGCAATCCTCATATCATGTGACTTCTGGATCCTTGTTTAGTGCTGCACATATGATGATACTACTGCGGCAATTTCTCATAATACGTCTCGATCAACTGTTGCTGAGGCGTTGAGCATCCAGAGCCAATCGTAGACTGGCATAACCATTTATTTTCACATCCTTGATCACCATTCCCGGGACTGGATCTGGTTGACATTTTGTATTTTGGTATTTTGTAATTGCTTGTGTAATCACCGGATGCGAATGATTCACAACGGTATGGTACAACAGGTAAATGGCATCAGAGTAGTGATGGCATCGTACTCGATACAAATGTAGTGCTTTTCTTGTTGAGGAAAATTAGAACTAAGCCACGAAATCGATTTTCGACTACCGACCGACACCAAATATTTTTTGTAATTGTGACAGTTGGCGGCCGGCTGTGAAAGCAGGCCACCGTCACGAGGAAATGAGAACAACTGAGGTGGCGGTCAAGAGGTTTATTTACCTGTATGGTGAATAAATACAGATAGAACATAAACAAATGAATGATCAGCCGTTGACGGTCTGTCCACGGCTACGAATAGAGAGGAAGTGAAGTTTATTACACGCTGCTTACATGAGAACTGTATCGTCACTTATGTGCATAAGACTAATACTATTATATAAACAATAAGATACCGTTTAAACTAGTCTCATAATTATGTAATAATGAACGAGAGTATGAGTTGAAAGTGAAATGAAAATGAGAGGCACATACCTGTATGGTGAATAAATACAGATAGAACATAAACAAATGAATGATCAGCCGTTGACGGTCTGTCCACGGCTACGAATAGAGAGGAAGTGAAGTAAGTTAGGCTTTCCAAACCAGCGTCACATGCCACCTCTCTCTGATGACCAATGAGGGATGAATATGATGTGACTGACCAATGAGATGTGGTTATAGCGGGTAGTCATGACTACATGATAACAATTATGGAGTCACCTAGTGAGAGAATAAAACTATGGAAAGCCAATGAACTAATGTTATATTGTTATAATGCTATGGAAGACCACTCAAATAATAATCCTGCTACATAATTATGGAATTAAATGATTTTTTTTTACATGTGTAGAAAGATGCAAGTGATACATTATAAACCTTTGCCGTTTCCATTTTTAACCAAAATATTTCCCCACAAGTATTGGTCGAGTAAGTCTTGCTGTGACTCTGAGGGCTACAAGAAACTGGACTTTGAATGAAAAACACTCCTGTTCAAAGCTGAACATTGGTCTAATAAAGAGAACTGACTTAAAACGTAGAAAATAAAGGCGCAATGGTGTGTTATCGGTAACATGGTTACCTTGATGATGTGTTCGTATGACGGGAGCAGCACGAAGGGGATATTGTCCACTGGTGATCTTTGGTGACTACTGAGGAAGTGCAACGCCTCTTCGTGCATGACGTGAGCCCAGACCTCTGGCGGAGTCCGCAGACCACCGGCACCGATAGCCGGAATGGCCATCGAATCCAGGTTCAGCAAATGAGCGCCTATCAGACACCGCCTAATCGTCTGACGCATGTACTGCGGTGAGAGACACAAGCGAGAATGCTCATAATCAATGTTTGCATACGAATGGAACTGGTTGGTTAGTTGTATATTAGCGACGCTCTTTAACCACGTTGGGTCATATCGCGTCAATTGTAGACGGAAGGGAAGGTAGAAGGCCCCCTAGCACGCTCCACAAACACCATGCTTACGTATATATACATTGTTCTATATTCTGGCGTCAAGAAAATGTGTCAACGGCAAAGTTGACTAAAGCTATCCTTAGATGCAAAACCAGGCCCTGAGTTCAGCGCATATATCCGAATTAATATGTTATATAGGCAAAACCTAAAAGGGCGAGTGCCACTATTTTCGGACTGAAACAGTTGTACTATGCTATGTTATCCTATCTAGACTAAAGTACCGAATCACTTTGGTATATATAGGAAGAATATGGCAAGTGTTGCAGATTTATAGGGCAGCTCATCCATAATAATCGCTAATATATCAATTCATAATGCATAACTCAACAAGGTTGCTACTCGAAAAAACAATTTAAACTATGGGAGTTTAATTAACTGTAATTGAGGTGTATATACATAAACTGCATGCCAAAGCAAAAGGAAATGTGGGCCTGTATGTTTGATTCAGATAACAAGACGGATTAAAGTGATAAGTGATGAAATACTGAGTGTACGGTCCTATGATCATTATATTAAAACAAAACCGGCATACTACACTTCATATGTTAACAATATGGGATTAATAACTGTATCTGCGATGAAGAGTTACATGTCATAATGCATTATAATTTAACCATCAAGAAGATATTCAACTTGAGCCAAAGTAGAATAAATGGACGAAACCTTCAAAGTAAGAGCAAATTAAATGTCTGTATTTTTGTTTCTGGGATCACACATATTTCACGTAGTAAAAGTAACATTATGACTTGGGAGCATAACTCCACTTGACCCATTCCATTGATATTTATTATGTAACATACACAAGTAAAAATGTCATTTGCAAACAAACAGCATTGAGTCATTAGATTGAGTAATAACAAATAACACCCTGCATGGAATTTGACTGAGCTGGATGTGGCATCCACTCTTAACTCTCTGTGAAAATCATAAAGCAAACTATAAAGGGTCAGTATCTACAACCTTCCATTATATATTAAAATAGACGGAATTAATATTCCACTAATATTTTCCAAAATGCGGATAGGTGAACGGAAATAAACAATACAACAGGCAACAAGTGGACGAAGCACATAACTTTGCGTCTGTCAGATTGTGGTGTAGTAAACTTAGTCTGCGTATTAATCTGCTGTCGTCACATGATCGCCACAAGACGGTGGCTCCATTTTTCATTGGTTGTAATATTAATGCTTTCAAAACTTCATTATTGTTTGTTCTCAAATAAAAATTACTTAACCCAAGGTTTCAGACAAAGTTTCTGAACATTTGTATCCTTGTAGCCCTCTTTGAAGTGACTGTGCCTAGCGTTGTCACGTCGACCCGGCGTCACCGCCTGTGGAGTGGTCTGATAATTAGCACTCACTGCTCAATGTCGGCGGATCCGCCCAACATATAGCCATCATTGGGATTATTTAGACGCTATAAGATGACCTGCGAATAACCTTGTGATACAATTACGTAAGTTGACTTAGACTGCATCGTACGACGATATATTATCGCCTGAAAAAGAACACACAAAGCGCAAACGGTGCATTAAACCGTGACGTCATAACTATATCCTCAGATAATGTACTTGAATAATGTCACATGAGTAAATCTATAAAGTGACGATAATGTCCGCAAGCCTGGGGCTTGCTTTAACAACTGGCTCCTTCGTCGGCATCTCCCGGTCTGTACAACAGGACCAGCTTATGGACCGGCCGCTCAAAGATGGACGTGGCGGTTTTCACGGTCACCTTGCGCACGTGATTGTCCGAGGAGGGTTGCACCTCAACCTGTTCGTCGAACAGCAACACTATATCACCGATCCCCAGGTTCACACGAGATTTTGTCCATTTGCGTCGCGAATTGCACACTCCTCCATGGCCGTCGGCAATAGACATCTTCTTTGACAAAATGGCCAGAAGGAGGAAGCACGATGTTCGATTTCAGCGTGAGCAGCTGACTAGGTGTGAGCGGCTCCTTAGAGTCCGGCGATGTTGTGTCCACATTGGTGATGGGGCGGCCGTTGATAATGGCTTCAGCCTCCACTCGAAGCGTATGGAGTAGTTCGTCGTCTAACTGAGAGCCATGCGCGTCAAGGAGGGCGGAACGTACGGTGCGCGCAGAGCGAATCATACGCTACTACACCCCACCCATATGGCTCGCACATGGGGGGTTCAGCTCAAACGTTATCCAGTCACATCTGTGTTAATGCTGCATCGAGCTCATTCCTCGCCCCAACGAAGTTTGTTCCTCTGTCACAACAAAGTTGCCTGATTTGTCCCCTATTCCCAATAAAGCGCCGATAAGCATTAAGGAACGAGTCCTTTGACCAGCTGTGAGCAACTTCGATGTGTATCGCACGCGATACCAGGTAGGTAAAAAGCGCTCCCCAGCGCTTCTTCTTGCCTAGACCTTCCCCCACGTAGAAAGGGCCGAAGAAATCGACTCCCGTATATGTAAAGGGGGGGGGGGGGGCGCTGGCTCGAGCCGGTCGGTTGGCAAGTCTGCCATTCTTTGTGCTGTGCACGGGCCACGTAACTTTCGGCATGTCACGCACTTCCAAACGTACGCTGTAACCGAAGCTCGGGCTTGTACGATCCAGAACCCCGAGGCCCGGATCTCATCCAAGGTCCTCTCACGGCTGGAGTGACAAGACTTCTTGTGAAAATGTCCGATTATCAGTTCGGTGACATGAACCTCTTTCAGCAGAACTACTGGGTGAGCCAATTCCCATGGCACGTTGGCGCGTCGTATGCGACCACCGACTAGAATCAGACCGTCTTGATCCAGATAGGAGTCCTGTCGATAGCTGTCACCGACTTTCTTCAGCGTAGCCTTGCGCTCACGGTAACGATCCCTGTCATCGCTACAGCTCTCACCCTTGCGCATCTGGCGTAGTTTCTTTGGGAATGCTCTGGCTGGGGCCGCCAGGATGATAGCCCTTTCTGCCGCTCGAAGCTCCACGACATCGACTGGTACGTAGCCTGACATGCGGACATTGCGTGGTTTAATTGCGTCCGTAGAAACAACGCGTTTCACCATCCGTGCTTTGAGCAGCGCTATGAGCCGCCGGCACACCACAACGGCGCGCTTGGCACGGTGCCAATCAAGGAAGTATGAGATCCTGTCGATGCGACCGCCGAACGCCGGCTTGCTTTCCGTCAAATGGCACGCTATCCGTTTGACTTCTGGATCGCCGTCCTTTACTGGCATGCGTTCCTCGGATAGCGGTAGTGCTCCCCGCGATAACAAAACAGGCGGGGCCTTTCCACCATTTATGTGAGTTCAGTAGGTGCACATAGCCCACGCGACGCTCTATCCGGCGGGTTCTGATCTGTCGGAACGTAGTTCCACTGGCTTATCTCCGTACTTTCCCGGAAGCTGTCAGTTCAAGGCGTGGCACTGTGAATGGCTTGGAAGGCGCTACAAGCGACTTGCCCATGACCAAACCACATGACACGGCACCGGTTTCGTCTAAGCCTCAAATAAGGGCACTGTCCGTAGCCGTTTAGGCTGGCATGCGAAAGGTGATGCAGCTCTACCTTCGCTGCCTTGCTGAAGTCTTCACCTTTATAGCACCGCGGTATCTGTAGTTTGAATTTGAAGAACTCTCGCCAACAACTTATTGGGGACCTTGGCCAGAGACCGAAACCGGATATGACGTCTTGTACTGGAGTGCGTTGAAGGGGGTTCCCCATGCGGGCCGTGTAGTCTGTCTCGCCGACTGTCAGTGATTCAATTGCCATCTATGCCATTTCATGAGCCTTGGACCTCATGATTATTATAACATAATGATCAACATTTGTAGTGCAGCTGAATGCTAATATAAACCAAGGTGACCAAGTGACGGTGTCAGTTCGTATTCGCCAAGGGAGGAGCAGACGAATGCGATTGTGACAGAACGGCCGTAATACCAGAATGGCCGTATGGTCTCCCCACCCCTTAGTATAGGTGGGGGGAAGAGGTGGTGAAGGGGAGAGCTTTGAATTGGAATCATCAGATCCCAGAAAGGTGTGACTTGTAAATATCTATAAAATGCTGCATTGAAAAATCCTTGGATCGTCTTTTTCGGTTGAGTTGTTATCAAAGAATGTCAATTAATGTGTTTTTACACCCGACCCCAGTGTGAGCCTCGCCTACCTCCACCCCTGCTGCTCATTATGCATATAGCCCGTCAATTTACACACCTGGTAGCTTTGTGCATACCTCCTACCTCCAATAGTCCCTCCCCACCCCCATTGACTGCCACCCCACCCACCCTAACCCACACGACCGTCACTTTTCGGACGAAGTGGAATGGCTTCATAACTCTAAAGGTCATTGCACACTGCTAATACAGGAAATGGATGGTGGGACATTCTCAGTCAATGAGCTAAACAGTGTAATTGTCTGCACAGCAAACAGTTCAGCCGGAGGCTGAGGCAGTCACTGAGAGTCGAAGCGTTGAACGACCCAAGCGAAAGAGAACGTATGATTGTTATATGTTTGCAAACGAATAGAACAGTTTGGGATAACTGACTGGTTTAATTTTCTTTGTGGTATTAATATAGAGACAGACCATAAATATTTTATTTTTGCAAGCTTGTCTCCTAACCTATTTTATTTCATTCTGATGAAAGAATTAATGGATGGACTCTAACGACATATTGTTTTCACTTTATAAATGTCCTGTTTTATAAAACCAAGAATGTATAAGCTTACATTGGGAATAATATAAGTAAGTGTATATGGTCCCTAGAGTTCTGGATGAAATAGGGATAATGACCAGATGATATAATTGTGAAAACTCAGGTTCTAGACTTTTGGCCCTCAGGATTATTCACTTCGAGTCCTTAATTTTAATCTCGCTCCAAATGACCTGTTGAACATACTAAAGTTATTTACATGGACGGTATAAAAATGATAATTCATCGAGAGCTGGGAATAAAGGAATTTATTCTTCGGGATCCGGGAACACTAACCCCGCCTTGCCCCCCCCCCCCTTTCCTATATGTGCGGTTAAAAATATTCTTGTTAAAAATTCTCAATAAATAAGTGAAGATATAGCCTGGCTGATTGCGAGCCACCACTAAAGTTTCCATTTTAGTCTAATTATCTTGGTTTAAGTTTGCTGACCTATAGTACCTAGCAATATTGTAATGAATAGCCCATTTTGCCTAAAAACTTGCTGCTGAAATAGTTTGAACGCATATAAAGGAAACAACCAGAAAAGAAAAGCAGACGCATGGCTATTTAGGAAACAAATTATGTGATTGTAGGGGGAAATACGTGGAAGAAACCTCCGATCGGGCGGACGTTTCGTGAAAATCTAGAATGTTTACCTTCCAGTTCAGCGGGCGGGGGGGTGGGGAGGACTGATCAGCTGATGACCTTCCGTGACCTCCCAAGAGAAATGACAGTGGTGACATCAGTAAAGAAATAAGCTGGCAGAGGCAACATCTCTGCTGGAAATTGCAGGTAAATTTGAGTTATATTTAATTCTTTATGTTTTCATTACATATGATTATGAGTAAACTTCTGTAAACAGGTATAATTAAACAGATGCAATTAAATCCCTTTGATTAATTTGTGCCAAATTTTCCTTTTTAAATTAATGATGTTTTTTTATGTAGCGGTAATATCAGTGGTGTGTTAATATAAAAGGGCCAGCATATGATTTTACCTCTCATCACCATGCCCAACAATCATAAGAAAATTATTGCAACAATTTAATAAGCTTATCTGTATTTTTTTCTTTTAGACGCATGAAGAGCTATGCTGCAGATATTTACAGACCTCCAGACAATATTCATTTGCTAAATGCTATTGAGGCATTTAGAATACGTGTGGATATTTATATATTTCTGTTATTTATTACTTGAATTAAGGGGTTTAGCCTTAATCATGTTAATTCCTTAATTCTTATCTAAATCCTGTAATGTTATAATCTATTTCTGGTATAGTCTCTGTGTAGGGACTTCATACGTACATGACATGCATATATGCACATGAGTGAAATGCATAGAACATGTTATTATTGTCCTTTATGTGAAGTACAATTAGGCATGATTTTTAAGCAACTGGCTGAGCAATATAACATGTAGCAGCATGTATGCCGTGGTGTAACAGCACCATGTGACCTTAAAACCAGGTAAGGCTTTTACCAGGACAGATATTATTATGATATATATATTTTACATGAATATAGTGATGGCAGAATTTTTTCACCACATTCCAACTTCCTTCGTTTACCTTCCTACAGGAAGATACTGTTAAGATCAGGGGCGGATCTAGAGGTGGTGTCAGGGGGGTTGCAACCCCCCCTCCCCCCTTGGGAACTTGAACATACACTGCAAAAGTCGGGTTTTTCGGGTACCCCCGCCCCCGGGTCGCAAGTTTCCCGGCATATTGCCCCCCCCCCCACCCCCCGTCCCCCCACCCCTAACCCAGTCGCAAGTTTTTAGAGAGCAACCCCCCTTCCCTTTCCAAATTCCTACATCCGCCCCTGACTGATTCAATGCCGTTTTTAAGTTTTTGATTTAATACTTTTGCAGTTAAAGAATACAGAGATCTAACATTGAATGCTAAATTCACAGGCATCACAAAGTGACAGAGGGAGGGGCGGGCGGTATTGGGCCCATATAGGCCTACCGTATAGGGCTACACTACACGGGGCGCATAGTCGCACCCCCACCCCCCTCCCTCATCCCTAGTCCTGAAACGAGTCTCCGACTGGCAGGCCTGGCACGATACCGAGATGAGAGAGCCCGCTCCGGCGCTGTCCACAGCGGAATAGCCAGGGGGGTCATGCAACAGGGCTACCCCCTTTCCCCTCTTTGCGTCCCCTCTTTCCGTCGCTTTACGGTGCCTAGCTGTATCTAGATTTTAGAAATCTAAATTTTGGACATTACAACTCATTGCATGCAAAAGTAGATCGACTTTTAGATTTAAAGTTTAAAGTGAAACCAAACAATTGCCCCCTCTCGCCCTTGGGATCAAATGGCCCGTCCCTTAGGCTCAGCGACTTTCCGACATATTTTTGCCGAGTTGGTACCTGCGCCAGTAAACCACAGATGAAGCCGATTGCAAAGTTCCAAAAAATGAAGAAACTGTGTCTTGTCATGATCAAAAAGTGATGCGAAAACATCAAAACGGTCTTGTTTTACCTTTATCGTGTATTGTAATGACGCATTATTGTGTTCTTACGCCATGCACCAAAATCAGCTTTGCCTGTGTGGGCGATAATAGGCGTGTCACTTTCGTGTCCCGTAAAGGCTCACCGAAGTTATTGCGTGCCTGCACTTATATGTTTTAGTGCCCATATGTAATCAACAATGTAAATCTGCGCGTAAATGTGCATGGTAATGCTGATTAGAATATATCTAAGTTTTATGCATTGGGAGTCTAATCTGTATAAAATGGCCTGTCCTGGCGATTTCATGTTTTAAAAAGCTTGATTAGTCTTGATGAATTAGAAATATTTTCAATTGAAAAAAATGGCCAGGTTTGTTTACTTTTTCGCAGTATTTTTAAGGCGAGTTTGACTGGAAATTACTTTTCATAGAGGGTCAATCGAAAGCATCTAAAGAAACTGTTTGGATAATCGGTCTTCTGTTAAGCATTCCCCAAAATGATTTTTCAAATGTTGATACCTTAGTGGAAATATAGACAAAAAGTCAACACCACCGAAAACCAATTTATCGAAACGAGCACGTGTACGGCGAAAAAGTGTAAACACACATGCGCATGCGTCGAGTCTTCCAACCCCCCCTGCATCGACACTGAGTGCCACAACACACTCGACTGATCCGTTATGGTATGGCAGTACCACTCCCTGATAGTGCCAGTGCACATGATAGTTTATTGATACATATGGCCTTATATAGGCCCACTGTAAGATAAATACAACGTTGAATCATAAAAATTAACAGATATTACATCAATATCATTCAAATAGACCGGCACATAACTGTCTACTATGTCTAAGATATAATAGACAAAGATGCCTGCGGGATTGAAATAGAGATCATCAGAAAATTTGGCTTAATAACATTACATAATATGTATACTATATTCCAAGTATACAGCCTCTAACTAGTCAAAGCACAATTGTGCACAGGATTTGAAAAAGTAACATTGCTATCAAGAATTACTAAGTTATGCATAAAAAAGACACTGTCTTAAAAAGTAAAATATGAACATTTTGGTCCAGCTAGGGATACAACCACTGAATGGTATAATTTTTGGTGTTGTTCATAATATGATTACCGGTATTTGCCATAAACAATTTAGCACATACAAACAATTAAAATTACTTTACATAACACCATAATGAGATGATCGAGACACACAGTATATGACATGGCGGTAAATAGCATAGAGAAATCATTCTCAAACAAGGATTATATGTTCTTCAATTTGTATATATAACTTGCATACCTTCATGAATGTAGCACAGGGCACACTTAATACTACCAGATTTTTGTTTTTCTCTTTTCTAATGTGTCCCTTATGCTAATAATTTCTTCTTAATGATAATATCAACAAACTAACCATACTTTCTGAGTGCAATCCATCCAAGGACTCAATGTAAAGACAATTGTGCACTTTGTTAGATATGGGACACAGGTCCCATTATCCACCATTAAATTTTCAATGTGTGGTGGTACTTTGATAATGATTGCTCAAATGATAAACTAGGTTTGGCAATATGTAACAGCTCAGATGCAAGTCTGGCAGAACATATAAACTATATTACTTTGCAGTCAAAGAATAAAGTGGCTAAAAGATGCAAATGCAAATACCTGCACACAATATGTCATGTAATCTAGAAATATAAAACCTGGTAAATTGTTCTTAGCATAATGCTTTAATAATTAATTATAATAGTATAACATTTGATATTTACATATCTACATACCAAAGGAATATAATTGAAAGAAAGCTGCAGACTCTATAGATGCTCTAGATAACTCTAGGTTTCCACAGAATTATTTTTTAATGTTGGAAATCTATTTTTAACCCACAAGTTGTATTGCAGTTATTGGGTCTGGCTAAAATTAATAACCAAAACAGCAATAGTCATACACATTCATTATTTAAACAGGTGAATAATTCTCATTTTTAAAATTAGTATCTTAAAATGTTTACCTCAGAAACAAATTATTAAGGGGGTAATATGATTTCTGCATATATTTTATCAACAAAATATCTTTATCAGTACGTTCTATAGCTCAGTCAACTATAGGAAATCATAAAGAAATCTATTCTTACTGTAATAACCTGATAAGTATAGATATATTTAAGACCTGATTAGTCGAAAGATATTTTTAAGGCATAATACACAGTGCGACTTATATGTGGCTAAAGTCTAAATATTTCTCAAAATCAGCGGATGCGACTTATACACCGGTGAGACTTATACTCGGGAAGTTACAGCAGTCTATAGATTAATATACAGTGACCCTACTCCTCTAGTGGCTGTTATAGTCTGCAGACACTTTATTTTGAGGATGTTTATGCCACTGAAGCGTAAGAACTAATTTGTTTATGCTTTTATTTAACAGTTTAATCGTTGCCAATATGATCCTATTATAAATCATTGGTAAGGCAGTTAACTGCAGCATTTCGACTTTTTGACAGTTAACAAATAGCAAAATGCTGTACAGAGGCTGAAATGGTTAACATTAAGTTTCTTTGTTTCCTTTTGACCGAGTTTGACAGAAGTAAACTAGATCCTCTCCGCCCCCTTTTACTACAAGTAATAAGTATAAGTTCCTACCATTAATGCTCCGGTGGTTAGTTTTCATTTCAAAGTAATGCAATTTTGGGTTTCACCAGTGATTGGACGGTCTGTTTATTAGCTGATCTACCCCAGTGTGAGCCTATATTTTCTCCTATTATCGCTCGTTTTCTGTACGCGGATAACACTTTTCAAATAACTATACAAGTGGGAAGAATTGATAATCGCTTAAGTTCTACATCACTATACATATTACACGTGTCATGGAATCAAACAGACGTATATAAAAGAAGACACGACAATATTTGACAGAGTGAGCGGTTTGAAAATCTGAAACAGTGAAACGGCCGTGCACTCTTCCCACACGACCGCATCCCTTGCTCTCTCAAAACACACTGAGACGAAACTTCCGGCAATCACTAGCATGGTTAATTTTTCGCGCATGCGCGGTGTCTTCCAACCACCCCCCCCCCCCCCCCCCGCCCTGGTGTCGATGTGTTTGTCTCTTAAGTGGATACACTGGTCGAACTATCCGTTTCCTTGGGCGTTCTATTCTCATGTAACAATGTCGGATGCGGACATCCGCACGTCATGCAATAGCTTCCTGCGATTACATTCCTTGGTCAAATGCCTTCCAGCCAAACAACCATAACAATAGCCCACTCGTTAAAGGAATGCCTTACGGTTGTTGATGCTCATTTGGCCAAAGTTTTTGCAGTGCTCTAAGTGATGTGATTCGGAGCATTTAACGCAGTTCCTTTGCTGTCCTAGCGCACTACTCATAGCCAACACTGTCGCACCAGTGTCTGGAGAATCAGACCTTTCCAGTCCATCTGTAACGCGATTAGCAAAGCTGCGATCAGCTGTTCTCATTCCGTTTGCCGCCCTTGTCTCCTTTGTTCAGCGCAGTGTTGTTGATATTAACAGGGTTGCAAGCAATTCGTGCTTCCCGTTCAATAAAGTCACAAAAGGTCTGGAATGAAGGGTAACCCCTCTCCCCCTTGATCTCATTATGAAGCCACTGGTCAACAACACGGCTCCACCTCTCCACAAGATACCTGGCCAGCTTATCCAGCATCATTGCATTCTCCTCTTCGGAATCCAAGGAACTGAGATGTTTCATGGTTTTCATGCGTATATAGTATCTATCATGTATTGGTAAGCAGCCCATCGGCACAGAATCAACAACATAAACTGTCAAGCATCAACAATGAGGGTCAAGTTAGCAAATGAAAAGAAGTACCAAGTTATACCTACATACTCAATAACGTACATGTCTTCCGGATTTTGCAAAGCGTTCTCTCCGGGTTGTTTTTTCTTTCAACTTAATATACACCAACGCTCGACTTCTTTATCGAGTAACTTAATGAGATACTCAGGGTAGACCTGACTATCTCTAAATGTGACGAACATGGTGGGGTTGTACTTGTTGTCGACGACAGAGTCGTAGCGCACGCCATCGGGGAGGGATGGGATCTGAGGCGGCGCCCTCAGGCCGCGCACCCCTTCACAGAAGACTCCGGTTAACACCCGACACTGGTAGATGTACTTGATCTTGTTACCGTCGGGTGGTGAGCACTGCCGCCGGGCAGAGTACGTTGGGTTCACGGCGAAGTAAACACCGTTGCCATACGCTGCGGCTGGAAGACATTATTTCAGCATTTAATAATATGCATAAGACATTTTTTTCTGATACAATGGCACCAACGTCTGCCCTTTCCCGCGCCGAAAGCCATTCTAGGGCAACTGCGCCACATTAATTCCTTCCCGCTGTATATATGCCCTCGTTTTGCTTCTATATATAACTGACAACAAAAGGCGGCTCGCTCAGCTAGGCGGGCCTGTAATATCAATAGCTAGAGTTGTTTTGTTGTGCGACGTCCGCTTTGCTTTGGTCCAGGCATTCGTAACTATAAAATCCTAACATAGTTAAAAAATAATATATTTATCTCTCCATAATTCATGCGGTATGTTCGATGAGACGTAGCATTTTGATGGAAACCATCGATGTTTACATTTCTGCGACAAACGGAGCACCATTTTCCTCGCCTGGTCAGTCCATATAAGGAGCGTTTGTACGTAACCATAGATCCAACGCGCAGACATGCGAGTCATGATGATTATTACGTCATGGGAATCCCTACACAGCAAATCGCCTCGCCTGACACTGACAGTCACTCACGAAACAGCCGAATTCTGGTTTATCAACTGTCTACCCGCTCATATTTTACGTAGACCTACTCTGACGATTATAATGTTTGATATGCGCATTAATTTCAGTAAATAGTTGTGCGTCCAATGACAGCTTTAGTGGATTTAGTGTTTGAAGCGAATGAAGGCAGATAACCGGAAGGTAGACACGTAGAGACCGTTGGTGCCATAGAATCAACGTGGAGCATAATTATCTCTGTCTCATTTTGGTTGATAATATGGTATACTTTGTAACCGTTATCGCTTTGCTTCCACGTGTGTCATTATCACAGACAGCTAATGTATGTTTAAATTAAACTGTCAGCGTTATTGCGATACGCACTGTCATTTCTTTGTGTATTTTATATCTATTGTTATTATTTTCTTGATATCCTTTTGATTATTTTGTAACGAGTTTCTTCACAAGTTTGAAATTAGCATTTTCATGCACTGTGTTTACATACTTGAGGTTGGTCGTGCTCCTATCATGCATCATTATCTTTCTGTCACTTCATTTTAGCTGCATTGATATCTCTTGTATCGTACGACAATGTTTAAACAATAATAATTGTTATTGTCGAAAGGTAAGCATCGCAAGTAAACAAACACATATTGCATAGCCAATAACAGAAACCGAAGCTTATATGTAACCATGCAACTTACCATTTGCAGACCCACAATAGCTTCTACTGAAACCATTAATGTTGATGTCGTTGATGACGTCTGCCTTGGTGCCGTGAAACAGCATTCTCGCAACTTTAGTACCTTCTGGGCAGTCCTTCTGAAACCGGGCTTTACGGACAGCGTACTCCTGGTACAGGGCCATGTTCTCGACCCGGGTGATCTGATGAACAAAACATATGGGCCGTCTACATTTAGCAGCATGTATTATACAGATTTACGATATCACTACATGTTAACGACCCTAAATATAATAATAAAACAGAACTGTAGCAAGCGTATGCTATTCTCGGCCTGCGGATGAATAGAGAAAACAAGGGGCCGCTTGTACTTGTTTGCCACAGTTTGGGGGGTCATCAGTTTTAGAGCTGGACTTGAATCACACATCACACACCCTAAATATCTTCGCAAGCCATTGCTTTGGCACGGCCCTATACGACTTTGGCACTATACGGAACGGTAACCGCCTTAACATTAATTTCTATTACGTGTTGTGGCAAACAAACTTACGCTTTCGATGGTGTTTGTCACACCACTGGCAACCAATTTTTCTTTTATGAGTATGTAGATTTCGTCCCAAGGTTCCATACGAATGAGCTGCGGGGTGAGGCTCTTCTGGTCCTTCGTTTTCCAATACCGTGGCACGGCCATGGTACCTGTGACCCGAAACAAATCAAGATATGTAAATAATAATAGTAATTACGTTAATGTGCGTCATTCAAACATGGTTACAGATTGCGTTGCAGGAGCACAGGCTTGTCTCTTATAACGTGGGAAGCAGAACACAATATCGACCTCATTATACCGATGCATTAATATTTGTTATAGAAACGTGGATACACATTGTCTGGTTAACTAAAATCCATGTTTATCGAAGATAAGCACATTTATTGGTAGGCGACCAATGTCTGTATTTAGCGATTGGGCGGAAGTAATGGTGGAAAGGAGCCAGTCACATTCGGTCTCTTTCAAGTGGTCACAGACGGGGACGATCTCCCTCCCAACTCACTTTTACCATTGCATGCATCCCAGCGCTCCTGTATATTCTATATTTTGTATATGATCCTATGAAACTCTTGTTTTGAGCCGCATTCCCATATTGCCGGTATTTTGGGTATCACTGGTCATATAATTCAATAGATAACTAAAGGTTTCTGGTACGTGTGTTGGTTGTGTGCTGTAGACCCAAGTAGATGGCCTCACCAAGGACTGTATGTTCAGTGCTGGATGGCTGTCAGTTATTAAGCTTTAGCTTCCCTTACATCTCTACGCTTCTTTGTTCTGATGTCATTAAGCTGCAGTGACATAACGCCGTTAACGTTCAGTAACCTTATGTACTTAGCTTCAGTGACCTTATGTACTTAGCTTCAGTTGCCTTGTGTGTGTAGCTTTATTGACCTTATCTCGTTAAGCTTTAGTGAAGTTGTCATGAAGCTTAAATGACCTTATGCATGGCATAGTTCATCTTTAATAACCGGATGATTTTAAACTTCAACCAATCTTGTATAATCATCGAGAACAGTCTTGTGGCAGAGGCCTACACGTTTACGCAACTTCACTTGTCTAAAGAAGCTTCTATTTGCAGGATGGATGATTGGTTGAGACCCTGTGTTGTTGCATGATGGCAATTTCTCCAGAAATGACGTATGTAAGAGCCATTAACCAAGGTGGACCAAGGATACAGCCTACATTTTGGATGATGTTGGTTTCATGAAGGCGGGGGGATTCAACATCTATTCATCCATCGGTTAGGCATAATCAAGATATCAAGTTCAGATGCAGCGACTGACTTGCTCAGTCAAGTCGCGACTCAAGTAGTAAATTAGTTTAGACTTAATAGATTAAACTTCTGAAAATGATCCCTTTCCACTGTGCTTTGAGGGACCCTTCTATGAATATGTAAATCACGTCTGTCATAATCAGGATATCTAGTTAGGATTTATATTGGAGAAATTCCAAGAGTTGGAAGAATTCGTATATACGGTTGATGTGTGAGGTGCATGTGTTGAATAAGTTACATACATCTATCCTAACAATTTCCTTATATCCATGCAATATTTCACGAAATTCCTGTAATAATTAATATGTTTTGAGGTCCAAACATAGCTGCAAAGTATGTCATTGGTTTAGGATATCATTATCTTTACTGTTTGTTTTGGTAAGCTAAAGTATTTTCATGTTTGAATATGCATGGTCCATTGCCGCTTCTGATCTCATCGAGCTCTTTATTTATAGTCGTTATTGTATCACTTTCATTGTCTTGATATTCGACATGCGTGAAATAGTAAAACGTTAACGATGACCGTATTTAGCAGTTTAATGTGTATGATTGTTGTATTAAACGGAACTTACATCTGGGGTTTATAAACTCAGTATGACTTCTTAGATACCATATCATTCAACCTCCAGTAAAAATATACCTATATTACAATATTGTTCTTGATATTTTGCATCAGTAGAACTCTTATCATATCAATGTTAATGGTTATATTTGCATTAATTATAATTGTTAACTGAGCAACATAGGCTTAATCGATGTGATGTAGCTTAGTATTGGCCGGCGAAAAATGCAAGCTAGTCGCGACTGTAATTTTAGCTCGCTGGCTATTCTCTATGGCGGGTTGGGCTTTCGGCCCACCAAATTAATACGGCCACGAGTGGTTAGCCATGAATCCAGGCCATATCTCATCAGTGGTATGATGATTATTTAATGTCGCTGAATTGTTCCCGTTTATTATTAGCATGTCATACCCACATCTCGTGGAGTTATCCATTTGTGTACGTAAGAACGAATCTCGCGACAGACATGTTTGCGCGCTATGACATTTAACATTAACCTAACAACATATCTATCGACACACGTTTGTTTTAACAAAGCATTGAAACCGACCTTGCATTGGCTTTGTAATAATTTCTTCCGATTCAGCGCCGGCGGTTTTACCCTTGCCAGATACGATTTCCTGGTGCTTAGCAGTGAAAGCCTATATGAAAGATATTGTGGGCATGCGAGAGTATATCACCAGAGTACAGTACTCAATGATGCCGACAAGGCAATGGGTAATGCATAATGTCACAGAACATGAGATTTTCGTGCACAGGTTAGAGACAATTGTCGTTCTCTTGGGCCAGGCCACAGCAGGAAAATCAGTTACATCCATGCCTTTACTATGCATTTGATCATTATCTTATAGGCGTGTCTACTCTCTTTTTAACTACGCAATATCATATGATTTTTCCGCGATCTAGTTTTATTAGACCGAGGAGGGGAATGCAGCTACCTAGATCATAAAGTGAAAGCACTCGTGTGCCATCACACAGTTACCTCAATGACGGTGTCGTCTGATGGGTTCAGCACAAAGCGGACGTTGTGAACCGAGGAACTTGGATGTCTACGGAGGAAGAGCAACACCTCTTCGTGCATGACCTTGGCACAGAACTCTGGTGGATGCTGCAGACCCCCGGCACCGATAGCGGAAAAAGCTATCGAGTCCTGGTTCGCTGCATGGACGGCGTCCAGACATTCTCTGATCACCTGACTTAGGGACTGCGGTGAAAGACATAGAAAATAACTACTTTATATAGCCGGGTCGAGGAATTTGAAAAGGGGAGCTGCAACCGAGGAGGCAGGTGGGGCTACTTGCTCTCCGAAAACTTGCGGCCGGGGCGGGGGGGATCCGCCACTGGGTTGCACCTACAAAATGTCTCTTTGCGATGTATTTCGTCGGAAAAACAGACTTTTAGATTGCATGTTCAACCCCCCTAACCTCCGCCCCCCCCCCTTATCTCCGTCCATTTATGTCACCCGCAAGTAAGGTTTGTTGGCCCAGTTTAGCTAACTTGCACCAAAAAGTCCAAACAGCCAAAGGTACTATTGCTCCAAAGGATTTTACCTCTCGTCCTGATTCAGTGGGGTTATTTGCAATCCATTGACCAAAGTAGAAACATCAAGAATAGCCATATACCTGACACAGAATCTAAATATATCTAATCGTGACCGATACCAACCGCCAGACTTGTTCCGTTTGGACCATCCTTCACGACGCCGTGAATTATACTGCCAGCTGGCAGGTTCCCAGCATCGGTTGCTATAATATGACCCGGCTCCAAGGTGCTCAAAAGTGGGATAGAAGTTCCTGCTGCTTCCAAGATGGCCGCCGAAACACCACTAGCCGGAAGGTCCAGGTCGGAACGTGTCACATTGACGATGACGTCAACCTAAAATGTAACCAATGTGCAACGACCATTCACATGTACGACGGAAGCTTGATAGAAATTTACCTGAATCGCTAACTTGAAATTCGTCTTAGAAGCAATGTTGTATTAAAACTCAATGTTTCTTAGTATCGATCGATCAACAGAAAACGCTGTCTTGCTGTCAATGTCAAGAATCAAAAAGAGGTTGTACTCACTCGTTCATCGGTAATGGACCCCGCCAATGTGGTGACAGTTATTCGGCTCCCAACAGTATAACCTAGGTCAATAAATACAAGAAAATTTTGAAAACAATCTTCCGTAAAAGGGTTTAGCAGCAATCTACAATAATGTCGGGCGTAAACACGCAAAATATGAGTACTTCACATCTGAACACAATTGGTCATAATATACCGCCATCAACAAGACAAAATTATACGAATTTGGTGTGAAAACAATGGCTTATTGCCAAATAGCTTGCCATTGTCGACTTAGTCTAATTGGCCAGCGCGAACGGCAGGTGCATCATTTGAACCCCATCTATGCAAAATGTCTGCTTGTGCAGGATAACGACATCAGGCCTCCCTTTTGGCAACGAACGTGGGGTTACCCCCAGAAACATGGCTGCTATGTACCTTGCCCCTAACTTTCGTCGAGAAATGATTTACCAAATCAACATCAATGGTTTACCGAATAATTCCTTGTTTCGCTGGCCCGTTGCTTTGTCGATGTCCCCTAATGGTGCTTTCTTCCTGCCGAGCATGAGAAGACCAACCAGGCCGGTTTCACCCCCGCCAGATACGAGATCCTGGCGCTTAGCAGTGAAAGCCTGGAACCGATATTGTGGGCATGCGAGAGTATATCACCAGAGTACAGTACTCAATGATGCCGACAATGCAATGGGTAATGCATAATGTCACAGAACATTAGCTTTTCGTGCACAGGTTAGAGACAATTGTCATTCTCTTGGGCCAGGCAACAGCAGGAGAATCATCCATGCCTTTACAATGTATTTGATAATTATCTTATAGGCGTATCTACTCTCTTTTTAACTACGCAATATCGTATGATTTATCCGCGATCTACCTTTCATTAAACCCAGGAGGGGAGTGTAGTTACCTAGATCGTAAAGTGCAAGCACTCGTGCGCCATCACACAGTTACCTCAATGACGGCGCCGTCTAATGGGTGCAGCACAAAGTGGACGTTGTGAACCGAGGAACTTGGATGTCTACGGAAGAAGAGCAACACCTCTTCGTGCATGACTCGGGCACAGAACTCTGGTGGATGCCGCAGAACCCCGGCACCGATAGCGGGAAAAGCTATCGAGTCCTGGTTCGCTGCATGGGCGGCGTCCAGACATTTTCTTATCACCTGACTTAGGGACTGCGGTAAAAGACACAGAAAATAAATACTTTATATAGCCGGGTCGACTTATTTGAAAAGGGGGTGTCGCAACCGAGGAGGCAGGTGGGGCTACTAGCTCTCTGAAAATTTGCGGTCGGGGCGGGGGGGGGATCCGACCCTGGGTTGAACCTACAAATATCACTTTGCGGTGTATTTCGTCGGAAAAACCGACTTTTACAGTGCATGTTCAACCCCCCTAACCCCTAGCCAAAGGCCCCATGAACACAACCATGACCTATATCACTTACAATCCTTTAACATTTCCAATTCTTGTATCACATGAGTGAGATATGATATAAAAATGTAGTGAAACTAAATACTAATAAGTACAGGTGCTCTGTAGTGCTCATTTTGGGGATTTGTTTGCCGTTTTTGTGCAGTTCATGCTTATTATTAATTGCACATAAAGGGGCAAATATATCTGGGTATAGAAGCAGATACTATGAAACAAGCATCACAATGCCAACTCTTGAGCACAATTTGTTATACTTCTATGAGCTCGATCACTAAAAGCCGATCCGGTTAGGATTGTTAAGTTGCTAAAACTGCAGGGGTGGGATTACTTTTTTTTTCCTAACGACACACTCTTTCTTACGGCAGGATCCAACATATATAAGACTCTTAACGACTCGATCAAGAAAAGTGCAAAACAAAGTGCAAAGCTAAGTTTCTGCTTCTCTAGTGGTAGCCATGAAACAATCATATACATGCAGGTACTAATACCATTGCTCCAAAGGATTTTACCTCTCGTCTTGATTCAGTAAGGTTATTTGCAATCCACTGACCATAGTAGGAACATCAAGAATAGCCATATACCTGACATAGAAACTTAATATATCTAATCGTGACCGATACCAACCTCCAGACTTGTTCCGTTTGGACCATCCCATCCCTTCACGACGCCGTGAAATATTCTGCCAACTGGCAGCTTCCCGGCACCGGTTTCTATAATATGACCCGGCTCCAAAGTGCTTGCACGCCTCTTGATTTCTACTTGGATAGAAGGACCTGCTGCTTTCAAGATGGCCGGTGAAACAAAGCCAGCCGAAAGGTTCAGATTGGAACCTGTCGTATTAACGATGACGTCAACCTAAAATGTAACCAATGTGCAACGACCATTCACATGTACCACGGACTAACAATTCGTTTTCGAAGCAACGGTTGTATCAAAACTCAATGTTTCTCGCATTGATCGATGAACAGAAAAAAAAGGGGGTTTGCTGTCAATATCAAGACTCAAGAAGAGGTCATACTCACTCGTTCATCGGTAATGGACCCCGCCAATGTGGTGACAGTTATTCGGCTCCCAACAGTATAACCTAGGTCAATAAATACAAGAACATTTTGAAAAAAAATCTCCCGCAAAAGGGTTTAGCAGCAATCTAGTAGGATGTCAGGCGTAAACACGCAAAATATGAGTACTTAATATCTGAACACAATTGGTCATAATATACCGCCATCAACAAGACAAAATTATATGAATTTGCTGTGAAAACAATGGCTTATTGTTAAATAGCGTGCAATTGTCGACTTAGTCTAATTGGTCTGCCCAAACGGCCGATGCATCATTTTGACCCCATCTGTGCAAAATGTCTGCTTGTGCAGGATAACGACATCAGGCCTCCCTTTTGGCAAAGAACGTGGGTTTACCCCCGGAAACATGGCTCCCAAGTACCTTGCCCCTAACTTTCGTCGAGAAATGATTTACAAAACCAACATCAATGATTTACCGAATAATTCCTTGTTTCGCTGGCCCTCAGCGGTCGAATCATCGGCATCTGTTAGATGATCCAATGAAATAAACGGCTAAGAATCCTCTCAAGACATCAGTATTCAAAGGAATCAAGTGTTTTGTAATCTGCTTTGTTTTTATTAAATACATATTGCCCACCTTTACTCATCAGCAAACTATTTGCCGCCCATAATATATAAAATGTGGCTGACTATCTGGCAAATAAGTCCAAATAGGGACGGCATGAGATGATAGCGAATATTAAAAATGGCGACTGACTCGCGACTCAAGTAGTAAATCAATTAGTGGCTCAATTGATGACGACAAAAGTAATGGTTAATGAAATGAGAAAAATATTTATTAAGTTAGTTCATAAAAACAACAGATATATATGGTACCATCGCACACCAAGAGCACCATGTACTGTTATCGCACAAATAATATTTGTAACAATGACTTACCATCATCGGACGTGTGAGGTTTCTGCATTCTGCTGCGTTTAGCGGTTCTGTCCTGTGGGAGGGAGACAAATGGAGACAACGTGAGTACACCGCTCATGCCGCCATTGGCATGCAGTCGGTCAAGACGTCAGAGACATGTTGTGTCTCCACAGTATACCTATGAAATATATGTAAAACCTTAGCCTAGGGTGTGTGTGTGTGTGTGTGTTAGATTGGGGGGAGGGGTGGCGGGTCATGGTTGGAGTAAAAAAACTGACAACGGTGGAGGTAGGGGGAGGTTTTCACACCCTACAAGTGGAGGAGCCAACTCAGAAGGAGAATCTACACTTACAATTAACTGCAGTTTTTAACTGTAAAGACACTCCCCAACCCTGCAGATTGTGGGATTTGGTTTTATGATGATTATTCACCTACAACCTCACTAACGTCGGAGTATGGATCGGTCTATTAGCGCTACCGGGAGCCCCTGGAACAATGCTACGCAAATATCTCAGTTTTAGTCAAACCACAACAACATCAGCTGTCCTATTTATGCAGGTTGTTTACTCATTGAAGGTAGACAGACACACAAACACCAATCCCCCCACCCCCCTGGTTAACTGTCCTCAAGTTGTTTTCAAGACCAGGAAGGAACTTGATAACCCTGGTTTGCGATATGGCCCACATACTTTTTGTCGTCATTCAATCGGCAGTTCCTGCCATTATCGTTCCAAGTGGGGTGCGTGTACCCCCACGGTAGTAAACACTTGAAGCGAGGGGCAATGGGCCTCTACCTGTGTCAGGTGCCTGGCCGTCGCACCATTGATCTATATCTACCAAAAGGCAGGGTTCACCAGCTAATTACAAGATGGCGCACTCGGGGGAGCGACTTTTATTTCAACGAGCCTATATCGTAATCAGGTAAATGTCCAGGCTCGCTATTTTTTTGTCGGCGCCGCCCGTGTCAACAAACATGCATGCATATCAACAAAACACATAAAGAATGGTAAACCCTTCCGCAAAAGGTGATGTAAGGCGCTTGTCATCGGCGTTGTCACGGCTAGTGCATAAGGCTATACGTTTTCAAAGGCTTTTTGGAAGTATTTCGATACATGTAACAAGAACACGTTTGGGAGGGAATTGAAATGATGCCTGGCTGATTGTATAGTCCAGTGGCAAAATGTACTTCAAAACTCATATTTCGAGCATCGCTGTAATAGACCGTCCCAGAGGAAATTCTTCGGGCAATTCTAGCTCGCTCCGTGCTGCATATATAGCACGCAAAACGCGAGTACGGATTTACAGCTGCATAATTGTCAAAAGTTATCATAGGTTAACGGGGTGTGTCTAAAACGAAAACCCACTTTGTGCAGACAGATTTCTTGATTATCAATAGATAATAAAAAATGGTAAACACTTCCAAACAAAAGGCGATGTAAGGAGCATCCCAACTAACACACAACGTTCGCACACGTTGGTATTTTGTTGTAATCACGTCTTTTTTCTAGTCTTTATCTCATAAAAATAAAACCTTTGCCAAGTGTAGTGACTAATGAAACTTGACTGCCTGTAGCAGTTGCTAAAAATATAAAAGGGTGAGAAGCCGATAGTGAACGTTTCCCCAACGTTAGGACAACGTTACCCGAAAAATTAGACATTTTGAAAACAATATGTAATTGATTGTATTTGGCAACCATGCTTCTGATTAATTCATCATATACGCAGTTGTTTCTCACGGAAGGCACAACAATTATCTCAAAACGTTCGGGCAGCGTCAAAAAACCCATACATTTTCAAGTTATCTCAACCAAAACCAAACCAAAAAAAAAACGTTGTCATGACGTTAACTTGTTAGCTGGGATGTCGTTCACAGCTTCGAGGCAAATATAAAGAACACAAGGCCGGACTTGAGTTATGTCAGTAGCGAAGGTTATATAGCAAGCAACCAGAAGAGTCTGTACTCTCATATCCCTGAGTGTCTGAATGCCTGTATTGAGCCGATGTCAAGCCGCCCCCTTTCAGTCGTCTTTAATACCCTCATTAGTTGGCGCATTTATTACATCCTTTGTCCCTCGCCCCTCGTACGAGTCCGATTTTTGTTTGTCCGACATAACGCACGTTAAGTTGCTAAAACTACAGGGGTGGGATTACTTTTTTTTTTCCTAACGACACACTCTTTCTTACGGCAGGATCCAACATATATAAGACTCTTAACGGCTCGATCAAGAAAAGTGCAAAACAAAGTGCAAAGCTAAGTTTCTGCTTCTCTAGTGGTAGCCATGAAACAATCATATACATGCAGGTACTAATACCATTGCTCCAAAGGATTTTACCTCTCGTCTTGATTCAGTAAGGTTATTTGCAATCCACTGACCATAGTAGGAACATCAAGAATAGCCATATACCTGACATAGAAACTTAATATATCTAATCGTGACCGATACCAACCTCCAGACTTGTTCCGTTTGGACCATCCCATCCCTTCACGACGCCGTGAAATATTCTGCCAACTGGCAGCTTCCCGGCACCGGTTTCTATAATATGACCCGGCTCCAAAGTGCTTGCACGCCTCTTGATTTCTACTTGGATAGAAGGCCCTGCTGCTTTCAAGATGGCCGGTGAAACAAAGCCAACCGAAAGGTTCAGATCGGAACCTGTCGTATTAACGATGACGTCAACCTAAAATGTAACCAATGTGCAACGACCATTCACATGTACCACGGACTAACAATTCGTTTTCGAAGCAACGGTTGTATCAAAACTCAATGTTTCTCGCATTGATCGATCAACAGAAAAAAAAGGGGGTTTGCTGTCAATATCAAGACTCAAGAAGAGGTCATTCTCACTCGTTCATCGGTAATGGACCCCGCCAATGTGGTGACAGTTATTCGGCTCCCAACAGTATAACCTAGGTCAATAAATACAAGAACATTTTGAAAAAAAATCTCCCGCAAAAGGGTTTAGCAGCAATCTAGTAGGATGTCAGGCGTAAACACGCAAAATATGAGTACTTAATATCTGAACACAATTGGTCATAATATACCGCCATCAACAAGACAAAATTATATGAATTTGCTGTGAAAACAATGGCTTATTGTTAAATAGCGTGCAATTGTCGACTTAGTCTAATTGGTCTGCCCAAACGGCCGATGCATCATTTTGACCCCATCTGTGCAAAATGTCTGCTTGTGCAGGATAACGACATCAGGCCTCCCTTTTGGCAAAGAACGTGGGTTTACCCCCGGAAACATGGCTCCCAAGTACCTTGCCCCTAACTTTCGTCGAGAAATGATTTACAAAACCAACATCAATGATTTACCGAATAATTCCTTGTTTCACTGGCCCTCAGCGGTCGAATCATCGGCATCTGTTAGATGATCCAATGAAATAAACGGCTAAGAATCCTCTCAAGACATCAGTATTCAAAGGAATCAAGTGTTTTGTAATCTGCTTTGTTTTTATTAAATACATATTGCCCACCTTTACTCATCAGCAAACTATTTGCCGCCCATAATATATAAAATGTGGCTGACTATCTGGCAAATAAGTCCAAATAGGGACGGCATGAGATGATAGCGAATATTAAAAATGGCGACTGACTCGCGACTCAAGTAGTAAATCAATTAGTGGCTCAATTGATGACGACAAAAGTAATGGTTAATGAAATGAGAAAAATATTTATTAAGTTAGTTCATAAAAACAACAGATATATATGGTACCATCGCACACCAAGAGCACCATGTACTGTTATCGCACAAATAATATTTGTAACAATGACTTACCATCATCGGACGTGTGAGGTTTCTGCATTCTGCTGCGTTTAGCGGTTCTGTCCTGTGGGAGGGAGACAAATGGAGACAACGTGAGTACACCGCTCATGCCGCCATTGGCATGCAGTCGGTCAAGACGTCAGAGACATGTTGTGTCTCCACAGTATACCTATGAAATATATGTAAAACCTTAGCCTAGGGTGTGTGTGTGTGTGTGTGTTAGATTGGGGGGAGGGGTGGCGGGTCATGGTTGGAGTAAAAAAACTGACAACGGTGGAGGTAGGGGGGAGGTTTTCACACCCTACAAGTGGAGGGGCCAACTCAGAAGGAGAATCTACACTTACAATTAACTGCAGTTTTTAACTGTAAAGACACTCCCCAACCCTGCAGATTGTGGGAATTGGTTTTATGATGATTATTCACCTACAACCTCACTAACGTCGGAGTATGGATCGGTCTATTAGCGCTCCCGGCAGCCCCTGGAACAATGCTACGCAAATATCTCAGTTTTAGTCAAAACACAACATCATCAGCTGTCCTATTTATGCAGGTTGTTTACTCATTGAAGGTAGACAGACACACAAACACCAATCCCCCCACCCCCCTGGTTGACTGTCCTCAAGTTGTTTTCAAGACCAGGAAGAAACTTGATAACCCTGGTTTGCGATATGGCCCACATACTTTTTGTCGTCATTCAATCGGCAGTTCCTGCCATTATCGTTCCAAGTGGGGTGCGTGCACCCCCACGGTAGTAAGCACTTGAAGCGAGGGGCAATGGGCCTCTACCTGTGTCAGGTGCCTGGCCGTCGCACCATTGATCTATATCTACCAAAAGGCAGGGTTCACCAGCTAATTACAAGATGGCGCACTCGGGGGAGCGACTTTTATTTCAACGAGCCTATATCGTAATCAGGTAAATGTCCAGGCTCGCTATTTTTTTGTCGGCGCCGCCCGTGTCAACAAACATGCAAGCATATCAACAAAACACATAAAGAATGGTAAACCCTTCCGCAAAAGGTGATGTAAGGCGCTTGTCATCGGCGTTGTCACGGCTAGAACATAAGGCTATACGTTTTCAAAGGCTTTTTGGAAGTATTTCGATACATGTAACAAGAACACGTTTGGGAGGGAATTGAAATGATGCCTGGCTGATTGTATAGTCCAGTGGCAAAATGTACTTCAACACTTATATTTCGAGCATCGCTGTAATAGACCGTCCCAGAGGAAATTCTTCGGGCAATTAAGCTTGCCCCGTGCTGCATATATAGCACGCAAAACGCGAGTACGGATTTACAGCTGCATAATTGTCAAAAGTTATCATAGGTTAACGGGGTGTGTCTAAAACGAAAACCCACTTTGTGCAGACAGATTTCTTGATTATCAATAGATAATAAAGAATGGTAAACACTTCCAAACAAAAGGCGATGTAAGGAGCATCCCAACTAACACACAACGTTCGCACACGTTGGTATTTTGTTGTAATCACGTCTTTTTTCTAGTCTTTATCTCATAAAAATAAAACCTTTGCCAAGTGTAGTGACTAATGAAACTTGACTGCCTGTAGCAGTTGCTAAAAATATAAAAGGGTGAGAAGCCGATAGTGAACGTTTCCCCAACGTTAGGACAACGTTACCCGAAAAATTAGACATTTTGAAAACAATATGTAATTGATTGTATTTGGCAACCATGCTTCTGATTAATTCATCATATACGCAGTTGTTTCTCACGGAAGGCACAACAATTATCTCAAAACGTTCGGGCAGCGTCAAAAAACCCATACATTTTCAAGTTATCTCAACCAAAACCAAACCAAAAAAAAAACGTTGTCATGACGTTAACTTGTTAGCTGGGATGTCGTTCACAGCTTCGAGGCAAATATAAAGAACACAAGGCCGGACTTGAGTTATGTCAGTAGCGAAGGTTATATAGCAAGCAACCAGAAGAGTCTGTACTCTCATATCCCTGAGTGTCTGAATGCCTGTATTGAGCCGATGTCAAGCCGCCCCCTTTCAGTCGTCTTTAATATCCTCATTAGTTGGCGCATTTATTACATCCTTTGACCCTCGCCCCTCGTACGAGTCCGATTTTTGTTTGTCCGACATAACGCACGTGGAAGACCTTTTTTCACAACATGATTGGATAAAAGCAACAGTGACGTCAGTGAATGATTGACGGTCTGGACCGGTCTATTGTAACAAGAGCCCGTTTGGGGACGGCACACTCGTACAAACTTTTTTGTTACATTATGGCGTCTGCGCTAGTGAGTTAAATAGAAACATAATATAAAGCTGTCAATAAAGCAAAGACAACAGCAGTAAATTATAATATAATAATATAGTGTTGTACGTGATATCAAGAATACTGAATAGTATATTAGAACGAGCTGGAGTGCCTTCGCCAAAATAAAGAACGAGACGCGAAAGCATCGACTGCTTTATTTGGGAAATGCACGACAGCGAGTTCTTTAACGTAAGCTTACTTTTAAAATTGTTGTAACAAGGCAGTTCTGCTCATGCTTTGCGTGGTTTATTTTGTAGGAGTGGACACAAGAAGATATGCAAATGGCATTGCGTCGAGTGCGAGATGGGTTTATCTCAACACAGGATTTCGGAGATGCGTGCTGATGCGTGCGGAGATCTCGCACGAGAAGCAATGTCATATGTACTTTCTCGCTCGAATATAACTTCAAACATTGCCCTTATGTCAACACTGAGATTTACCGATGACAATAACACTCACGGTGATAGGCATAACGAACATATTGTTTTAGGCAAAATTGTATTTATTTTTTTAACATGAACCGTTTGTTTTCGATTTCGCGCACTCTTTTGTCAGTGGCCAATGTTGACACCAGTTCCGGGAGAAACCCATCACGGGTATACGTGTTATCTTATAATTTTTATATTTACATATATAGCTCCAACAAAGGAACTGAACTTAAAGGGGGCAAGAAACGTTTTTACAAATTTTGCGTATGGCGGCTAAGACCCATAATGTTTTATTTGAGCCTGGTTAACAGCTTATGTTCCTCATACATTTCTGATGATAAAAAACACAAGCCGCGCGTAAATCGCACTGCGTATTCTGCCTCCGATACATTTTTGAGCGTGACGTCACTGAATGGAGACAAATAAATGCAGTTGGTGAAATCTACCGGCGCGGCATCTGGTACACACAAAGTCTGCTAGGATCGAAGATAGGCCTATGCCTATTTCCTTTAAAGGGAACCGCCAGCCTAGCCTCTAACGATGCTTTACCGATTCATATAATACTCGATTGTCTATCCTCCAAATTACAGAATTTTACGTTCTATCTGTAGCTCACCATAACATTTAGAAGTGACCGCCAGGCACGATTTGGCCGCCTACCCAGGCGGCAGCCCTTTTTGGAGGCGTGTCTGCGATTGACCAATCAGGAGGCGATACTCTAATTTATTCAAACCGGAAATTGCGCCTATTGTGTGAGCAAAACTAGAGCGCATGATAATCCCTAGTATAACTCCAATCTAACTCCAATCATGGCATTGTTGCGGATTCAATCGTCGCAAGACGTATATCAATTTGTTTGAACGGTACTTTTCCATGAAAGGCTAAGATCTTGCGCTACTGCACGGCTTGGAACTGCCGCTGTTCATCTAGAAATCGCGACCCTGATCGCTCTCTCCGCTAGCTGTAACGTATGGTGGCGCCATGTGAATAGTCACAATATGCGTCACTTGCTCCGGCAAAATGGCGCGCTGCTCGACATTGATGGGGGCGGGTTGCCTTAATTTTTTTTCTCCGTACCAGTCGGCCGAAACGAAGCGTTAACACTCGCCAATTTAATTTTAAGATATAAACTTTCGGTGCAGATCGCGATTAAATTAGGTTGGCCACCCGGTTTAATGAAGACAAAGTAATTTTGAGAATCTGCGTGGCAGATGGATGCGGATAAAAAAAACATTGATCAGGCACTTATTGCAGTGCTCCTGGCTGGACAAATTTCTAGAACAATCCTAGGTAGGTCGAAATATTTGTATCGGTTACATTGCCAATGCATCGCTTCTAAACTGAGGGGTGGCTTCAGTCAGCGATGCGACCCGCCTGTGAGGTCTTTCGTCCCTTTATGAAGCGACCATTTCTCGTCAGATGACTACCAGCAAAGAGTTTTGACGGTTCAGGAACTGTTAAGTTTATCGAAAATGGTAAACTCAAGGACTAATCCCCACGAAAGTTGATTTTTCTGCATACAAGGCATAAAGAAAGGATTGCATCTCCAGAAGAGAATTTCAAATCAATGGAATCCTGTCTCTGTTTGTTTGCCTCCAGACTACTAAAGTAGCATGTCTATATCAAAACATATATAAAGAAAAATCATTGCAAAATACTAATAAATATAAAAGGTTATCGCAAATTATATATTTCAGATGGCGATTGCAATTTCCCAGTTGTTTCCTTGAATTTCAGTGACAATTTTACTGAAAACTATATATTTTTTAATTGTATCTCATTTATTTTTAGTGATAAAGCTATGTGACTGGACATATTCAGCATTTTGTATAACAGCATGTAAAACTACCAATTATACCAAACAATTATATTCCTCATTTATTTAAATTTTAGTTATTTTTTTGGTGTGAACAAAATTATACAAATTGTTAAATTAAGATTATTACGCAGCGCCACGTATTGAATGGTTTTACGCATACGGAAAAATTTAGCATAGTACACACTTTAAAATAATTGTTTTAATAAATCTATGCCACTTAGCGAGTCGTTCGTGACGAAAAACAAGGCTTAAGGGACCTAGGTTGGAAATAAATAAGTTGTTCTAGCCATTTCTCGTCCCCTTTAATTGCTATAGACCATATCATATGGTTCACATGAACTCCAACTATAGAAATAATAGCTACCATTTACGAAACAAAAGGTTCATTACTGGCAACGTTTGAAGTTCTATTCGAGCGAGAAAATTCATATGACATTGCTTCTCGTGCGAGATGGGTTTATCTCAGCTCTCTGGTGTCAGTGGCCAATGTTGACACCAGTTCCGGAGGAAAAACCCATCCCGGTATACGTGTCAGAAATTGAGATTTTATCCTATTATGTTACTGTTTGACAAATTAGTTCATGTGGTGAAGTTTGGCGGCTTAAAAGCTGAAACTTACTTCGAAAAATCCATTTTAGTTTTTCAATCGTGCGTTGTTTTGCTGCCGCCATTCACGTTACAGATCTTGTCACTCAGTGCTCACCGCGGTGTCAATGCGAGCAATAGTTACATAAATAGTTCTAACAAACCAACCGAAATTAATAGCTTTATAAATGAATCATGTGAACTCCAACTATAGAAATACTACCTCAAATTTACAAAATAAAAGGTTCATGTTAAGAAATAAATACAATTTTGCCTAAAACAATATTTTGTTAGGCCTATCTTCGTAGCAACCGTATTGACGACGTCATATCTCCCGCCGTGCAGCACTTAGTTACAGGTGTTATCGAACGCCGTGCCGACGACAAAAGAAGAAATTGCACCTTCACGATGGCAAGTCCAAACTATCAAGCTATCTAAGGAAGCGCCGATAGCCCCAATTTCGATTCAAAATTTGATTATTTCTTAAAGTCCAGCGAAAAAAACAACAGTCAAGACGACAGATCCACAGTGGCGTACAGTTTGGGTGGCAATTCGAATCATACGGGTGAGCATTTTGAGAAAGATTTGCAAAATTATTGGGAAGGTAGGCCGAGTTCCCTTGAATTCAGCCCACATGATGCCCACGGAGACGACCACCACAAAAACGATATGGACTATTCACCTGGCTCTGAAACAGAAGACTCAGAAATCGTCTTGGATGCAACTTGTGGGAACAGATTTGCAAAAAATATCTGTTGAGGATTACATTGAAAAACAAAAGAATAAATCGACAAAGAGGAAGACAATACGAGTCACATCAACTTGTTCCAAAATTTCTTGGAAATGAAACAGGAAAAGATTCAAAATTCAATTGCGTTTATTCAACCAAAAAAATTTCGATCATACATAAATACATTCATATAACTTATCAGGCTAGGAGACCCACGCCAAGACATATTGTCGCTGTCGCGTGGGCCACCCACAAAAATCATAGTATTACTTAAGACAAGAACATATATGCGTCAATTAATGTACAATATAATGATCATAATGATTATGGCAAGACAGATTTACAGCCCTTACCCCCTCTGTTACACGTATACAAAAGCGACAGTTGGAAGCGCAGACACATACATACACATGAACAAATACAACACTTGTACAGCAAAAGTATCAATCTTGGCTAGAACACATATAATTATATTTATCGAGAGTAACAACTTCAACATACTTGTAAAATTTATCGAGGCTATGAGTGTCTATTTTGGAAAGGATGCAAGCAGGTTCATTGTTTATTGCATAGACCAGACTGTGTCGAATAGATTTTTGGGCAAAGATATGGCTGATTCGTGTAGTGCATACATAGGATTAATAAATAGTCTCATGATTATGTACTTAAAAGTGTTAGTAAAGCAGCGGTAGTTCAGAAAAATAGTTAGGCAGAATACCCTTCTTTAGTTTATAATAAAATTTTAATGTCTGGATCCTGTGGATATCAGGCAGCTTAAGGCAACGAAGGTCTTTAAATAATGGTTCATATCCCCAGACTGGAATCCCATATGTCAAGTGAGGTAAGATAAGCGAATTATATAAAATCTGCAACACATGTTGTGGTACTATTTGTTTTAGTCTAGACATAATGCCAAGGGCCTTGGAGATCTTCTGAAATTTTATCCACATGGCTGTGCCATTTCAGATGTTTATGGATAGTAATGCTAAGAATTAAATTCGTCGACACATTCAAGTACCACATTATCAATTTTAATGGTAGGAGGCACAATCCGTCGTTGTGCGGTATGAAAAATAATAATTTTCGACTTCTGTACGTTTAACACAATTTTATTAGCAGACAACCATTCATGTATTCTAGCCAATTCAGCATTAATAACAGAGGATGATGAGTCGCTTGTAGAGGGAGAAAAGGAGAAAAAAGAGTGGTATCGTCTGCATATATTATGAATTTTAAAAAATCACTAGCACACTCTATGTCAGTTGTGATATCACAAGGATCAGATGTTATATCATCAAAACTGACAAACTGTTTTCGTTCAGAAAGGTAGTTCTTGAATAGGTCGAGTACGACTCCATTTACTCCATAATAACAGGTTAGGTCCAGATAGGTCCAGGTAAATATTTACAGGGGATTCATTCCTGTCCATGGAGCTTATTGTACGGTCCACCACTTCAAGAATAGCGAGTTCAGTGGCGTGCTTAGTTCGAAAGCCGTACTGACTGGTTGCGCATAGTTTATTTACTTCAAAATAATTGAAGTTTAGTGGCGACAATCTTTTCGAATACCTTTGATATTGCTGGTAAGAGAGATATAGGGCGGTAGTTGTTAAGATCATTTATGTCACCCTTTTTATAAACTGGCACCACCTTTGCTACTTTAAATTTTTTTGGAATAGTTCCACTATATTCTTGATTTTCTTAAGAAGGTTAACATTGAGATTGAGTCAACGCCACAACTACTTTTAGGTTTTAAGTTCTGTTTTATTCTGGCATTTCAAGTATTACCTTGGACCTGTACTGTTATCATAAAGCCACATTTGATGTAGCAAAACAACGTTAACGAGCAGCTCACGCCAAACGAGGAGATTATGCACCACGCTGGCGCAGTACGCTTGACATAATTACTCTGGTCGCTCTACCGCGACCCTGTATGACCACAACAGTATTCTCGCAACATTTCGCAAGATGTGTCCAAGCACCGGACACAAGATCTAATTAAAGTTGCATGTGGAGTTGTTTCGCTGTTTTTGAATGCCAAATTTGCGTATAAGAACACAAACCTAAGGCCTTAAGGTTCATAACAGACAATAAACACCTACCATATCGCTCACCAATTATCTGCCAATGAGCAAAACATTTCAAATTCATGAATTGTCCGCCACAAAAATGAAAACTTGTGCTGATTTTAAACGTCATAAACGTGTGTAAACAAGTCGTTTACCAGTGCCACCGACAGGGGGCCCAAGCGCTAAATTATATGAGACAATAGAAGCGTCCGGAGCGCCACTTTTTCTTTGGCGGTGGCCGTTGACACTGCTTGTGGGCAAAGATAATATTTTCTGTTTATGTTTATTTTGGTATAGCCGTTGCAACGGTCAGCTCCACATGTAATTTTAAATTAAGACTCTGATAAAAACAAACGCAACAGGCCTAAGATTATTGACTGAAATATATTTCGCATGCAGTCAGGCCTGTGGGCGTCATGCATGGAGTGATGTGACATAAATGAGAGAAAGTAAGAAGGAAGGAAATGTACTTATCTCTTTAGTTTACAATGGACCGGACTCTATTTTAGCTATAACAGTTATTTCATATCAGACACGACCTTCTCGATGGCCTCTGACAGAGCCGACGCTAGTTTTTCCAACCTGAATGGAGCGCCAGAACAGGCTACCACAACGGCACATTGCTGGTCTTCAGTTTAACAAGGATGTCTCCACATGCCTTGCCACATCCTGTCCCGGTGTCATCCTCATAGTCAGCCTCGTTATTCTCCCCTTGTTTAAGTTGGTATGCTGACCCGATTGCTTGTGCGGAGAGGAACTGTCCTTCCAGAAGAGGTGCTTTGTAGGTGGCACGTACGTCATTGCTGGAACCAACCGTCGTCGCCTTTATGAAGAGCTGACAGCCCACTGCGCTTGTATGGGAGGCGTCGATGGATATCTCTCTAAACTCTAGTAGCTCTCGTGGTGTGATATTTTGTAGGTCCCTTGCTGTGGGGCGCTTCAGACGATGGTGATATTGCTCCCCGTTTGTGTACAAGGAGTCATGGATAATGCGCGTCTTTGTGCCTGGATTACACTCTTGTTCTTTCGGCTATCTCGGCCAAATGCCTGCGTCCGTCACGTAGCGATGCTGGGAACAGAGGTGTAATCCGTAGGCCACCTGCAGTCCGGGTGAAGAATTTACCGAACTGAACTAAACTTTCGGCCATGGTGCTGCTGGACATTTTACCCACTATAGGCCTCGGATACTTTGCACTTGGTGAGTATTTTCCGATCCTATGGATTCGTTAAAATTTTACTTCCTCAGAGAAGCCTGACTTGTGAAGTTGATCAAGGACCTTCTTTCGGCAGTCCTCCTCTCTTTCCTCTACCAGATTGTGAAATAAGACATTGTCCCTCATAGATCTGGCCTGGGTATCGACAAGAGTCTCGTTCATTTTATCAATCATATCACCTTGGCGGATGACAATGTGTTTCAGCAGAGTTACCTCCTCCCGCAGCTGTTTCACCGTATCCTTAAGGGTGCTGATTTCACTTGTGTTATCCTCAGCCTGTGCTTCTATTAAGATCAGCTGTTTGTCCAATTCATTGTGGCTCATTGCGTTGTCGCTCATCTGACAGTGGATCTGTCAGAGAGGTCATGACTTCATCAAGCTGGTCGCTGTCCGACATGTTTGTTGTTGCGGCCATGTTTGTTGTGGCCGCCATGTCCGTTGCTGGGGACGCCAACTTGTTATCCATTTGATTTCTGACTTCTCGAGCCTTTTTGCAGCTGCTACCTCTCCGTTTGCGTGTCCTACCCATTCAATATCTGTTTTCTGTTACTTTCACACTTAATAAGACCGCCATACAGGTATTTGTTTGAAAATTTTCTACAACTTATTCCCGTGAAAAAAAAAGCCGGCTACTCTTGTTGACGCATGCGCATGGGCGCACTTACCAGAGAAAGATTCAAGACATTCCACCGGATAAGTTAGACTGCTATCTAGCTGATTTTTTTGTTTCAGTAAAAAAAGTTTGATCCAAACGACAGGGACTACGAACCGTCCACAATTAAAGGAATGCAATCAAGCATAGAGCGATATTTAAAAGAACATAAGTATGCCTATTCAACGATTTCGTCTCATAAATTCTTTACCTCCCGTGAAGCTATCAAGAGCAAATGCCGGGAGCTCAAGCAGCTTGGCAAAGGAAACCGTCTATATCAAAAACGATCACTGAGGGACGGCGAATTGGAACAGATGTGGACCAAGGGTGCCCTCGGAAACCAATCACCCAAAACTCTACAACACATTATCTGGTGGATTACGTGCACTCGTTTCGGGAAACGCGCAAATACGGAAAACAGAGCTCTTCGTTGGGGGGGGGATGTAACCAAAAGAACAAACAAAGATGGACAAAAATATCTTGTTGCCAGAGAGAGAAGTACAAAAACAAGGCAGGGCGATGCAATAAAACAATTCGGCTATTCAGTCAAAGTGTTCGAGGAACGAGAAAATCCGCGATTTTGCCCCGTGAAAACGTACGAGATGTATGCCGCCAAACGGCCAGAGGAGATGTGCCCCTCCGAGTCGGAATTCTATCTCCAGCCCAAGGTCTTCTCATCTGAGAAGTCCAAGGATTACGACCCTTCCTGGTACAACGAAAGGTTAGAACTAACTTAACGGGAATGTGGCAATTGTTGTCTAAATTAATATGAATTCCTCAAAATAGTTTACTCCTTATACTATATTACTTATATGATAGGCACTTCATCCCTTTTTTTAAAGCTTTTAGATCAGTTAGATCATTTCAATTCGAGGAAACCATTATAACACACTCAATGTGTTACATTTAACTCATTTCAGCCGCATGGAATAAACTCCATTAAGCTGTACATGTCCAAGGTTACAGAGAAGGCGGGCTTCTCCAAAGATGTGTCCCTGACAAACATCTCAGCGAGGAAACATCTCGTAACCACTTGCCGCAAAGCCAGAGTCCCTGATGGAACGACAATGAAGGTACGTGTGATTGGGTCTCGATTTCGTTTTCCCTGCATATATTGTATGTATTTGTATGTTTGTAGTTTGAATGTATTTTGCATTACTCAACTAAAACACATTTAACGTCGCATCTTCCGCCCGAACTCTTCGTCTTACACCACGGCCTTGGACATCCTGGTAGAGCAAGAAGCCACTACACTGACAGCCAAAGGACCACGCTTGTCAACTCAGTCGTTCCCTGGGGCCAGTTGTATTTTATTCCAGGATTGTACCATTAATAACAACAACATGACTACCAAATAAAAAAATGCCTACTTTCAAGTAACTTCGTCTGCAGTGCCGGTTTGAGCGGTGTGAGCGCAAGTTGGTGTGTCTCATCGCCTCCCGGGTTTAATGTCATGTAATTCGCGTTTATTACAGTCTTGTATATTTGCATGGTGGTATTGGTTCTATTGTTAAATTTATTTTCAACCCGTGGTAGGTTAGTTAAAACTTGTTATTTATTCACGCACTGTGGTGATGTAGTGGGATTATAGCTGAGAAGACACCCATGGCAGTGTCGCCATAACCGCCACCTGTCAAGTTAAACAACCCATCGTCGTCAAGACGGAGCCTGCGTATGTCGCGCAGCCGGCTACCGTATTGCCCAGTTACATAGCGGCATTACAGCTGAAAAGACACCCATGTGTGTCATTAACCGCTATCCAAGCTGGACGTAGTAAAATAAAAACAAGAATTCAGTGGGACACTGATGATGACGAAAATCGACTTTGGGTCAAAGAGCATGTCTTTCTGAACATGGTGATCCAAAGTGAATGGTATTACAAATGGTCAAAACTGAATCTGAGAGGTCAATCTGGATCCGAGAGGTCAAATCTGGATCTGAAGGGTCAAATCTGGATCTGATGGGTCAAATTGAGATCTAAGGTGCAATTTGGGGTAAATATAGCTCTCAGATGGCAATTCTGCATGGCTGGTGGTTTGGGATACCAGCACATGCCAAATAGAGCTTTCTGTTGACAAAATAGAGCTTTCTGTTGACAAAATAGAGCTTTCTGTTGGCAAAGTAGAGCTTTCTGTTGGCAAAGTAAAGATTTTGCGACCTAAATAGAGCTTTCAGCGGGCAATTTGAGCTAAATATCGCACATAACTGGCAATTCGGGCTAAATAGTTACTATAACAGGAAATTGACGTACACTGAGCATCTAAGGGGCAATTTGGGTTAAACAGCGCGTATAACGGGCAACTTGGGCTCAATTGCGCGTAGCGGATAGGTGTCGGTTAAAAAACGCATGTAACACGCAATTTATGCTAAATAGCGAATATAACGGGAGATTTGAGCTGAACAGCGCATATAGGGGGCAATTTTGGATAAACAGCGCGTATACGGGAGAATTCGGTCTAAACAGCGCGTATAACGGGAAATTACAGCCAAATAGCGCGTTCATCCGACAACGTGCGCACCGCAGGCTCTATTTTGAGCAATGTGCAATGAACAATTAACGATATAAACGGAATTACAGGTAAAAGCGTCGTTTGTGCCGATGACGTGACGATGAGGTCATGTGACGCATCTTCCGCCCGCCAATTTAATGCCATATTAGAGTTTAAGTGAACATGACATTTTGTTCTCAAGAGCGATTGCTTGACTCGTTATGAATGGCGCTACGAATTTTACTGTTTATCTAATAAAGTTATACACGGCACAAACTGTCCCTGAATACGACCTGCAATTTCAAGCAAACTGAAAGTCGCCATACCTAATAATAGCCGAGTAATAGCTTACGTAAGATGTGTGATGTCATGGTGTTATGGTGACGTCATGACGTGACGCACGACAACATCCATGGGGCAGTATGCCAAGGTTTACTGCCACAACTTATTCAATTAAAGAGCTAGGCTATAGAAAGAATAGTCCTTCAGCTATGGCTTGGCGAAATGGCCAAAAATTGCATTAGTTTATCATTGCGGCGAGACGGAGACCGACGACAAGAACAAAGAACACTTCAGGCAAAGCGATACAGCAACTAAGCAGTTTCTTTCACTAGTTCTGTGAAGATGAATGCTCCCTACCATTTGTTGCAATGATCAGAGCTCTGGCATGTATTTCAAATTTTTGACGATTTTTTCATGATGGGCACAATCTCCATTCACTCATCATTGGCGGCCCCGCAAAGGTGTCGTCCCACTTCGAAGCGCTCTAGCGCCCTAACTAGGCAATATCCGCTGGATAAAAGCATTAAATAATCTGTAGTTGCTAATTGGCAACTAGATTGCAATGTTAGCATTTTTATTATTGACGATTTTTCTTTCAATGGCAAGAATCTGTATGTTTATCATTAGGCCAATGGCTTCGTTGCCATGGAAACAAAAAGTAATATTGAGATCGCCCTGTTTTTCTTATAACTTGCTTTGCACTGTGTGGCGAAGGAGACTGAAATAGTTTCGAGCTTGAGCGGAAGCAGGTCATATTCACTCAAGTTCATTTTTCCCCATCGGATCCAATGTTAAACGATTTCAACTATATACCGAAAAGTAATATGGCTATGTCACCGTGTTCGCATATTATGACCCAGCTTAGTATTATCCATCTACAGCTGCAAGCATTGAGTGATGGCTTGAATGGGACGCCCGTTGGAGCCTCTGCTAGCAGCAAGAAGCCGTATCTTTCACCATTGTCCAAATTTCAAAAAAATCCTGTGACGTCACTTTTTGCTCCAATTGCATATAGTAAGCATTGTGACTACTATGTATCATGTTTAACTAAGAAAAAAATCGCGGTGTTGCTTGATGGAGGCACTTGTGAAAGACACGACAAAACATTTTTCCCAGCCTAAAGATACAGCGCTTTAACATGGGAAGTCCCATAGAGAAATGCCGTCGGCCCTGGAACCGGAAGTAAGATAGGAACGTATCGTTTTTAGTTTGCAGCTACACGAGGTATCACTTTGCCTACAACATGACGCCAGTCGCGTATTTGTGTGATTTTTTTCCGATTTGAGACGATTTTTTGTAAGTACCGAAAGTGATGTCATCGTGACGTCACGTTACGTATCAGAAAACTCTAAGATTCGACACACCACATCTCAATTCATATTGTTTGACATGTTAGAACAACATAGCGATAGCTTGAATCTAAAGGTGTCAAAAAAACGTGACGTAACGGTGTCAAAAAACTGACAGTCATTTACTGCATTTTGCGCAAAAACTATGACCTCATTTTGCTCGAAAATGAGTATTACGCATCAAAAAGTGAACAATATATGAAAACGGCACCTTGGAGGGTAGCACATTCCGAAACTAACCAGAGATCTCCAACTTCAATATGTGCGGAGATATGAGCGTTTTTAGTTTTTTTTTCAAAAAATCGCTGTGACCTTGACCTTTGACCTTTCGACCTGCGTGACGAGAATGTTATAGCCCTATTGCCTAGCTATTAGATACTAAAGACTGCGAATCGATACATGCAGCCGTTAGCCTGGAAGGAGACTTCCATTTTTCCAGTGAGACAGACATACATACAAACATACAAGAACTCAGTGGGACACTGATGATGACGAAAATCGACTTTAGGTCAAAGAGCGTGTCTATCTAAACATGTTGATCGAAACCGCGACCGTCCACGATGAGTATTAAGGGAATTATGGCCATATCTAGATTCCAGTACATTGAGTACATATGCTCGGTCCCCTGGCTTGAACTTTACATTGAATGGGAGAGCGTGGTTTTGAGGTCAAGACGAAACCGCGACCGGCCACGATGAGTATTAAGGGAATTATGGCCATATCTAGATTCCAGTACATTGAGTACATATGCTCGGTCCCCGGGCTTGAACTTTACATTGAATGGGAGAGCGTGGTTTTGAGGTCAAGACGGGGCCTCGGAATTAGGTCAGCGGCTTGAGTGAATGGTATTACAAATGCTCGTGCCGACCTAGTGTGGACTTAAAAAAAAAAGTTAAAAGTTAGTGGCCCAAATGGTGTGTATTTGTTGCCCAAGGTCGTCTCTCACATTGCCGCTGCATGACATTTTTGTGAAATTTTCCCCAAATTTTGTTTCCGGATTTCCAGTGGGTATGTGTTGGGATGACAGCACCGTGGCCACTGGTCATTCATTAGAGGACTAAACAAAATCACCCCCTGAAGTGATCATGCGTGTATCGATGATGCCTTGGGTTGTCCTCCGCAAGTGGCGGTCCGCAGGGTCTTCGAATAGGGATGCGGGAGCTCTAATCAGGATTCGTGAGACCAATAGGGATCTAATGGGTCGATTAGGGTTTTGTGGGACAAATCGAGATGTGCAGGGTCGAAGTCGACGGTTCGAAACGGGACCCGTGGGACACATTGGTATACGACGGGTCAAAGCTGGTTTCGTTGAGTCCAATCTGGATTAGCAATGTTCAATCAGGATCACCAGGGTCGAATCGGGATCTGATGGTCAAATAGGGATGCGACGGGTCAATCTGCATCCCAGTTGTCAAATCTCTATCTGGCGGCTTCCATCAGGTTCTGAGGGAGTCAATAAGAATCATATGAGTCCAATCTTGATCCGACAGATTGAATCTGGATCTGATTGTCAAATCTTGATCTGCGGGGTCAATCTGGATCTGAGGTCAAATCTGGATCCGAGGGATCAAATCTGGATCCGAGGGATCAAATCTGGATCTGAGGGTCAAATCTGGATATGAGGGGTCAATCTGGATCTGAGAGGTCAAATATGGATCTGAGAGGTCAAATCTGGATCTGAGAGGTCAAATCTGGATCTGAGAGGTCAAATCTGGATCTGAGGGATCAAATCTGGATCTGAAGGGTCAAATCTGGACCTGAGGGGTCAATCTAGATCTGAGAGGTCAAATCTAGATCTGAGGGGTCAATCTGGATCTGAGAGGTCAATCTGGATCTGAGAAGTCAAATCTGGATCTGATAGGTCAAATCTGGATCTGAGGGGTCAAATTGGGATCTGAGGGGTCAATTAGTGCCTCCAGTTGACAATTTGGATCAAATAGAGGTTTCAGCGGGCAAAATAGAGTTTTAGCGAGTAAATTTGGCAAAGTAGGCCATTACACATACAATTTGGCCCAAATAGAGCTTTTAAGGTACAATCTGGGGTAAATAGTGCTTTCGCTGGGCCAAATATAATCTTCAGAGAGCAATTCAGCATAGATATCGGCGTGGGATAGCAACTTATTCCAAATATAGCTTTCTGTTTACTAAATAGCGCTTTCTGTTTACAAAATCGAGCTTTTTGTTGACAACATGGAGCTTTTGGTTCGCACAATAGAGCTTTCTGTTGGCAAAATAGAGCTTTTGGTTCGCAAACTAGAGCTTTCAGCATGCAATTTGAGCTAAATATCGCACATACCTGGCAATTTGGGCTAAATTGCAAGTATAACAGGACATTCTAGGTACACTGGGCATCTAAGGGGCAATTTAGGGTAAACAGCGCGTATAACGAGCAATTTGGGCTCAATTGCGCATGTAGCGGGTAATTGTCAGTTAAAAAGCGCATGTAACGCTCAATTTATGCTAAATAGCGAATATAACGGGCTTTTTGAGCTGAACAGCGCATATAGCGGGCAATTTTGGATAAACAGCGCGTATACGGGGACAATTCGGGCTAAACAGCGCGCATAACGGGAAATTTGAGCCAAATAGCGCATTCATCCGACAACGTGCGCACCGCAGGCTCTATTTTGAGCAATGTGCAATGAGCAATTAACCGATATTAACAAAATTACAGGTAACACCGTCGTTTGTGCCGATGACGTGAGGATCGCGTCGTGTAACGCATCTTCCGCCCGCCAATTTAATGCCATATTAGAGTTTAAGTGAACATGATTTTTTTTTCTCAAGAGCGATTGCTTGACTCATTATGAATGGCGCTACGAATTTTACTTTTTATCTAATAATACGTCATCGTGACGTGACATGACGTCATTTGACGTTTGCAAAAATGCTTAAGATGGCTTCTATTTCTTTAATATACCTACGTATCAACTGGGGCTATGACAGCTATTGCCAAAGTGGCTGAAAATGAAGCAAATCCAACATGTCGTAGGAGCACGTTAGCTATGACGTCATTTTTGACGCATCCCCTGCGCCAAAAAAGTTACACAGGGCATAAACTGTCCCTGAACACGACCTGCAACGTCAAGTAACCCGAAAGTCGCCATACCTTGTAATAGCTGAGTAATAGCCTACGTAAGATACGTGACGTCATGACGTCATGGTGACGTTATGACGTGACGCACGACAACGTCCAAGCGGCAATATGCCAAGCTTTACTGCCACAACTTATTCGATTAAAGAGCTAGGCGATAGAAAGACTAGTCCTTCAGCTATGGCTTGGCGAAATGGCCAAAAATTGCATTAGCTTATCATTGCGGAAACACGGAGACCGACGACAAGAACAAAGAACACTGTAGGCGAAGCGATATAGCAACCAATTTGTTTCTTTTACTATTTTTCTGACCATCAATGTTCCCTACCATTTGACGCAAACATCACAGCTCTAGCTTGTTTTTCTGATTTTTGACGTTGTTTTCAAGATGGACACAATCTCCATTCACTCATCATTGGCGGCCCCGCGAAGGTGTCGTCCCACTTCGGAGCGCTCTAGCGCCATAACTAGACAAGATCCGCCTAGTTAAAGCACTAAGTGATCTGAAGATGCTTATTGGCAACTAGTTGGCGAAAAGAATGCAATTTTAGCATTGTTATCTGATTTTTGACGATTTTTCTTTCAATGGCAGGAATCTGTATGTTTATCATTAGGCCAGTGGCTTCGTTGCCATGGAAACAAAAAGTAATACAGAGATCGCCGTGTGTTTCTTATAACTTGCTTTAAGATGATATTATCTCACTGTGTGGCGAAGGAGACTGAAATAGCTTGAACGAAAGTAGGTCATATTCGATCAAGTTCATTTTTCCCCATAGGATCCCATGTTAAACGATTTCGACTATATACCGAAAAGTAATGTAGCTATGGAACCATGTTGACAGATTATGACTCAGCTTAGTATTATCCATCCACAGCTGTAAGCATTGAGTGATGGCTTGAATAGAACACCCGTGGGAGCCTCTGCTAACACCAAAAAGCCGTATCTTTCACCATTGGTTAAATTTCCAAAAAATCCTGTGACGTCACTATTCGCTCTAATTGCATATGGTAAGCACTGTGGCTACTAGACGTCAGGTTCAACTAATAAAAAAATCCCGGTGTTGTTTGCTGGAGGCACTTGCGACATACATGACAAAACATTTTTTCCCAGCCTAAAGATACAGCCCTTTTAACATGGGAAGTCCCATAGAGAAATTCCCCCGGCCCTGGAACCGGAAGTAAGATAGGAACTATTGTTTTTAGTTTGTAGCTATACGAGGAACTACTTTTCCTACAATATAATGTTACTCTCGCATTTTTGTGATTTTTTTCAGATTTTTGATAATTTTTTGCAAGTACCGAAAGTGACGTCATCGTGACGTCACGTGACGTATCAGAAAACTCTAAGATTCAACACAAGTCATCACAATTCATATTTCTATGACATATTTGAACATCATAGCGATAGCTTGATGGCAAATGTGCCAAAAAGCAAAAAAACTGACAGAGGTCATTTAGTGCGTTTTCCGCAAAAAACTTATGACCTCGTTTTCCTCGAAAATGAGTATTCCGCATCAAAAAGTGAACAATACCGGAAAACTGCACCTGAAAGAGGGGCACATTATGAAACTAATCCGAAATCTCTAGCTTTAATATTAACGGAGATATAAGCGTTTTTAGTTATTTTTTTAAAAAATCACTGTGACCTTGACCTTTGACCTTTCAACCTGCATGACGAGAATGTTGTAGCCCTATAGCCTAGCTATTAGGTACTAAAGACTGCGAACTAATACATACAGCCGTTAGGCCACAAGGAGACTTCCCGTTTTCAGACATACATACATACATACATACAAACAAACATACAAACACGACCGACCGACATATGACGAAAATTGAAAATTTTCGTCATAACAAACACGACATATGACGAAAATTGAAACATTTCGTCATAACAAACACGACCGACTGAGATATGACGAAAATGGAAAATTTTCGTCATAATAATATCAATCACTGCTGTTTTCCTTCTTGTGTTCAGCGATCTGGGTCATAATTGACTATTTGACCGTTTATTGCCATTGAAGTATTTTATTGTCATCTCCGAAATCCTGCCTTCGGCTTGTGCTAAACCCATCTCGCACTCGAAGCAATGCCATATGCATATCGCGTTAGGGAAGCAGCGGGTTGGTCTAAAATAAAAGAACTACTGATCAACGAATGCACCAGTCAATTTGAAGCCCCAGGGTGGAGGGTGAGAAGGCATACGGATAGTACATGTGGATCTAATTTTGAAAAAAAATTATTTAATCCCCAGACAAGGGTCAAGTCGTCCCGTCTAACTTCCATGAAAACAACTCTCCCTGAAAAGCAGCTCCCTTTAAAATATATCATCCATTTATGTCGGACATATATATATATATATATGGGGCACCTTTAGTAGGAATGGCAAGACCAATGTCATACAGTCCCCTGTTCATATACGGCACCGGATATATATGCCATCGAAAACTGTAAAATTTCCATATATTTTGTGCTTTCTGATCCAACCCTGCCCCCCCCCCCCCCCCCCCCGCCTGGAGCTTAATGGTGACATTTCATTGTCTTGAAATTTGCAAGTTCTGACAAGATCAGACCACCTAGCTCAGTTCAGCTCGGCTCGATTGATTACACCGTGACACTTAGAGGATTCAATATTTGCAAAAACTGTTCATTATCAAGATTTTTCCGTTCTTAAATTTTATTTAAATAAAGAACACTTACGTTAATAAAACAGGGCCAGGTCTGTTTTTCGGGTTATTCTTTCAGATAATGAACACCTAAGACAAAGGCGTGACGTCACACAATTTTTAAAATCTTACTAGGCCTATACTATATACTATTAGAATGTTATCTGTTAATATATGTATATATATATATATATGCTCACGTATTATAGCCGATTGCCACTTCTTGTCCTGTTCTTGTCCTCTTCTGCTTGGTCTTCCAATTATTCGGAGTAAGCGATAAACAAGCGACCTGCGCGCTCAAGATTGACGAATCAAGCCCGATGTCTGTACGCTTTCTCGTGTAATATAGCTGAGAGCCGTGTTTGGGGTCGTCAAACTCTCCGTTACCAAGTAATATTGATCGTTTGAAGCCACGTCCTGGCGGCGGATTTGGCTAATGTCCAACCAATCAGCATTCTCCTGCGCCACCCACATGGAGCCAGCGAAGGCGAGTTTCTGGAAGAGATGCTTTGTGCCGCTTTCCCTTTTGCAGAAACACTGCTGCGTGTTTGGACATGAATGCCTGCGTGACAGCGGTAGGTCTCTGCCACGTGCGCAGTAAATCGACTGACACCGAGGGGGGAAGGGCGGGGGGGGGGTCCGCATCGCCTACTAATAAAAAAAAATGTGTCCAACTCAGCCCGCTGCTCGCCTACCTAATCTCTTCCGCAGACTGCTGCTGCGAGGCGCTACCGCGGCTCTGCGTATACAGTCTGTAACTGCCCGCCATTTTCTGTAAGAAATTCCGTACAACTACGTCATACGCGTCATAGCCCCCTTCCCAGCAGGGCGGTAAACAATGGCGGAAGATGGATGTTCGACAATCAGCCATTCGAATCACAAATGTGAGTAAAATGCTAGTTAAAATTGAGATTAGGTTAATTAAATATGGTAACGTGCACACATGTATCTTACGCAAAGTTAATGTGTCGAATTTGAACGTTTTCACTGCTAATATGTAGCCATAACTGCAGAATTAGCAACAGGCAAGGCAGCGGTAGGCGGTTTCGGCTACCACGGCAGTGGGGAAGGTAAGGTTAGGGAGGGGAGAGGGAGGGAGGGGGGTGCGATGTGCGGGGGGTGGGTTGCTAGAGGGATACCCTCGATCGAGGAAGGGGGGTGAAGAGGGTGATCACTTCAGATGGTAATAGAATTTTTTTAAAAGGTGAGGCTTATATTTTATTTACTAACAGTTAATAATTTAACTGTAGGAAAATGAATTTACTTTTGCAAGGGGTTGGGGGGGGTGCGGGTATGGATTGTTAGAGGGATATACCCTCGAGGGGAGTCGAGATGTGCCTATTTAGGGGGTAATAGATCTAATATTAAATAAATTTAACCAAAAAATGTTAGTATAGATATGATAAATGTATTTAAATTATTTTTAGTTAATTTATTTTACAAAGAAGGAAAAATTGCTTTTCAGATAAGAAATATACAACAATAGTCAAGTTTTAGGGAAGCAATTATACTACTTGGAACTGATCAAATAAGTCTATAGTCTGCAATTAATTGCATGGAAGATATATGTATGCCAGCCTGAGTTATTTAATCATTGTAAGTGATTGCCATCGTTAAATAGCGATGTTCATGTCAAGTCAATGGACTTTAAGAATTGAAACATTTCTAATATTAGATGAGTTGTAACTTTTGAAACGTACCGCCAGTAATTTGTATGTAAATATCCAAGATTAATGGAATATGCTGTACTACTGTCATTCATAAAATGAAAACAAATTAGCTAAAAACAGAAAATTGTAATCTTTCTATCTGTCACTATTTTGTTACAGGTCCAAAAAAAATCCATAACAAGTAGTCTTGCTTGCATGTTAATAGTATTATCACTCATTTAAATTTAACGTATGGATTAAAGTAGTGACATATAACACCACCACTCCAGGATTATATTGCATAAACCACATGGACGAAAAATGGGTTCTACATCATTGATATGTGTATTATCAGTGTTTATGTTCATGATGCATGATAAATGTAAAATGATGAAAATCAATTATTCAATTCAAGACATACTTGATTCAAGTTTTTTATACATTATTGACACATTTGCTGCCATTATCCATTTACTATCACAGACAACCAATGCTATTAACTACATCAAGTGGTACACTGTACTGTAAAAGTACAGGGAAAATTATTTAGGTCAAGGCACATTTATAAATATGACTGCCTGTGGTATATAAGCTCATTCCATTAGAAAATTGTTTAGTTGTAGGATATTTATATGTGATTTATGATAAGGCCAATTAAATATTTAGATTCATTCTTGAGAAGGACTGGCTCTTCCCTTCATTCTCTTGTGGCAAATCCTGGTCATAGAAAACTATTGCTCAGGCCATTTTAGCAAATAGTTTAGAAGCATCCAGGCCATTTTGGCAAATGGTTTCTAATCTTGCAACCAACCTAAGTAATACATGTGCATTGGTTTGGCTATCTCTGTCTTACATGATTAGCCAAAATGACCAAGCCCTGTTTAGTTTGGACAACTTAGTCTTGAACGATGAGCTAAATTAGCCATAATGAATTTGAGGGTAGCATTACTCCAGATACGTCTTCATTTAAAGCACACCTGATTGGGGTAGTGATTGGGTGTGGGATGGATAGTAATGGATCCTTACCAGGCTAACTATGGGCTGGAAGTTGCACTTTTTGCAATATTTAATCAACATGTGGGTATAAATACATACTTTAGGGCTGTAGCACTACTGAATCTTAATCTCAACCTTTGCTAATTTTGACTGAACACAATCAATAAGGCAAGCTCATTTCAGCAAGAACAATATGTTATAGGCCTTGGCTGATTTACGTTTAACCCAAGCTCGTTGCAGTCTTAAATTCATTTGCAAACCCACAGTAAATAACAGTTTTGCAACATATCCTTTCTGTTTTCATTGTCTTCCTTTCTGACTGCTCCACATAGCAACCAGCTCTTGGATGCTGACAAAATTTAAAAGCAGTCCACTTATAAATCTAAGAATCAGTTTCTTTTCTGTTGTTTTTATCATATGCAAAACTGTCTTTGATACAAATTGTTGAGGAGAAACCCATGTAGAATTCATATCTCTGGGGTATTTTTGGTCTCTTATGTAACTGTATCTTGTCTGAATCTGTATGCATACTTCTTATCTGATTTATTTAATCCAATTGGTTACATCATCTCTGTAAGAAAAAGGTAAATATGAACAAAAATGAATGATAAATTTTATTTGTTATTATGTTACGCCTGGTTACCTTATAGACCATGTAAGTCTTAATCTTAAGTATTGTATTTACGAAAGAATGATATAATAATAACTTGACTATATATTTCTTAATAATAAGATTAATTTCAGTATTCTGATCAAGTTATGCAGCTGTTTTTTTGTGGTTTACATGAATCCCAGATTAGAATGAACATATTCTATCAAATTATTTAACAGTCTAAACATGCTCGTGGATGCCTATACTTTTTGTTTCCTGTCAGTGTCCTGTTTATGGGGCGGATCTAGGGGGTGTTAGAGGGGTTGCATCCGCCCCCCCTTGACAATTTGTAGATTCAACCCTTAGCCGAATTCCACCCCACCCCCCCTCCCCCGGTTGTAAAAAAGTGGTGGACCCCGCGGTCATTTTCGGCCCCCCCCCCCCGCATTTTTGTCTTAGTGAACCCATCCCCCCCCCCCCTTTCCACAATCTTAGACCCGCCCCTGCTGTTAATGCGATCTGCTGATCAGGTTGGATTCTCCTTTGCCGTTAGCTTTGGTCAAGGTAGTGGCTGTCTTTCAACGTATCGCCGCGCAGAGACACTGTCATCTTGTTTTAAATACGTGAAATGCATGCTTAACTCTCGATAGATCGAAATGTGCAAGACAATTCTGTCCAAATTTCAATAATCTCAAATAATTTCTTTCATTTGTTCACCAGTGGCAGCGTACTTTTCGTCAGCACGACACTTTCGAAAGGGCTTCCACGGTAAATATAGCTCAGCCAATGAGCCAATGCGGAGTCTCGTATCTCGGCCCGCAGCCAATGATAGCCGTGCACAAATTGGGCAGTGACGGACTCTACTCGGGTGAGGGGAGTCCATGAAGCAGACGACTGTATCAAGTTACACAATCGACTGCCGATTCCCGAACCATGGCCCGCTACTCTATGACTCAAATCAAAGTTGGGCACCCTGCCAACGATGACAATGAACCCCTGACTCCACTCCCACCCCCACCCACACCGACCCTCCCCCCTTCTAATGCAACACGGCTTCACTGACCACGCGATGCATCAACGACCTTACGGGTTCAAACTGGTGCCCGATTACATCATCAGTTAATTCGGTGCTTACTTCAATTTCTTCGTCCCACTCGCCAGAAGTTTGTTGTTGCTCCGCCATGTTGTAAACATTTGGAAGTACAATCAGCGTAAAAACTCTAACGCGATGTAATTAAGTAATTCAACCGCTTCGATATTATAGCTTCTGGTGGTAGTAGTCGTCTAAACCTACTGGTCGCTGTATCGCCGGTGACGTCATCATCAGCGCGCTGAGGCGCGTGCAAGTTCCCCGCACGGTGGCGCTACGCTGTTAAAAATTCTTGAAACACGGTCAAATCAGCTGTAATTTCTTGCAACATTATAGTTTTCAACAACCAAACATAAAAATAACGAGCTTTGCCTATTTAATACAGCAAAACCAATCTTGTACCGTTTCGAAAAAGTTATAATTGTGACAGAACTCTTTCTTTTCATCACCTGATTTCATGTGTCATTAGGCTTAGGCTGGGTCCCAGCACTAATTTGTAGAAATGCGCGACGCATTTTTCCTATCAATTTGCGCAGTGCCGCCCTGGCGAGCGAGTGCGAAAATGCATTCAGGACGTAGGCGACAACATATAAGATATAATGGAGCCTTGGCGGAGTGAGTCGAAGGCAGAGAGTGAGGCGGGTACCCATGGCAAGTTGGGTGGTCGTGCAAAAGTGCTTGAAACTTTACTAATGAGCACTTTAAGTTTTGTGTAATGTTTAGTTTATGCTCTATAGTTTAACTGGAAATGTAAATAATATGGGCCCGACATTTCCCTTTAATAAAACACGGCCAGGTCTGTTTTCCGGGTCATTCTTTCAGATAATGAAAACTTAAGACAAAGGCGTGACGTCACACATTTTTTTAAATCTGACCATAGTATATACTATTAGAATGTTATCTGTTAATATATGTATATATATATTTATACTCACGTATTATAGCCGATTGCCACTTCTTGTCCTCTTCTTGTCCTCTTCTGCTTGGTCTTCTAATTATTCAGAGAAAGTGATAAACAAGCGACCTGCGCGCTCAAGATTCACGAATTGAGCCCGATGTCTGTAAACTCCCTTATTTCATATAGTTGAGAGCCGCGTTTGCCTAGTAACACTGAGAAAGATCGATTGTCTCCAATCGTTTGCAGTCACGCCCTTGCGGCGGATATGAAACCCGAGAAGGCGAGGTTCTGGAAGAGACTAGCCAACAAAGACCAGCCAAGCGGGAATCCCCACGCTTTGTGCCGCTTTCCTCTTTGCAGAAACACTGCCGCGTGTTTGGACATGAATGTATGGGTGACGTTCTGCAAACACACATCGCCAGGCTGACTCGTGCTGTCAAATTCGTCCTGCAAAGAGGGAAGATACAGAACCACTACCCCAGCGGGCAAAACTGGTTTAGAAGACGTCAACCTCACGTCATTTGAGGACGTCGAAATGACGTCCTTATCTGGTTTTATGCGCCAATTGAAATGACGTCATTTTGCCACGTCTTTAAAGCGTCATTTTTCGACGTGACTATTCGACGTCATAAATACGTGATTATTCGACGTCGTAAAAACGGGACATTTCGACATCGTACAGACGTAACTATTCGACGTCATACATCCGTGATTATTCGACGTCTTAAACATGTGTTTATTTGACGTTATAAATTTGACGTCATTATTCGACGTCTTACACACGTGATTAAGCGATGTCTTAAAATAGTATTACTACAGTAATACTAAAGTTATCTTGACTATAGCAAGGGGTTTTCAATGAGTGAAGTACTGCCATTTATTGGGGTCTCTTGGGTACAGTTGGTATACCACGGTACAGACAAGAGTCACAAAAAAAGCAGAATAACGAATCCAATATTGATAATCCACTTTTCCAAATATATATTATAAAAATCTTGACCTACCCAACATTAAATATTCAGCATCCGTAAGAGTAGCAATTTCATAAAAAGTAATATTTGTTCTGGGATATATACTTTGACACATACCTACAAATATTATCTAACTCGTGGAGCTTAATTCTTCTACTCAATGCAATTAATGTCAATGCACTAACAAACTAAGAGAAATATTACAATATATACAGTGGTCCCTGCGTTATACGACTTCTGTTCTGCCAGCCCGAAAAGACCGTATAACGGAGGGAGTCGTATAATAGAGGGATGCCCCGAGATGGACAGTTTTCGCTCAAATATCACCACGCACTCAAAAAGCACTATAATACAGCTTCAGAGTGCAAGTCTAGCTCTTTTCCCCACTTACACCTGATTGCATCAGCATTCAGTCAAACAATGATGCTATGTTAATCGTTTCGCCAGCTCAGTGCAGTTGAATAGCATCGACACGTTGCTCCAAAGTTAAAACCCTTCACTTGCGTCCATTGTGTAAATGTATGTGTTGACTCAAGTACTTAGTCTCTTCAGCAGACTGCCGCTGCGCGGCGCTACCGCGGCTCCGCGTATACAGTCTGTAACTGTCCACCATTTTCTGTAAGGAATTCCGTACAACTACGTCATACGCGTCATAGCCCCCTTTCCATCAGGGCGGTAAACAATGGCGGAAGATGGATGTGCCTCAACCAGCCACTCGAGTCACAAATGTGAGTAAAATGCTAGTTAAGATTGTGATTAAGTTGATTAAATATGGTAACGTGCACACATGTATCTTACGCAAAGTTATTATGTCAAAATTTAACGCTGTCACTGTTGAAATTTAGCCATAACTGCAGAATTAGTCACAGGCAAGGCAGCGGTAGGCGGTTTCGGCTACCAGAGCAGAGGAAGGGAGGAGGTGGGGGGGGGGGGGGGGCGTGCGACGTGGTTGGGGTGGGGGGGTGTGCGACGTGCGGGGGGATGGGTTGCTTCGATTGAAAGATACTTTCGATCGAGGAATGAGGGTGAAGTGGGTGGTCACTTTAGATGGCAATAGAATATTAAAAAGGTGAAGCATTTTATTTACTGGTAAGTTAACTGTAGGAAAGTTAATTTACTTTTGCAAAGGGGCGGGGGGGGGGGGGTGCATGTGGTGGTTTTGGGTTGTTGGAGGGATATATTCTCGAGGGGAGTCAAGATGTGCCCATATGGAAAGGCAATGAGATTAATACCGAATAAATTTAACCACAAAATTTCAGTCTAGATATGTAAATGTATTTAATTCATTTTTAGTGACTTCATTTCATAAAGAAGGAAAACTTGCTTTTCAGATAAGAAATATACGACAATTTTCAAGCTTCAAGGTAGTAATTGTACTGCTTAGAACAGATCAAATGAGTTCATAGTCTGCAATGAGTTGCATAGAAAATATATATGCCAGCCTAAGTTTTTTTAAATATTGTAAGTGCTTGCCATTGTTGAATAGTGAGGTTCATGTCCAATTAATGGACTTGCATTTATTGAGTTAATTTAAGAATTGAAACATTTCTAATATTAAATAAGTTGTTACTTTTGAAATGTATCACTACTAATTGGTATGTGAAATATTCTAGATTAATGGAATATATTTTGTACTACCTGTATTCATAATGAATGAAGTATCGGTACTTTGTTTTCACATGAAAAGTAGCCTTGCTTTTATGTTAATTGTATTGCTCATTTTCAACTTAATGTATATACATTAAAGAAGTGACAGAAAATACCACCACTCCAGAATTATATTGAATGATGTGATCTGCATAAATCACATAAATGCAAAATGGGTTCTATCCATCATTGTTATGTGTATTATCAATGTTTATGTTTGTGATGCATTATAAACGTGAAATAATTAAAATAAATGATTCAATTTGATCAAGATTTATTTTATTAAAGTGTTTTATACCTTATAAATACATATTGCTGCCATTATTTATTTACTTTCGCAGACAACCAATGCCATTAACTACATCAAGCAGTACACTATACTGCAAATAATTTAGGTTAAGGCACATTTATAAATATGACTACCTGCGGTATATAAGCTCATTCCATTGAAAAGTTATATTTTCTTGCAGGACATTTATACGTGACTTATGCTAAGGCCAATTAAATGTTCAGATTCATTCTTGAGAAGGACTGGCTCTTCACTTCATTCGTATGTGGCAATTAAGTCCTGATCATAGAATACTGTTGCTCAGGCCATTCTGGCAAATGGTTTACAATGATCCAACCAACCTCAATAATACAAGATCATACAGGTGCTTGTTTTGGCTATTTACATCTTACATGATTAGCCAAAATGACCAAGCCCTGTTTAGTTTGGACAATTTACATTTGAATGATGAGCTAAATTAGCTATAATTAATTTAAAGCTAGCATTACTCCAGATATGTCTTCATTTAAAACACACTTGATTGAGGTAGTGATGGGGTGTGGGATGCATGGAAATGGATTCTTACCAGGCTAACTATAGGATGGAGGTTGCACTTTTCGCAATATTTAATCAACATGTGGATATAAATGCATACTTTACTGAATCTTTAATCTGACCCTTTACCAATTTTGATTGAACACAACTAATAAGGCAAGCTCATTTTAGCAAGAGGAATTTCTTATAGGACTTGCCTGATTTCCAATTGCAAAATAAAAATATGTTCAAACCAAGCTCATTTACTTTTTACATTCATTTGCAAATCCACAGTAAATAACAGTTTTGCAACATATTATTTTTGTTTACGGCCAAAATCCACTCTGAGGGGGTATTTTTTCGCGGCAATCCGCTCTATGAACGCCCATTTTCTGAGTCCCCTTCCCCCTCCCCCGGTCGCAAGTTTTCAAATATCCGCTCTATAGGGGTATTTTTTTCATCCTAAATGCCCGCTCCCTCAGGTATCAAGGGGCACCCGCGGACCCCGCCCCCCCCCCCCCCCCCCCACCAGATCCGTATAACAGATTAATAACAGATTAATGCGATCTGCTGATCAGTTCGAATTCTCCTTTGCCGTCAGCTTCGGTCAAGGCAGTGGCTCTCTTTCAATGTATCGACGCACATAAACACTGTCATTTTGTTTTAAATACATAAAATGCATTCTTGACTCGATAGATGGAAATGTGCAAGACAATTCTGTCAAAGTATAATCTCAAAGCGTGTCTTTCATTTGTTCACCACTGCCGGTCGCAGTGTTTACTTTTCGTCTGCACGCCAGTTTCGTAAGGTCTTCCCCGGTAAATATAGCTCAACCAATGAGAATGCGCGATACGGCGGGGTCTCTGATCTCGGCCCGCAGCCAATGATAGCCTTGCACAAATTGGGCAGTGACGGACTCCCCTCGGGTGAGGGGAGTTCGTGGAGCAGACTACTCAAGTACTTAGACATGGGTCCTCGGGCTTTGCCCTCGGACTCCCTTACTATCCTGTAATGTCGTTTTCCGAGGTCATTAACTTATGTAACATCGACGTCCTCATGACTCAAACCCACTACATTACAGAAAAATAAGGTCGTGAGAGAACAATAGAGTGACGTCATCAGTGGATTTTACTTATATCGAATGTACAAACCAGGTGTGAATAATACTGAGGCCCACTTAGACGTTTGTTCGTTAACAACCAGTCAGATTAGCCGAATGTGTTGCTTGTTTAGAGGCAATCGAGTCGACTGTCACACCACGCCGTGCCGACATGTAGCGACTTAACCTGTTAACAAATGGATTGAATTGTGTGCCGGTCGCATAACGAGTCGAAATGTCGGTCGTAAGTCGCGTTAACGAGAGAGTCGCATAATAAAGGGGCTTTAACATGTAAAAGTGTCCGTACACAGCGAAAAGACCGGATAACGGAGAGAGTCGTATAATGGAGGGACCGTATAATGCAGGGATTACTGTATATACATGTACAATATAATATTACATTAAGAAAAACAGTAAATACGTTCATTAGAATTGCACAAACATTTTATATCTTGCATAGGGAGTCAATACCAAGAATTTGTTCAGAGTAAATAAAATGTCATACCACTAGTCCCCAAATGCAAGTCAAAAGGTGGCTGCAAGTCATGATTCTGCAATTTACCTTATAATTATATCACTCAAAATCTTCGCAAATATTAATTACTGTCACAAAAGTATGATTACACATTCCCATGATAGCGACTAAAGTGTGAATGGGAGTCTTCTTAACCAATGTCAATGCGTTTTTTTTCTTGTCAGTTCATTCCGCACAATACAGCCTCAGTTTCCTTCTGTTGGATCATGCCCTAATATGCACATCAGCTCCTGATGGTCTCCATATTGAACCTCCTTGCTTATGATGGTCTCCATATTGAACCTCCTTGCTTATGATGGTCTCCATATTGAACCTCCTTGCTTATGATGGTCTCCATATTGAACCTCCTTGCTTATGATGGTCTCCATATTGAACCTCCTTGCTTCTTCTTGGCCAGCTGGGAGTTGTGACGCTTGCTTTGATGCACCTTTCATGATCTGAAAAAGTATTCACACAACCGGAACACTATCACTGGCTTCTTGCTTTGCAGTAAATACTGCACCAACGGGAGCTGGTTTTGTTCCCAGTTTGAGTTCAAAAAGCAATCTTCTGATTTCTAGTCAGTCACTCTACTTATAGATTAGACTAAAGGGGTGATCCCTCTAGCCGAGGCCAGTAGGAGTGGTTTGATTCACTAGTACATAGACATAAAATAATTAGATATATCTGATAGTGTTATATATGTTTACTAATAAATGTATTTATTACATGCTAAAAGTAAAAACTGAAGGAAATTTGCAAATTTGTATGGCACATAGTGCAGAAGAAAACCATACTTATTCACATGTGAGGTAGTAAAGCAAGGTCAAACATAAGTAAACATTTTTTCCATATGATTGAATGCTTCTATCAAGTATCAAGTTTAGATAGAAGGTGGATATCCATTTCCAAGATTTTAAGCGATCTATGTTATATCTCTCAACAGATCAGAGCGCCTGTGATTTTTGTCTTTTCGTCAGCATGCAGTCACTGGTCTGAATGATTGCTACGTACTTTCTAAATAATTGTTTGAGTGTAACAAAAGAACAAACACAAACAACAAGTAATATGATGACAACGGTTCGAATGCACATGTCAACAAAAATTGTTTACATATGCTTCATACTAATTACTATTATAGAGTAGTCAACCAAAAAACTGCATGCACAATCACAAAGGTTAATACAAGAATTGTATTAGCTACTCCTTCCTATTTTGTATGGCTAAAAGCTATCATACGAAACCTTTGCACCACATGTATTATTACATTTATTAAGCAGAAAGTAAAATAAATCTCAAAGAGAATGTTATAAATGGTATAGCCTGAAAACAAGACCTACTGTTGTAGGCTATAAACCGGTAGATTTAACCTCAAACATTTAAATGAATAAAAAAAGGGCCTTCGAGATTTTTCTGGCACATTTTTTTCATTTTTCCAGGAACTTGAGAAGGGAGGGGGGGGGGTCCATTGAAACTTGTGACTGGCAATGGGGTCCACTTCTCCGATGGCCTAAATTTGGCACTGAAAAATAGCATTCTTCCAAAAAAAGTTTGTGCATATCAAATCAAATACGCCCAAATCAGCCGAAAAACACCCGGAAAAGTGCTAAGTGTACGAGAAGGCTATCTCTACTACAATAATTGACCACAACATTGGCACAACATATCGTTAAAATAGCCATAAAGAGCAAATACGCTATCTCTCCACCACAAATCAAATTTGGGCGGGAAAATAAACATTCGTAATTTTAGGTATTTTCTCTACATTGTTGGGTTGCACCCTATAGGCAGTTACATAGTACGGCTTCTGAGCTTCCCTTTCATGTATATATTATACGCAGGCGATCCTTATTTCGTATCGAACGGGTCGAAAACATTTGACGATTTAAAAAATGTTGGTCTATTTGCCAAAGTCAAATCTTGTCCTATTCCAATCGATATTGATCTAATCGGTATTTATTCATGTACGGTACTCAATTTGACACAGTTTTTAATCTAACCCTGTGACAAATGGACCGTTAAAAGTGGCCAACGGACACAAATTACAGACTAGGGGGGGTTCAAATTATCCTAATTTGCAGCAAACTCCACCATTCTTACAAAAACATTCCCACCATGGTATGATCTTCACCTTCGAATAAGTTAATAACCTTGACCTATTACATAAGATACTCGAAGGCAGGTTCCAAGGTCCATGGCAAGGGTACGAAAAGACAGCAAATGTCGTTTTTGTATGTATATTGTTACCCCATTTGTAAAGTTGATTGCGACCTCATTTTTTATCTGATAAGAGCCCAAATACGCACATTGGCCCGTCAGAAACCATTAGTAATATACTGTTGCATGACTAACTTACTTGTTTTAGCCACAATAAATACGCTTTTCCCCAAAATGGACTTTTTTAAAGACAAAATTAAACTCTATATCTTTCATCGAACCTTATATTTTTTGAAAGGGCACATGCAAAGACAGTTTCTGTCCAAAAAATGAAAATATAACTTCATATATTATCCTAAAAAAATTACGACCCTTTCACTCCAATTTTTAGCAAAGTCTTTTTCAATCTGACCCTGTGCCAAACGGAACATTTAAAGTGGCAAACAGATACAATTAACAGGCTAGAGGGGTCAACTTATCATAATCATCTGCATGCAACAAATTCCACTGTCCTGTGTTCCTTATTTTGGCAGTCGTGGAACATAAATATTCCAGTATCGACTGATTCCCCTAGTTTTGAATAATAGAATGACAGTGTCTACCAATATATATATTTCATGATAATATGAGGTTAGTCCTGGTATTTATGATATTTGTGATCATAATAATATTTCGTATGTATAATATTTACCATGATAATCTGAAGGTATTCGTGGTCTTAACCATGATATATCAGGATTAAATGTGGTGATATGTAGTTTATACCATGATATCCTGATTTACCATGCTACATATCATTATATTTTTAACTGGGATTCGGTCTTACATAGGTGATTATTCGACGTCTTAAGTAAACGCGTGATTAGTCGACGTCTTAAGTAAACGCGTGATTAGTCGACGTCTTAAGTAAACGCGTGATTAGTCGACGTCTTAAGTAAACACGTGATTAGTCGACGTCTTAATTAAACACGTGATTAATCGACGTCATAAATACGTGATTATTCGACGTCTTAAGTAAACGCGTGATTAGTCGACGTCTTAAGTAAACGCGTGATTAGTCGACGTCTTAAGTAAACGCGTGATTAGTCGACGTCTTAAGTAAACGCGTAATTAGTCGACGTCTTAAGTAAACGCGTGATTAGTCGACGTCTTAAGTAAACACGTGATTAATCGACGTCATAAATACGTGATTATTCGACGTCTTAAGTAAACGCGTGATTAGTCGACGTCTTAAGTAAACGCGTGATTAGTCGACGTCTTAAGTAAACGCGTGATTAGTCGACGTCTTAAGTAAACGCGTGATTAGTCGACGTCTTAAGTAAACGCGTAATTAGTCGACGTCTTAAGTAAACGCGTGATTAGTCGACGTCTTAATTAAACACGTGATTAATCGACGTCATAAATAGGTGATTATTCGACGTCTTAAGTAAACGCGTGATTAGTCGACGTCTTAAGTAAACGCGTGATTAGTCGACGTCTTAAGTAAACGCGTGATTAGTCGACGTCTTAAGTAAACGCGTGATTAGTCGACGTCTTAAGTAAACGCGTGATAAGTCGACGTCTTAAGTAAACGCGTGATTAGTCGACGTCTTAATTAAACACGTGATTAATCGACGTCATAAATACGTGATTATTCGACGTCTTAAGTAAACGCGTGATTAGTCGACGTCTTAAGTAAACGCGTGATTAGTCGACGTCTTAAGAAAACGCGTGATTAGTCGACGTCTTAAGTAAACGCGTGATTAGTCGACGTCTTAAGTAAACGCGTGATTAGTCGACGTCTTAAGTAAACGCGTGATTAGTCGACGTCTTAAGTAAACGCGTGATTAGTCGACGTCTTAATTAAACACGTGATTAATCGACGTCATAAATAGGTGATTATTCGACGTCTTAAGTAAACGCGTGATTAGTCGACGTCTTAAGTAAACGCGTGATTAGTCGACGTCTTAAGTAAACGCGTGATTAGTCGACGTCTTAAGTAAACGCGTGATTAGTCGACGTCTTAAGTAAACGCGTGATTAGTCGACATCTTAAGTAAATGCGTGATTAGTCGACGTCTTAATTAAACACGTGATTAATCGAAGTCATAAATACGTGATTATTCGACGTCTTAAGTAAACGCGTGATTAGTCGACGTCTTAAGTAAACGCGTGATTAGTCGACGTCTTAAGTAAACGCGTGATTAGTCGACGTCTTAAGTAAACGCGTGATTAGTCGACGTCTTAATTAAACACGTGATTAATCGACGTCATAAATACGTGATTATTCGACGTCTTAAGGACGTAATTATTCGAAGTCTTAAAACAGTTATCTTTCGACATCGAAAAAGAGCGATTACTTGACGTCCTAAAGACGTGATCAATCGAGGTCGTGAAGACGAGTATTCGGAAGTCATGAAGACGTGTACGCATCCGAGGCCGTAATGAATTTAAGCAGTTCGTCGACGTAACATTCGTCACTTTTCAGTCAACAATGTCTCTTTCAAATATGGCTGGTCAATAATTCGACGAGATTTCAACCCGAATATGACGTCATAATCTCGTCATGAACTGAACCAGTTCGTCGACGTAAGATTCGTCACTCGTCGGTCATCAGTGTGACGTCAATTCAGGTTGAAATGTGCTTAACCAAACACTAGACGAGATTTTAACCAGAATATGACGTCATAACCTCGTCATGAACTCAACCAGTTCGTCGACGTGAGACTTGTCATTCTTCGGTCGTTAATTGACGTTGAATTGTGGTTGACCCAAAACGTAAAAAAAAGACCCAACCAGTAAAAGACGTCATAATCTCGTCGAGTGCCCAGTGGGACGCAAGGCAATTATGTGAGTATTATTGTGTGCGTTCTTGCAGGGCAATGCTGTGATTCGTGTGTCATTGACACGCGTTATAACACGCTGGTAATTTAATAATAATTCCGTATAGTTTAATGCAGCTAGGTTTTTGATAAACCAGTGTGCCGTCTCTCTAATTTTGTTCACCACTATTTGCCCTTTCTCAAATACAATAGATGGCTGGCTGATTGCATAGTCAAATGGCAAAATTTAGTTTTTGTCGTGTACTTCGACACTTATATCTCGAGTATCGTCGTGATTGTCTTCCCTCTTGGTATGACATGTTTAGGTAACACATTCCATTTCCAGTAACACACTTCCATTTTCGTTGCCTGCGAAACATTTTAGGCATATCTTGGCAAGACAAGATCACGAATGCTAGAGAAGTGTTAGCCAGGGCCAACCTACCAAGCATTCTGGCTCTTGTGAAGCAAAGTCGTCTACGCTGGCTTGGGAACGTTCGTCGTATGCAAGATGAGCGCATTCCCAAGGACGGCCAAAGCTTAGGTTTAAGGATGTTGTAAGCGGGACATGAAGGCTTTCGGCATTGATCCAGATTCTTGGGAGGATCTGGCATCCCAAAAGAGGGGATGGGCACGTGTCGTGCGTGAGGGAATGGCCCGCCACGACGGGGTTTGGTTTGTGAAACTGGACTTGAAACGCCAATCTAGGCGTCCACCAATGAGCACAAACCAAGATCTATCGACAGGTCACCGTTGCGACGACTGCGGTAAGCTCTGTCGATCACAGACAGGATTATTCAGTCATAAGCGTAAATGCCGTGTTACGAATCGTATAACTTAAACCAAAACAAAGCCGCAAATCCATCGTCTTTCGCAGACGGACGGATGCCAACCAGCGTGCCAACCAGGTAACACATAATAATGTTTATGTGTAAACTCGCGAAATCAGACAATATGAATGCGTCTATTGCAGAAAACGGCCACCGGCCAAAGTGGGAACATAGTGCAATTATGTTGTCAGAAATTGGACTTGGTCAGGTGAGGAGGGAGAAGCGGAAGCGGCGGATCTAGGAATTTGATTGGGAAGGGGGAAGGATAAAACAATGCGACGGGGAGGGGGGGGGCGAATGATATGATAAGATAAGATAAAATGAAGTTTGACTTAACGTCGGTATGTAAAAGTCAACAATGAACATTATCACACGTGCTATTGACCGACAATGATAAAATGACATGAGCGGATGAGATATATGTACATATGAAAATATAACAACCTTTGCATCTCATAAAACCGTACCCATTAGCTGTGTTGCATAAAGTGCACGAATTACAGTGACGCAAGAACACATCCGAGGTTGACAGCGTTGTTTTAAATTCCTTGGCAGATTTAGCTAGCTTCGTTTTGCTTGTTAAGCATGTTCCATAACTTGCTACCCTTATACTTCCCTGAATTATGGCCATAAACTGTTATCTTAATGCGTGGCACACATATATTTGGCCCATTTTTTAAAATGTAATTGCTTTCCTTCACGTTATACATGTCATGAAGATAACTGGGCCCAATCTTGCTGATACTCTTGTAAACATCTAATGATATGCAGCGCAATCTAAGTGAAGAATTATTCATCTCTCTATATATAGAGCCGAGTGCCGTATGAATAGTCTGCCGTGTCATTGGTACGTGAGGAATTAATCTACATGGGCTCAGTCAGCTGGGTCGCCAGGGATAGCTGACTGAGCCCATGTAGATTAATTCCTCACGTACCAATGATACGGCAGACTATTCATACGGCACTCGGCTCTATATATAGAGAGATGAATAATTCTTCACTTAGACCAATAATTCGGCAAACTATTTATTCGGCACTCGACTCCAATGCCTCGCTACAAATAACACGACAGACTGTTCATACGCACTCGGCTCCGCGCCAATGAATAGTCACATGGCTTATTCATACGGACCCGTACGGATAGCCACTGCGTAAAGATATAGCCTCCCACAGATGTTTGTGTGCTTGATATAGATGTGGCAGGGCGCCAGCAATAAAAGCAAACCACGTGCTGAGTTGAATGCTCGGCAATTTATGTCTCTGAAGACAAGGCTTCAAGCCGTCACCAGCCCTCTAGCTCGACTACAGGTGAAGCTGCCGTGAGGACCCGGAGAGGGTCCAAACCGCTTCCCCGTGACAAATGAAGTGAGAGAGAGCAACTGGCCGGCGTGAGATCTTATTTATGAGTTAAAGGCTTCCGGCATGCAAGTTACTACTAGGACAAGTCAGCTGGGGTCAACTGGTCACCCTAGCCGCAGACTCCCTCTGGGTCGTAGATGCAACCATACACCACAGGGGCCTCAATCGTGGGTCGGTAGGGCGGGAGTGGGGGGGGGGGGGCGGCCGGCTTCACACATATGTCATATAAAGAGAGAAGGTAGGCAAGCCATTTTGCAGCCAGAAAACTCAGCCCGAACAACATCGGTCGATTTCGTCAACAAAATGCCCCGACTGCGCGGTTTCCTCGCTTCACTCAATGCCTCAACACTTTACTCACGAAAATATCACGTAATCCCATTCAAACACACCTTCAAATCGCTGCATCAAGACATTTTTCCGCCAACTTTACGCGATTTTCACTGATGCCTCTCACCATGGCCGTTGACTGCCGCAGCGCATTTCTTAGAGCCTTCTGATTGGTTGTAACCTCTCGTGTGCCGTTTTCTCGCAAGCTCCTTCGTCCATATGCAAATTACATTGCAGGCTGTTCCATCACTGGTACTCCCGCCTTAAGTACTCGTATCGATTAACATGTGGTAATAGTTTTCGCAGGGGGTGATACGGCGTTAGAATAAGTAGCGCTGATCGAGTCGTGCCTTTGGCATTAAAGTTTATAGGGGTCCGCACGGGTAAACGGCGACACACGACACAGAGATCTTTGAAAATTCAACATTCGACATTGAGGATCGTACAGTTTTTTATTTCTTTGATCCAGCCGCCCATGAGCTCACTGACTTTCATTGCCATTGCTATGACATAAATTTACAAATGCACTGAAAATGGTTCGTGAACTAGGCCACACGACCCCTCCCCCCCCCCTTGCCCTCCCGGTGGGGGGGGGGTACTGAATATATTCCTGAGTTTAGGGGGGGTCCGCGGTAAAGCCCTTCCCCCTTTTTTTCACTGCCAAAATCCGCTCGGTCGTCGGGGCGTTTTATTATCGCCAAATTCCGCCAATTTGAAAATCTGCTCGAAAGGGGAACGTCCCCCCGATTTTTGAGGACCAATGCCGTTTTTTCAATGCAAAATGTAGGCCATCTGAGCCGTGACTCCCCCCCCCCCCTTTTTTTGGCGTGGACCCGCCCCCCGGTAAGAAGTATTCAGTGGAGCCCCCGCCCCCCACTTCCCCGGTCATCAAAAACTTCATAATCCCTCGGCCCAGAGCCACAAATATCCGCTCTCTCAGGCATCAAGACAACCGCGAAAATTGCCCCCCATCAGTTTTGTGTAATAGTGTAACTCCCCCTCCTCCGCCCCCCCCCCCCCCTCCCGCCCTACCGACCCACGATTGAGGCACCTGTGCATACACACGCCATTAGAAAATGCCAAGTTCGGCAGTTCGGGGCAAAGCGCTCGTTCCTTTCACAATGTGTCGCCCATTTAAACACATTTCCCGGTCTAACTCGCTTAATATTACAGCTAGAAACACGAAAGTAGTGTCTATATACTCAGCTCCGGAATATCGTTCTCGTTCCTTTCGAGAATATCTTTCTGCATTACTTATAAAATGCACATAGCCTATCAAATTTTACGTAGGAGCAATAGTTTTCACGCTACAGGCTTTGGAAATTTCAAAATTTTCCACACCAAATGTTTTCCTTAAATCTCAAAGCGATTGTCACGAGACTTTGCAAGGACATTGTATGTATCGACGTAATGGCGCTATTATATGTATGGACGTCATGGCGTTATTATATGTATGACGTCATGGCGCTATCATACGTATCGACGTCATGGCGCTATTATATGTATGGCCGTCGTGGGGCTATTATATTCATGGACGTCACAACGCTATTATATATATGGACGTCATGGCGCTATCATATGTATCGACGTCATGGCGCTATAATATGTATGGACTTCATGGAGCTATCACATGTATCGACGTCATGGCGCTATTATATGTATGGACGTCATGGCGCTTTATATGTATGACGTCATGGCGCTATCATACGTATCGACGTCATGACGCTATTATATGTATGGCCGTCGTGGGGCTATTATATTCATGGACGTCACAACGTTATTATATATATGGACGTCATGGCGCTATCATATGTATCGACGTCATGGCGCTATAATATGTATGGACTTCATGGAGCTATCATATGTATCGACGTCATGGCGCTATTATATGTATGGACTTCATGGAGCTATCATATGTATCGACGTCATGGCGCTATTATATGCATCGACGTCATGGCGCTATTATATGTATGGACGTCATGGCGTTATTATATGTATCGACGTCATGGCGCTATCATATGTATCGACGTCATGGCGTTATCATATTTATTGACGTCATGGCGCTATTATATGTGTGGACGTCATGGCGGTATTATATGTATGGACGTCATGGCGCTATTACATGTATGGACGTCATGGCGCTATCATATGTATGGACGTCATGGCGCTATAATATGCATGGACTTCATGGAGCTATCATATGTATCGACGTCATGGCGCTATCATATGTATGGACGTCATGGCGTTATTATATGTATGGGAGTCATGGGGCTATCATATGTATTGACGTCATGGCGTTTTTATAATTATGGACGTCATGGCGCTATTATATGCATGGACGTCATGGGGCTATTATATGCATGGACGTCATAGCGCTATTATATATATGGACGTCATGGCGCTATCATATGTATCGACTTCATGGTGCTATTATATGTATGGACTTCATGGCGCTAATATATGTATGGACGTCATGGCGCTATTATATGTATCGGCGTAATAGCGCTATTATATGTATGGACGTCATGGCGTTAATATATGTATCGACGTCATGACGCTATTATATGTATGGACGTCATAGCGCTATTATATGTATGGACGTCATGGTGCTATTATATGTATGAACGTCATGGCGTTATTATATGTATAGACGTCATGACGCTGTTATATTATGGACGTCATGGCGCTATTATATGTATGGACGACATGGGGCTATTATATGTGTGACGTCATGGCGCTATCATATGTATCGACGTCATGGCGCTATTATATGTATGGCCGTCATGGGGCTATTATATGCATGGACGTCATAGCGCTATTATATATATGGACGTCATGGCGCTATCATATGTATCGACGTCATGGCCCTATAATATGTATGGACTTCATGGAGCTATCATATGTATGGACGTCGTGGCGCTATTATATTATGGACGTCATGGCGCATGATATGTACGGACGTCATGGGGCTATTATATGTATGACGTCATGGCGCTATCATATGTATCGACGTCATGGCGCAATTATATGTATGGACGTCTTGGCGCTATTATATGTGTGGACGTCATGGCGTTATTATATGTATCGACGTCATGGCACTATTATATGTATCGACGTCATGACGCTATTATATGTATGGACGTCATGGAGCTATCATATGTATGGACGTCATGGCGCTATTATATGTATGGACGTCATGGCGCTATTATATGTGTGGACGTCATCGCGTTATTATATGTATCGACGTCATGGCGCTATTATATGTATGGACGTCATGGCGCTATCATATGTATCGACGTCATAGCGCTATTATATGCATGGACGTCATGGCGCTATTATATGTATGGGCGTCATGGGGCTATTATATTATGGACGTCAAGGCGCTATTATATGCATTGATCAATAACACAAACTGCTAAAATTTCCGACGGAAGCTAACTTTTATTTGCTTAGAAACTCGCTGTATTACATTTCGTTGTTTCACGACAGTATCAAAGGGAAAACAGGAAGGATGCCGTTTCTATTCGTTCTTCTTTCTTACTTTCCGGTTCTCGTTTTTCTGTTCGGGTCTGTTCGTAATATAAGTAGACCGCTGTCACAGCCAAAATGGCGGGCAGGGATCGGCATCTCTCTGTGCTACCATCGCCAGAATTGCTGATTTGTACCAAAAAACCCCAGATATGACCATAGAGAGAATATCACCATCCAACGTTGCCACATGGTCAACTCCTCAAACGCCAAAAGAGATAAGAAAATATACACATTGGCCAGACGTTACAGCGTGACACACAAGGCTTCATATTCTAGACAAAATTTCAACAATAATATTTTGATTAATAGATGTGTATAAACAACATGTTCTCGTCGACGTCTACTGCTGGATTACGGCGCCCTTGACAGGGATAACGTGCCGGGGAGCTGGGTAAGCCAGTAGTGTACGTGAACGGAATCGATATAAGCAAAGGTCGCAGACCGTTCAGGTCAACAGAAAGCGGTCTATCAAAGAACAGCCCCCTATGACGGCGTCACTTCGAGGCATCGACAGGGTAACATGAGCTACTTCTATCTACCCCTTTACGCAATGTAATAAGCAATCTAAACCCATTCGCCGCCACGCGCTTCTCATAAAACTAACTGCTTGTTTACGCACCATAAAATCGTAGACTGTGTTAACTACAATTGAAAAAAAAGTGTATTTAACATAAAAATATATGATAATTATAGTACACATTCTGTCGGACGCCTCATCACCACGCCGAAAATAATCTGATCCGTTGTCAATTGAGTCGACAATATGAAATGAAGTAGTATAAGTGGAAGCTCTGAAAAAGGCAACAAATTGCAGTTATCTAAGAAACCACTGCTTGCATCGAAGGCCGACTGTGACCTGCTGACTGTCATGCCCTTCACCGAAATAAACAGGTCACGTGACGTGTCCTCGGATGTCCGCTTCAACGAATCTAACGATTTCCAACTCAATAAAAAAACACGTGCAGTTCTCTCGCTTGTTAAAACCCCACACAATGTATGGCCAACGACGACACACGACGTCACTAGTCTACAACACTACGTCACGATGACGTCACTTTTTTCAGCACAATACGGTACCAGCGTCAAGACAGCGTTCCTAGCTAGAAACATAGCGTGCTCTTATTATATACGGTAATCGCGTTTACAAAAACACCGTGCACATTAGAATGATAGCTAAGAGAACTGTAACTACTACAAGTCATCAATCTATACCCAGACGCAGCTTGCTGGTTCACTCTTCCGTTCTAAAATGGCTGCTCGGGTGAGAGAACTATCACTGCACATAGAAAATGACGTCACGATGACGTCATCGATACAGCCTCGGAGAAGCGCGTACCCTAGTTACAAGTATGTTACACGAAAGAAATACTACTACGTCACGTGGCCACACGAGTTGGCGACTACATGGAGGTCGCCTATGCTTGATGAATCACGACGTGGATTTGAATCCAGGCCGGATGCTGGCGTCAGAGTGACACGAAGAGATCCCGGTGTCCCTGCTACGTCACAATGACGTCATTATGACTGGCGCTCCGAACACACGTGACCAGCCCGCTCTTCCGCCAGGTGGCATGGCGATCGGTGTCCACTCTGAGAGTCAGCATCACGCAGAAAGCGCTTTACGACCTACCTCGTGTACAAACGATTTTTTTTTCCACAGTCGCACATCGAAGCCGACTGAGAGTTAACAAAATTAATACAATCATGATTGCGATCCGTTTCTCTCCTTCTCTTTTTTTCTTTGCTTCATTAGAGAAAAAAAACGAAAAAAAAAACACAACAATAACCCCGGATCTTTACAACAAAGGTAGGTGTTACGTAGGGGGTGTAGGGGGCGGGGGAGTGCATCGTGCATTAGTTGTTCAGTATTCAGCCTGACGCTGCTCGCCCCAGTTCTGGGAGTCGCTTACGAGGTGTAGACTGTCTTCTGCACGTGGGTAGCCCTGTCCTGTAAATCACAGCCACAACAATAGCGTCAGCACTATAAAACGAAATCGAACTGTTCCAATAAAGCACATTTATGATATATCTTAAGTTATCTTTAGTTGGGGCATTGTTACTACTGGAGAATATTAAAACTAATTCTGCCTCCATGAAAAAGTTCCATATAACTTTTAAATAAACATCTATTTAACGAGAACGAGTTACTACTGCTTCATTAAATTCAATTACAAAAGTCTTACATTATAATATCCACTGAAATGGACTGTTATTTAAAGCAAAATGCTGAATTCAAACATACGTTATATATTCGTTATACTAAACTTGCTTAAAACCAACAGTGATAAGGAAGAAAAGAACAAAGTTGTTAAGTGATGAAAGCAAAAACACGATATAGAATCTTGGAACCCAAACCGAATCTGAAGCAGCGTTAAGTGCCAAGGATCAAGTTTATCAACGTTCACAAAGAGAGAAAATGCCGCTCTTTTAAAGAGTCACCTCGGTATTTTGACGTTGGTTATAAAATGGTGATAAAAAAATCCGAATCCTGAAAGGTGAGTTGATGCCTGAAAAGCGGCGGGGTGCAGTTCATTTGTGAGAACAGCCCCATTATATTATATATATTGTATGCGGGGTGCCCATGAGAACAGCACACCACTGTAACGACGCGATCACTGGCACAAAACGCAGTCTAGAAAGCTACATTGATGTTAAGCGCCACTACTTAGCAAGCGATGAATAGGGGTCGGGGCATGCAGTCATTATGGGGAGGGTCAGGATGCAATGGTGGAAGCCTTGGTGGGGTGGTAGGGTAGTCGGATGGGGGGAGTAAACGGCTCTACACGTCACGTGCTTTCACCCGTAAATACATATATACATATGAATATACATATAAATTGGTTAGAGCAATACAACGAATTCATTATGTGACTGGACGGGGCGGTAGCTATCTGAAAAAATAGTTTCGCCCGCATGAAGATCGACCCCCCTCCCCCCTTCCCCTCACCCACAACCCCTACCCATTCCACCGCCGCACCCATTTCCAACACACCCGGCCCACCCGTTTTTGGGGGGGGGGGGGGTAGCGCGACCGGTCCGGGGGTATGTATGGGGCATGAACATGGAATGAAACGAGTGCCGTCTGAGAGAATGAGTGACGTCACTGGGGCACAGCGTGACGTCACTGGAGGGTATGATGAGGAAAAGTGCTGTGCAAAGGTAAAACAAAAAAATAGCCATGAAACTTTACGAAATGAAATGCTTGGTAATAATGAAGTAGATTAAAACGGAAAAAAAACAACCAAATGATGGATTATCGATCAGCCTAAGGCTATCTACATAACGCCGGCGAGAGAAGAGAGGAAGAGAAACACAGAGAGAGGGAGAGAGGAGGGAAGGGTGGGGGGGGGGGTTAAATCGTGACAACGTGATGTGGGAGCGGGCGGAAAGAATGAAGAGTGTATGATGAGATGAATGCCAGATGAAATATATAACCTAGCGAAGCTTCTAATTAGATTAAAGTCCGACAGCGTACATCGAACTAAAAGACACAGCAACTTACGCGACAATAAATGCCCTACTTCAACATAAAGCCGCCAATAAAACCACAACTTCCACCAATAAGAAAGCGTTGCAATTACGCACAAGATTTGCAAATGTGGGTGGCCTTTCGCTTTTTTTTCATCCTGGCTAATACTTATACTGCCCCGGATTTGACTGGAAGACAGTTCATTAAGTGAACCAGTTTTAACCCTGTCAGATATTCCGGTCGTGCCATTGCTCAAGCACCACGGCTCAAGTTCCACTGCTGAAGGTTTCCCTCCCTGCTGGGGTTCTATTGCTCAGGACCCATTAGCTAGAGATGCCCAAGATGGCACAGTATGACGTCACCGGGACAAACTACACTTCACTTCCGGTTCCGAATGTAAAGGTTACGAACAAGCCATAACTGAATCGTGTTTCTTCCTACTTATTTCTACCGTGCCACCTTGCGATTAGTAATATTAGACTTGAGTAACAGCCACCGTGACCGCGCTACGCGTATGTCGCTATGTTAATTGTGCCTTGTATGATGATGGCATACATTAAAGGGATCTACTAAAAAGCGAAACGATAAAACCAAAAAACTACCGGATGCGAAAATAACGAAAAAAGGGTTATGCGAGCGTGAAATGATGACGTCACCCGCGAAATCATCACATGGCGGATGACGTCACGGGTAGGTCACGGGTAGATGAATGTGACGTCATCGCACTCGGCATATGACGTCACAATAGAAATAAAAGAGGCCATGACAGGCGGATAAGCGACCGATGAGATGGCGATGGAAGAAGAATGAGAGATGAGGAACGGCCTCGAATTTATCCTGCTAGAGAGGTACTGCAACACGCATGCGCAAGGGTGTACCTCGCCATTAGGATTGATGAGCTTGGTTGTGATATTGGCCCCAATTCCCCAGCTCTGAACGTTGGCCTCAATATCATTGGGACCAGCCCCGGCTCCGCGAGCGCCGGCCCAGACCTGAAAGAGAAGTACACACGAGGGTCAATTTCGGTCACGTGATGCACAATAAAAAAATGACGTCACGACGTCTTCCCCATGTTATCCAGATATATATCATCAGTTGAATTATATATTTGTTTAAATTGGATCATCCGCCATTTCTTCAGCAATGAATTAATATAAAGTTAGAGCCAACCATGAATATGCTGATAGTGGTTGCTGACACATCATGATGACCGACCAGCACATGAAGTTTTAGCCATTCCGTTTTTGCATGTTGATTACTTTTTGTCACTAAATGTAAAAGATACCGCCGTCATAGCAACCAGTACGAAAAAGCTTAATTGACTTAAATAGTAAAACGGATGTAAACGAAGTATCCTTCTTGTTTCATGTTCCATCTTAATTCCGTTCTAAACGCTAGGCGCGATGTTAATGACAACATACGTCGACATCACCCTAACACTAACACCCTACCACTAACTGAGGTACCCTAAAACTAACACCCTACCACTAACTGAGGTACCCTAACACTAACACCCTACCACTAACTGAGGTACCCTAACACTAACACCCTACCACTAACTGAGGTACCCTAAAACTAACAGCCTGTCACTAACTGGGGTACCCTAACACTAACACCCTACCACTAACTGGGGTACCCTAAAACTAACACCCTACCACTAACTGGGGTACCCTAACACAAACAGCCTACCCCTAACTGAGGTACCCTAACACTAACACCCTACCACTAACTGAGGTATCCTAACACCCTACCACTAACTGAGATACCCTAACACTAACACCCTACCACTAACTGAGGTACCCTAACGCTAACACCCTACCACTAACTGAGGTACCCTAGCGCTAACACCCTACCACTAACTGAGGTACCCTAACGCTAACACCCTACCACTAACTGAGGTACCCTAACGCTAACACCCTACCACTAACTGAGGTACCCTAACACTAACACCCTATCACTAACTGAGGTACCCTAACGCTAACACCCTACCACTAACTGAGGTACCCTAACACTAACACCCTACCACTAACTGGGGTACCCTAAAACTAACACCCTACCACTAACTGAGGTACCCTAAAACTAACACCCTACCCCTAACTGAGGTACCCTAACACTAACACCCTACCACTAACTGAGGTACCCTAACACTAACACCCTACCACTAACTGGGGTACCCTAACACTAACACCCTACCACTAACTGGGGTACAATTAACTGAGGGTATACGTCCGGCCATTTCAAAATATTTTCGCCCTTCTTCATAAAAGTTCCCTTTCTATAGGCGACCAAAATAATGTCTCGGGGGAGTCTTTCCCTCGTAATTCCCTGCGTGTGATCCTGGTAATACATGAAAGAGAATATTTATCTTTGTTCTTGTCCACTATCAAAGGTACCATCTGGGATATGACACTACTCCTGATCTTCATTCGGGTGATGCGTTTGTAGGTTTTTAAGCGTCATTGTGACATGCGAGATGTGGTCAACAGTTCAAGAAGAGATACTAACCTTGACCTTGCCGCCTGGTCGCAGGCTCATGTTCCTATCGAAGGTGAAGTCAGCCTTGTCGGCTCCGTCAATGTGACGGACGAGCCTCCAGCCGGCCAAGAACTCTTCCTGGAAACCGGATGGGGGTGGAGAGGGTTAACTTCACCGCTTCGGACAGGCTCAATCTGACAGCAGCGGCATCCACGTACAGCGGGACAACCCAGGTGGGAGGTGGTGGGGTGGGGGTGGGGGTGGGGTAGGAGTCTGTGTTGTGTTCAGGGTCCTAGGGTCACCCAGTTCAATTCAGTATAGAAGGCGGATATGTCTGATAACCTGCATATCCGTAGACGTTGGTTAAGTTCGGACGGGACTGAAGCTGCACCCCCGACGCATAAGTACGCTGTGGACAATTTGGAGATTTAAGTGAAAAATGTTTGTTCCCGATAGTTCTTTCATCATACCCTCCCCCCGTCCAATTCCTGTATTCCAATAGTTCTTAGCCATGCCTGAGATGATAATGGCTGGCATTGTCCCATCCATGATCCGTCTGCCCAGTTTGTTTTTTGCCCGTAACGTCTCACTACAAGTTTATGAAAGACAGATATTTTTCCCATTTGCCATACATGTTCGCCAAGTGGTGGCAAAGGGTGGGATGGGCGGATGGGGTAGGGTTGCTTGGTAACGCTGTACGTGGAGGCCGTCACACTCGACAGAATAGTAGTCTATGAAACCTACTCAATTTATATAGCCATGCAAAAAAGACAAACAACTATCATCAACTACGGACAAACAAAACTGTAATCGTATTTTAAACTGTGTTTTAGGTAAGCATTCATACCACCATTTTCCCGTTATATGCATTATCCAGATAACTGTTGTCCTCAGATAAATAAGGGATACTAGATCTAATAGTTCGGCCTGGTATGTGCCTATCAAGGGGGGGGTGGGGCGCAGCATTCACAATGTGTTACCATGTGACATAGCTTCACGTCACGATTTACCGCTGCCTTAAAGTAACTTTGCTTCATTACGTTAGTGACATTGGCAACCAAGGAGACTCACACATATATTCCTTCCTTTAGTGACATTGGAAACCATAGAGACTGACACATCTATTCCTTCCTTTAGTGGCGTTTGAAACCATGGAGGCTCACACAGTAACTCATTATTAACTGCGGTGACATCCTGATCGATTCCGTACTTTAGCAAATGACACCGGGTGCAGATGCGTCTCGACTCTTTATTATGATTACTTTAGTGACAAAGGCAGTGCAATAATTCAAGTAAAGGGCATGATGTACCTTTCTTCCGGTGTTCTCCAGGGCGAGGAACTTGCCGTCGGCGGAGCACTCGCTGATGGAGACTGGGCCCTTGGCACTCCTCTGGTACGTAGTCTTGGCAGACATCTCCCCCTTCACTACCTGACTAACTTTTAGGGAGGAATCTGGAGGGGGAGGAGCGGTACGAATAACAGAAATTAAGGCCCGACGAACGACAAGACGCAGTACTAGTAACCCATCGTGTTTGGCTGGCATCATCACGCAGATAAACGTTGTGGTTAAGTGGGTGAAAGCAGATGATAGGGTGGGTACGAAACGCGTAACGGGGTGGGTGGCTTCTCTCTGTGTGGGTGGTGGGAGGGCATGGGGAGAAGGTATAGGGGTCTGGGGTTGGTGGGGATGAGGTGGGGGTTGGAGAGGTAAAAACAGCAGCAGGGTATATCAGTTGGTGCAAAGGCCCCACTCCAGCAAGGGATAGTGCTGTACAGAGGTATGGATGGTGGTAGAGGGGTTATACAGAAAATAGGAGGATGAAGATGAGGGTAATAATAATAATGAAAAATGTCCATGATGATGATGGTGGTGACGGTTATTAAAACTGGGGCGGTTGGGATCAGCAGTCACGGAAGCCACTCATCAGCAACTAGAGGCAAACTGAATCAAAAGGGTACTACGATATAATAGTTGACGACAAATACGCGCAAACAAAAAGAAAATAGGAGCGAATGTACCAAGAAACAATAAAAAAAAGTGCACGTTCTACTGCCGCCTAAAATTTGGGCATGCAAAGACAGTCTCGTAACTAGTGACGTACGAGTACGAGAAGAAGACGAGAGAAAACGAGATCTTTCATCTTACCCATAGTGACAGTACTCGGTCACGAGCACCGCGTGTGGCTTATTGTTTTCCTGGAATGTTTAGCACTCAAGGTCAAGGAAAAAATCTAACACAACATAGTAGCCGTCACGGTCATTTCTAAATATATTTCTCCAAATGTAGGAAATGGAAAGCGCGCTAAAAGGGCAGTAGAATCGTTCCCATTGCGACGAAAAATAGTGCAATTTATATATACATAATAAATACCTCTCCCTCTTATAATGAATGATCTTAACAGTTTTGCGAAAGAGACTTATATTAAAACAAGGTATACCTCTAGTATGATGGAACACAAAATAAAGGATCAAACAATAGGGAAACGACATAAGATAATATGACATTAGTCTGTTCGTTTGGATGCAGATTCTCTGCTTTCAACATATGGATATAACATTAGGAATTAGTAATAGGAATATATGTATAGACGGTTAGTAAGTAGACAGTTAGATGAGATATATATGATATACATGTTAACTGACGGCCACGGACCTGGCCAATAATAACATCACTATGTTTAGTAAGACATGGAGTGACAGTGAGTGGAAACAAATAGCACGACATGATCTTAATTTATGTACGTAGATACTACAGAAAGCTGTATGTTTACTTATAGTTATGACACTAGCACTTCTATATAAATATAAATATAACTAAATATCTGCTTTCGACAAAACAACACACACAATATTGGGAAGTGACAGAGGAAAGAAATGAAAGATTCTCTAAACCACGTATCAAAACGTAAAGGCCTCCATTTGTTGTTGCCGGAGCGGCCTGTCGCCATTTTTTTTTCATTTTTTTTTTCTTCGGCGGCGGCTATCAAAGTAATTGCAATACCCACCACCAGAGGTCGTTTCAGTCTGCCTGACTGTGTAAGAGGCATCCTTTTGAAGTTTCTCCTCCTGTTGATTAATTATCTGCTCTACTATTTGGCGCAATCCCACCCTAAATCGCGAAAACAAACACAACGACGCATTTGGGTACACTGAACAAAGAGTGGGTTACTGTATATAGAAATATATATACCGTAGTACCGCGAGAGGCAATTTGAGAGGAAGCGCGGCATAGGATTGCCAGGGATTTTTGATTCTCATTGGCTAGGCATTGGTAAATCGTAGGAAAAAAATGGAGGGTTAAAAAAAATACAGTAGTGACGCCGTTGTCACAAGAAATAAGGAAAATTGAAATCAGAGGAAATCATCGAAACACATGCCGCACTTTCACTGATACTTTCATACAAGACTGTCACGCGAATGTATGTATTATATATATATATATGTATACAGCCAACATGCCATGACGACACAGAGCCTTCGGACGTTAGTGTCAGGACGTTGAGATGCAGATCACACGGCAACGAAGCTTTGGTGGCATCCAAGGTGAGCTGCGCCCAACATGGTTAGGTACAACTCCCTTATGTCGTTAGTAATAAGACTCGCTGCACATTTAGTGCATGGCCAGTAAACGTTTACGTTCAAACGTAAGTAAGTAGTAACAGCAACACACACACGCAACACATACACGTACATATACTCACCCACATAGACAGATTCACGTACTTAAGTAATCTTATCATCGAGGACAACGGTAGAAGCCTCGGACAAACAAAGATACACAGTGACAGACGGACGGACAGACAGACACACGACAACATTGACGTCAAATAACGTCATCGCATGCATTATAGTGACACGTCACTCGTAGCGTGTTAAACTGCCGCCAAACGGACGGCATGAAGCCAGCTGCTACACGTAGCCATGGGGGGAGGAGGTCTAGAGTCGGGCGACATCAACAGTGCTGCGGGCATGCCTTGTTAGCTTAGTGTTAGACTTGATGTGTACCTTCGGGCGCCTCGTCATCCAAAGACTTAGTGACAGTGGTTGTAGTAGTTACGGTGGAGCCCGGCGCGCCGGCGCTCCTCGAGTCCGTTTTAGACGAGGAGGAGTAAGAGGAGGAAGAGTAGGAGGCCGAGCCGCCGCCGCCACCACCACCCATGGACGACGAGCTCATCATGGCCGCACCACCCCCGCTGGAGAAGCCGGCGCCGCCACCCCCGGCGGCCGAGCTGCTGGAGAACCCGGCACCACCCCCGCCGCCGGAGGAGGAGGAGGACCCGCCGGCAGCAAAGCCGGACCCCCCGGCTGAGCCGCCGGCAGAACCTCCCGCCGAGCCGCCGCCAGCCGAGGCCGAACCCCCGCCGATGTCAGAGAGTCCGCTTAGGACGCTGTAAGTGAATCTGAAAATACGCCGTGCGCGGTCAGCGCCGCACGTCAACACACAGCGCGAAACACAAAGTGGGGTCCGACGGGGATGTGGGGGGTGGAGACAGAAATAAAAAGTCGAGTACAAACAGTACCAAGAAAAAAAAAAATCCGGTCACGCCATGCAAACCGTCAGATGGGTCAGTCGAGGGTGATCCAAGGTCCAAGCAGCGGATTGATGTTGTTATAGGTGGGCAAGACGGGGTTAGTGAGGCCAAGTCAGAAGACATCCACACAGATGGTTAGCAGACAAGTACAGTATACCCAACGACGTACGCATGTATGTGTGTGCAACGATACTGATTGAGCTCCTACTGCTTGCGGATTTGTCCTTCGACGAGACAAGACGAGCTCGAAGAAATGACAAGTCGGCTGGAAACTCGACTCGTCAAAATAATACTCCTCTGGTGGCGAGATCGCGTTTGTGATATTTCGGTAATTAGCTCATCGTCCGATAGACACACCGAGCAATAGAGATGAGGATACATGTTGAGAGTGAGAGTAGAGAGGAGAGGAGAGAAGAGAAGAGAAGAGAAGTAGAGAAAGAGAAACATTTTAATGTGAGGGTAGAGAGGAGAGATGGGAAGCAAGTAGGAAACGATACACATTTTGGGTGTGAGAGTAGAGAGTAGAGAAGAGATGGAAAGAGACTGAGAGACAGAGAAATTGGGAGAGATAGATAAAGAGGGAGGCAGAAAGGTCGAGACACGATGACCCACGTACCCTCCTCGCTATCGAACATGGACGACATTGTGGTCCTTGTGGTCATGTGCTGGGACAGACTATCGACGACTTGCCTCAGGCCGACTCTGGTAGGAGGGGGGGAGCAGGGCCCAAGGCCAGCCAACCGGCGTGAGCGCAGGGGGAGAGAGGGGCAAGGAGAGAGAAACACAGGCATGATGAGCGGGTCAGGGAGTCGCAACCCCAGGGTGTATGGGGCTTCCATCTGTATCAGGATCTGGGTCCCGAATCTCCTCCCCGGGTCCAGATTGGTCCCGGAGCGATGAGGGGAAAGCAGGACGCTTCTTTCAACGCTCTGATCTCAAGTCACGCCAGAGCGATCCAGGGACAGATTTCACACGGACAGACAGACAGACAGACAGACAGACAGACAGATGGGCAGACGGACAGATATACCCAATAGACAGATTGACAGACAGTAAAACAGACATAAGGACAGGGATTGTACCAAACATAGATAATTCAAATACACGTTTGATTGGTTACGTGGTATTTGATTGTGAAGCATGTCATATTCGACCATTTCAAAGCACACTGTGGTGTCATTAAGCACACCTTTAGCAGGCCACTTTATATTGATACGGAGGCAAGGCGATGCGGTAGAAGGCGGGGGTAAAGGGGATGTTTCACAAAGCGTCCACTAGGTGTCGCCACCTGGACGAGACTCACTCACAGTTAAAAGAAGAAACTGCGACACGCAGGAAATGGTTACAAGCGTCAAGTTCCGGTACACGTGTACTACAAAGAGCACGTGACCACATTGTTAAAACAAAAAAGGAGTCTTATTAAAGAGGGGGAGAAGCGGCCAATCAGAGGGGCGTATAGGAGGACACACACGGTTCACGGGTTTAAAGGGACCCCTACATGGAAATCGATGAGAAGCTGTTGTCGTTGAATTGTTCTCGGTCGGCAGGACGAGACAATTAATCTAAAGGTCGTGGAGACGCTATGAAAGGCACACGTACGTACGCACGAACCCGCCACCTAACCTGTCCCCATAGCAACTACCTACCATCAGTGGTCTCAACCTGGCCGCTTGATGCCCAGGAATCTACAACTGTTCGAAGCCCAACCCTGTGGGGAGAGAGCGGCATTATCCAATCACAGGGTGCACACAACACTCAAAGCCAGGCAGCTGGGTAACGAGGAGAGGGAGGGGGTGGGGTGGGGGGAGGGGGGGATCTTGATCTTCTTCTTGTTTCCGCCGGGGACTCAACCGGGAAGACCGTAGTGGGGGGGAGGGGGTGGGTGGGGGGGTTGCGGGAGGGTCAAAACTGATCGGTATGTCGTCTAGTAATGATCGTCCTTCCCCACAGTCTGGCCCACGCAGATGGCGAGAGGCGCGAGATTTTCAGGGGGTCACAGTTGCCATGGTCACCGTTGCTCTAGTTACCGTCGTTGGCCATGTGTTGAGCCGACTAATCGAGTACATAAGTCACTATAGTTTTCTTTTTGGTGGGGGGGGGAGTACATTTGGGGGCCTGGAAGGGGGGGGCGGGGGCTACACTGCCCCTTGGGTCGACACCCTTTATTTTAGGCGGTTGGGTGATGACGGGAAGCCGATCAGTCATAATGCACGTGAGATCCATGTTACGGAGGCGTTATGATTTTAATGGGAGTCCGGCACTTAGTACAGCTTCTAGTTGAGGGGGTCAGGCAGTCAGTCACACACATAGTTGTTTGGATGTGTACAATACAGACACATAATCCCTGTCCCTGTCCTAGCCCCTTGCCCTGGTACTCGGCTCACCACAGCCTGGCAACCACATGTCGCAGACACGCTCACATTCAGCAGCAAGACCACACATCTCTGGCGGCCTTTCCTCGGGGCAAGTGACCACGCCACCACAAAAACACAACGGGGTCTCACAAGTCACCATCACCCACAAACAAAATCGATCCATTTCTTTGATTGAGGGATTGAGGGATAATTAAAAAAATCAGTCGTAGAGATGTAAAAAAAAATAATCATTACTCGTCCACAGAATTGATTCGTACCTGAGAAATAATTATCGCGGTTCCTTGGTTGATATATATAGAACATGTAAACACATAACTAACTTCATTGTATTCGAGCATAGTACTTAAATAACTCTTCGTTCAACAACAACATTAAAAATTAAAACATAAGAAAAGAAACCTACTTGGCGGCTTACTCGTTATAACATAAAAGAAAGTATTTGTAAGTATTTACCGATTAAGAACATAAGAGACTTATTTCAAAATAATTACATCTTAACGTTGATGATGGTTTGTGAAGATTTATTTTATTTAGACGTTAAATAAAACGTTAAAATGAATAATTGATGCATTATATATCCTGAAAGAGAAGTCGATGGATTAGTGATATTCACAGGGAAACAGACCGCTCGACATGTTGCCTAGCGACGCTCGAGACGAGAGACGCTGCCTTCCCCAGCGACGCTCGCTCGCTCGCTCGCTCGCTCGAGGCGCCACCTAGCGAATGTCGCGGCATGTACGTCTATCCCTGGGACTCCTCCTCAGGTGGAGGGCCGGGGGGGGGGCGATTGAGGAGGGAGGGAGTGGGGAGGGGGGGGGGTCAGGATCCTTACCGGTTCTCCTCGCCTTCCAGCAGCTTCCTGTAGGCGGCGATCTCGAGCTCGAGTCCGAGCTTGGTGTCCATGATGTCCTGGAGCTCCTTCAGGATCGCCTCCATCTCGGCCCGGAGCTTGGCCACCTCGTTCTTCAACTCGGTGTTCTCCGTCTCCCACTCGCGCTCCTTCTCCACGTGCTCGCGGCGGAGGTTCTCTAGCTCACGCTCCAGCTGCGCGTTGCGCGCCTCCAGGTCGTTCAGCTTGGCGCGCATGTCGGTCACCTGCTGCCGGAGGCGCTTGCTGTCCTCCTTGGCGTGAGTCGACTCCATGTTCTGGCGGGTGGCCCCGGTGCGGAACTCCTGGATCTGTGGACGGCGGCATCGCAAACGTGAATACATACAGGGTCGGCGACGTGAATACAGGATCGCAAAGGGCAGGCGACGTGAATAGAGGATCGCAAAGGGCAGGCGACGTGAATAGAGGATGGAACATTTCAGGTAAATACAGAATAAGCCACATCTATCAGAACATTTAATCAAACAGTTGTCTAAATAATAATAGACATTTACAAAATGTTATTATGTGTGATACCAATTACCACTGGTATTGGTTTTTACTCTAAATCGTTTCAAATACGTGACTACTGTTACTTTGGGAAATATTCAGGCATTAACATCATAACGTGGCCGTCCCAGGTTTGACATTTTGACCTCTTGAGACATTTAGACGTCACGACAAAAGGTAGAAACCGATCACGTCGTGCATTGAACCCAATCATATCTCAACATTATAATATTTGGCAAATTTTGCTAATAATATTGAAGTATTATTTGATGCACATTGATTCCTGGAGCTTGATAATCAGCGTTTCTACCTATTGTGCCATTCGCTAGAGGGCGCCATTGCAGGCGGCTCTATTCCGCCTTATTATGTTGAGATATGTTGTCGCACTGCGGCAGTGCCAGACGTGGCAACTGACAGTCTTAACACGGGGACCCATAAACAGGAAGGTTTGTGGTGGGGAAGAGAGGGGGTGGCGGGTGGGGGGAGGGGGGAGAGGGGGGGCGAGCTGGCGGGTGTGGGGTGGGGACATCCCCGCCCGGGCAGGTGCCTGGATCGTACGGTAGTCAGGAGAGATGAGACGGTCACAACGAGAGAGAGAGAGAGAGAGAGAGAGAGGGGGAGCGCGGTGGGGGGGGGGGGGTGTGGAGGATGGAGCGGGAATCGATTTCTGTCTCCGGACAGGGGGAAGCTTTGCAGTGGAAGAGGGTGGTGGTGGGTTGGCGGCAGTATTGGCGGGCGTTGGCGGAGAGTAGGGGTAGTGGAAGTTGGGTAGTGAGTGGGGGGGGGGGCTAGCAGTGATGGGCCAGCAGTGGGACAGCAGGAGCATGAGGCAGCACAAGATCACGAGGAAGGTAGTCTGCCTTTACAGCCTGGCGTCAGGCCCTTCGAGCCCGCCAGCTCGGTCCATTCCACCGTCATGCGGTGCCCTTCATTCTCATTACCTACCCTGCCATATACCCCCTCCCTCACCCCTCTCTTACCCGCTCGATGCAAATGCAGTCTCCAATGAGGACCCTTACCGTGGCCCCACACCCACCCCCAGTCCCCTTGAACCCAAGCTACCCCCATCAGCCGACTCACCGCTACACCGCCGCCGTTAGAAAAATCCTCCCAGACGTGGGGGAAAACAAGGTGTTAATCCCGAAATGCCCGAAAGAATAGCCGCGGAGCGTTTAAATCTCCCGTCGCCTTGACAACGAGACGCGGCTGGGTTTGGCGGGAAGGGTGGGCGGTGGGGATGGGGGAAGGGCCAGCTCTGTCTGATAGGGTCGCTCTGTCTGGTTTCTCAATTTAGACGTTGGCCCATCGATTGGGGATGGAGAGAATATACAAACTCGACCGTAGGCTGGCTAAAAACCGGAATGAAAGCTTGCCCACTTTCTCCCCGAGGCGCCATCTGGCGAATGGCAATTCACCCTGACCGCCGCGTGGGGCGAAGGGTGGAGGGGTGTGGGGGGGGGGTGATATCCCGCCTCAGGGCTATGATTGTTTCTCATCTGTGCCCTCTTCAATGCCCTCCCGTCAAAGACGGGATTTTTAACGCTGACGTACTGAAATGATTTTTCTCCACTAAGTCTGTCTATTTACCGACAGGGGTCACACTCGACAGTGTCAGTCACCAAGGGATCGGGAATCAAACCGGGCGGGTCGCGTCTGGCCCTTACACGCGCTCGCCCGTCCGCGGAAATTACTTAGCCACCGGACTCTCTATCCCTAGAGAGAGTTGGAAGGGGTGGGGGTCGTGATGATCACTGAAAGGCCCCCCCCCCCCCCTGCCGTCACTCTCGGTCTTATCACACTGGGCCCATGGTGAGAGGACCACCGTACGGTGTACGTGAATAATACATTGAATCTAAGAATAGGCGATCAAAGAGTTCCGGACTAGGATCATGGCAAGGTCGAGGCGACGCCGTCACGTGCCAAACACAAACCGACACGCCCCCTGGTGGTCGTTACGTACAACGATGGACATCTGTTTGGGCAAAGCTGCGTGGGGCGGGTGAGGGGGAGGAGAGGGAGGAAGAGGAAGGGGAGCAAGAGCAGGAGCAGGGGGAGGAAGGGAAGGAGGAAGGGGGAGGACGAGGAGCAGTCTGAATCGATTCACCCATACAATTCCGCGAGGGGTCTACGTCAATGATGTGTGGAGGGCGGAAGGAGCAACCGTCCCGCCAACTGCCACGTGACGTCCCCACCCCCACCCCCACCGTCCGCGCCCTCCAGTGACCCACTACTTGGCCGACCAGTAAGACCCACGGGGCGCAGGGGGCGGGCCGGCTTGGGTTTGTTTCCCCTTTACTGGTGGCTAATGAGATTTTCACCTCGTATGCGACCATCCCTTTGGCCAGGGTGAGGGTAGGGGTGGAGAGGGGGTGAGGCGCGGGGAAGCTTGGAGGGCAAGCGCAGCATAGTGATGAGGCTGACCGCCGGTACGGGGCGCTTGTGATAGAGATTTGCTCCTCGAGACAAGAGTTGGGAAATGGAGTAGAGTGCCTGGCGATCAGGGTGGCGGGGGCGGGGGCGGGGGCGCGGGCGCGGGGGCGCTGGCGGGGGGCGGGTTTGGGGGGCGAGGGGCGGGATTGCATAAGCCAAACCTTGGCCCTCAGGTCGATCCTGGCGGACAGGAAGGTGGAAGGGGGGAGTTGGAGGGACGAGCCTCGTGGACGAGGAGACAGAGGATGACCTGGGGTGGGAGGGGGCGGGGTGTGGCGGGGAGGGACGACCCCAGAGGATGACCTGGGGTGGGAGGGGGGCGGGCAGGGTGTGGCGGGGAGGGACGACGCCAGAGGATGACCTGGGGTGGGAGGGGGGCGGGCAGGGTGTGGCGGGGAGGGACGACCCCAGAGGATGACCTGGGGTGGGAGGGGGGCAGGCAGGGTGTGGCGGAGAGGGACCGTTACCTTCATGTTGTAGTAAGTCTCCAGCTCGCCTCTCATGGCGTTCAGCTTGTCCTCGTAGGTGTCGCTGATCTCGCGCAGACACTGGCCCAGCTCGTTCTTCCAGAACTCGCGGTTCTCTTGGGTGGTATCGCGGTAGGCCAGGGCAGCCAGCTCCTTCATCTCCTGCAGAGGTCAAACACGAGGTCAAAGGTTAAGAGACAGCCATACACATATAAAAAAAGTTGTTGTCATAGGCGATTTTTCGAAGGTCGTCTGTAGTCCAGGCCAAAGTCAATGTCAGTCGAGTCAAGTCAAGGTGATTCACCGCCGTTTGCAGCCACTTCAGAACACGATTTCATTGGCGTCACTTTACGATTGTATATTTTATGACATCCGGTGTCATGGCCGACATAGCAGGTTATTCGGATAGCATGAACGACTCCCTCGCAAGTTTATCATATGTTACAAAAGCTTTTTGTCCACCCCAAACAACCTAGAATTGTTTGGTATGTATTTCTCAAGCACTTATGTTTATGCGTCACAAACATTTGAGGCTAAAGTTTAATGTTGTATAAAAGCTATTTTATGTTGAGATTCGTCACAATTATGTCATAAGTACCTTGCTCAGGCATGTTAGAGCGACTTGAGAGTAAAGTAACGTGGACTGTTGCCCTAACCACATCACCCGTCGCCTCCCCCCCCCCTCTCCCCGGGGTAGGGGGGTGGGGGATGAGTTGTGTCGGCATGCCAGTGGCGTGGGGACGCACGCTCAATAAAATGGACGACTTCCCTATTTTAGTATCACCGCCAGTATGGGCGACGCTCGGCGAGATGGTCAATATTTGTGGCTGCTTTGCACGCACCTGATTTCGTATTGTAGTAGCCACCTAGTGACTGCCGGTATGAACAAACATCCCACATCCCACTCCGATGCCGCGCGGCATCGGAGTGGGTTGAGGGGGTGGGTGGGTGGGGCGGGTGTATCCTCAGACGTACCTCTGCTGCCTATACATAGTGCCCATAGTTGGGTCGGTATTTGGAGGGGGTGAGGGGTAGAGCATATGAGGTGTGATGGGGCAGTGGGAAGGGAGGTATTTGGGACTGAACTGTCGGTCTGACCGCAGTCAAGGGTCTGGTATGGCCACTGCAAGGTGTGCTCCTACAACTCGACAAATATTGGTACCCGTAAAATGAGTAGGAATCCAAACCCATATTATACCGCAGCGCCCTTTACCGCAGCCTCACCCCACCCCCGCAACCACCCACCCCGTTACCGATCTTACCCCTTGCCTCTCTTACCAATCGCCTTACAGCACCACCAGCCACCCTACAACCTCAAATGTCCCTTCTGCAACCCAGCCCCCCGCCCGAAAACGGCGCCACCTGCTGGACACTCCGGCGTTCGGAGAGTGGAACGAAGCCGTCTCAAGCTCAGGATTTGAACGACACCAACCAAGCTCTTACCCACGAGAGGGCGCTGCAACACACCATGACC
>OZ025264.1:16582044-16603939 GCA_964019135.1 Arenicola marina
CCCACCCCCCGTAATGATAATAAGAACGGGAAAACCCCCCACCGCAACATTGCTGCAAAGAATTTGCCTACCAAGCACAATTAGCCGCCATTGCATCTCTCAGAATGATGAATTCAACCACGGGCCGCTGTGCCGTCTCGCCAAGTGCTTCCATTGGTGCGTCATTCCTGCGGATATTTCTTTATTATGCGCTGAATAACGGCAGCACATGACCTCGTGACCTGCATGTTTTACCATTGCCCTTGGGTCCTATGGTGAGTGAGGCGGGCGTGAAATCGCATGGCGGCCGTGAATTCAGACGCCGGCATTCACTGCAAGTCTCGTCTGCAAGTGTCGTCTGCTTTGCTCGCTCCTCGGCCAGCGTTGATCGATCGTTCGTCATAGAGCACATAAGTAATGGAAAAGAAATCACTTCTAAAAAAAGCTGGTGAAAGGGATTCCTATTAACAATTTGTATGTGTGTTTTTTTCTTCATAAATTGCACAACAAAAAGCAATGTCATTTACAGGGCTAATTAAAAATCATTCAACCTACCCTCAGTCACCTAGTCTGTTATTAGCTCCGCTCCATGCTAGAAATTGCTACGTCATTTAATAATTTGATCGCATAATTCATAGACGATGTCATTTATATCTCGCCTGTCTCCCATACATGTATCTTACAGTCAAAATTTGTCCGAATTTTCAAATTCTTCAATATTTTTGTTCCACGCGAAAAGGTTTTTTTTTTTAATACTTATATATATAATGCCACCTTCAGATGATTCAACAACAATTAATGCTCCATAAGATTGTCAATTAAAGCAAGCAGTTAGAAAATACTTTGTGTCGGGTACAAATACCTTAGGGCAAAACACGTAGTGGCAGTTCATTATGACGCCATCAGCATGACACAGAGTCGCTTCGCTCTCGGAGAAAGAAGTCACGTACAAGACCGCGAATGTTATATGGAGCAGCGAGTCTGTAACGTTCCTCGAACAACGCGATAACCTTTCTCGAACACGCGATAACCTTTTTCGGACAACACGATAACCTTTCTGTGACAACGAGATGACCTCTCTCGGACAACGCGATAACCTTTCTTAGACAACACGATAATGTTTCTCGAACAAGCGATCACCTTTCTCAGACAACGCGATGACCTTTCTCAGACAACTCGATAACCTTTCTCGGACAACTCGATAACCTTTCTTGGACAACTCGATAACCTTTCTTGGACAACGCGATAATGTTTCTCGAACAAAGCGAAAAGCTTTCTCGGACAACTCGATAAAATTTCTTTAACAACTCGATAACCTTTCTTGGACAACGCGATGACTTTTCGCGGACAACTCGATAACCTTTCTCGGACAACGTGATGACCTTTTGCGGACAACGCGATGACCTTTCACGAATTTTGATTTAGTGCAACGCGATAACCTCGCTCAGGTAACGCGATAACCTTGCTCAGGTAACGCGATAACCTTGCTCAGGTAACGCGATAACCTCGCTCAGGTAACGCGATAACCTTGCTCAGGTAACGCGATAACCTCGCTCAGGTAACGCGATAACCTCGCTCAGGTAACGCGATAAGCTTGCTCAGGTAACGCGATAACCTCGCTCAGGTAACGCGATAACCTTGCTCAGGTAACGCGATAACCTTGCTCAGGTAACGCGATAACCTCGCTCAGGTAACGCGATAACCTTGCTCAGGTAACGCGATAACCTCGCTCAGGTAACGCGATAACCTCGCTCAGGTAACGCGATAAGCTTGCTCAGGTAACGCGATAACCTCGCTCAGGTAACGCGATAACCTTGCTCAGGTAACGCGATAACCTTGCTCAGGTAACGCGATAACCTCGCTCAGGTAACGCGATAACCTTGCTCAGGTAACGCGATAACCTCGCTCAGGTAACGCGATAACCTCGCTCAGGTAACGCGATAAGCTTGCTCAGGTAACGCGATAACCTCGCTCAGGTAACGCGATAACCTTGCTCAGGTAACGCGATAAGCTTTCTCAACGCGAAACGTTGTTTAGACAGCCCGCAAGCAAAAAGGTAACTATGGCAAGGCGTACTGAGGGCTACCAATTTGTATAGCCCCGGGGGGGTGAAGATGATACTAATGTGAAAGCGCGTTAGAAGTTTCGTGTCCTACTTCTCGATATGCATAGCTGTAGCGATATTAATATGATCATTTCAGCCCCATTCCCAAAGTCATCAGTTCCCCCCCCCCCACCCCACCCCCGCCGGTTCACTCGTCCCATATATAAGATTTTTTTTTGTTTCTTTGTTATGCGACCTGGTATGCTATTGTTGTTGTGAGATCTGTCGATAAGATTATGACGAATTGAGTGAGAGATATCTGCCTTTAATGATATCAGTCATGAAGGCGTCCTTTTGGTAAGTGGCCCACGCAGGTGCCCCGCATTAAAGAGGCCAAGGGGCCGGCCGACTAGTCGTCACTGCCAGTCATGAATCACGCGAGGCCTTCGTCTGGTGCGAAGCTTCTAGACCCTGACGAGGCCTTCGATTCAGTCGGCCACGGTTCAGGGCGCCTCAGACGACGCGGTCTGTGCGTTGAAGTCTCCCGCTGTTTTACGATTGTACCTTGTTTCCATTGAAATGCCACTCCAAACAACATTCGACACTGCAGACATCTACACATTCTACTGTCTTGAAACGATCGAATTTTACTGGCAAATTCTCCTCTATAATATGTTTTTACCCCTCACGTGCTGTGCTTTCTTTATGTCAGTGACAACGAGAGGAAACGCTCTTCCCCAAGAATGCGTACCAGCAGGGTATGAGTCATGCTTGGACATTAAAGTGCTACCTTTTCATTTTCACACGTTTTACCCGCTCTGGGTATTTCTTTTCTATAAAGGTAAATCTACCTGAGGTTAGATTGGTCATGTTGAACAAACCCAATATTACTCAGTGTCGCAAAAACGCAAGATGTGAATGCCCAGTGTGTAGATAAATAACGGAGAGTAACTATTGTCCTTCTCGTAAGGATGTTAGCTTCCTCCGATGTCGCGGTATGCCACACTGTGTTTAAAAGGATAAATGTGGTAAAAACTGACGGAGAAGATGCATCCTAGATACGCTTTTCTGCAAGTTTAGTTTTTCGACAAGCGGAATTTATTCGTGTCAACCACCCCCTGTATTCAAAGTAGTAAACAGCGTACAGTAACACAGCCGCTTGGAAGGACCAAAGAGCAATCTTGCATAGTTAAAAGGGCAAAACATATAGATTATTAAATGATATTGCTTTGGTTGTGATGAAGCCTTAGGGCCGGAGTTTCTCTCAGCGTTTACGAGTCTACCTGTTACATCAGGTAGGTATGGGCACGACTTGTGCACATGCAGTAACCACGTTGAAATGGCACACTGATCTGGCACACCAGCATTGCAAACATTAGCAAACAGGAACATATCCTTTTACATGACACACCGTTTCTTGCCGACCAGCTTACTAAATATGGCCAGACATAAAGCAAGACATACACTGACAACCGGGAACAGTTGTTTCAAATGGCACTCCGGTTTAATTAACAATTCTGAAATAGCGCGTACATCGAAAGACATGTAGTAAGATTGCATGCAGTTTTGGCATGCGGTACCCCCCAGCCCCCTCCCCGCCCAATCATTTTTCTTAATGACCCTGTTCCACGACGGTAATGTATGGGGGGCAGACAGGTCACTGAGGTATGCACAGTGTGCACAGACATAGGTGTCGGGCCTGGACACAGACAGGGTCGAAATGGTGTTAAGCGGCCGTCGCCTGGCCTCCCAGAAAACAACATTAAGTTGCAAAAACTTCCCTGACAGCCCGAGTCATCCCATACTCTACTACACTGCTTAAGTGGGCTTAAAATCACCGTTGGTTAGCCGCGACGGCGAAGTGGCCACATCTCCATATGAAAATGGGGCCGTGCGCGTGTAATGATAGCGGTTAGATATTCATTGTTCCCCCGAGCGGTTTATTCCGAGGGTCGACCCCCCCCCCCTCATAACCCCCACACCCCATACTCCCTAAGATCTAACGTTATGTGACGGGGTAGGGGGGTGGGCGGGGGGGGGGGTGTTAGGCATGACTTGCATCGGCTCTTCCGACGCTTGTCATCTGGGAGCAGTAACAGTTGGTCCTATTTATGATGTTTTGCACCTTAAATTGTTCGTGTATTTTTTTGCTGCAGCTGCAACAATGGTTACGTTTTTTTTTCCTTTTTGCACTCCGCATCGTCATAAAGGGATGATTGTCTTTCTTGCCCCCCCCCCCCCCCAAAAAAAAAGAGAGGAAAATATAGTCACATTGGTTATCACAGAGGGAGAAGGCAAAACGTGCCGAACATTTTTGACCGCGTAAACAACATCTAACAATGTCAAGACATACTTCGAACACCCTCTGTCTCCACGAGGATGGATGTAGGCCATTCTAGGGTTGGCCATTGTTTCTTCATATTAAATGCCTTGCTAGTTACTGTATATGAAGCTTAGTTCAATATAACTGCCATTCTGGATTACGGGATGAGAACAATTATGTTAAACTGCGACCGGGTGACCCCGGTGACCTTTGACCGGTGGGGTCAGCTGTTGATGGCCCGGGACCTCTGACCCGTGACGCCACCTCACGACGTGATTTAAAAACAATTTATGCCATAGTACAGTGAGCGCTCCGTTAATTGGGTCAACAAAATAACCGATAAAGTTCGCACTTGCGGAATCGGAGGGTGTCGTTAGGGGTTTTGGCCCCCTCTGCTTTGAGCATGCAGGTGTCCCAGGCCCCCCCCCTACTTACTGTTGGAGGATACCACCCCCACGTTCTCACAAGTATTTTGGGAATGTTTACTGTGTCCGCAAGGTTTACGGGAAGCGAACACGTTGGAGATTTTCCGAATTAAGAAAGAGCAAACATTTAAAGTGTTCGTGTCTCGATTTTGTTTAGCTCAGAGTTAACTTTGTTTAGGGAAGACAAACGAATAGGAATTAGTTTTAATGGGCCTTCACAGTCTTTATTCCACGAAATCACTATAAACGCGTTCGTCAAAGCTCGATAATATAAGCGTGGAAACGCAGAAGATTATTATAAGCTAAAGTTGTTTTGGCGGGGCACCAACTGTTTAATAATTCAACTTCATGTTCTGGTTGTGACCACCAACACAGCGATCTATAGGTGCTCTTTGTGCGTAACCAAAATCGTTACGTTACGTTACGTTACATTATCGATGGCCATTATTATGAACAGCGGCCAAATTCGTCAAAATAAAGTAGTAACGTTCGGCAAGAAAAAAACGTGTTCCTAATAACCGGTTATACTCTCGGTACTTACGCGAGGCGTGTGAAGCCAGGCGTGCGAAGCTACGATGAAAAAGCTTTTCGTGTGTAACTTTATTACTTCAATTAAACGAGGCGTCATTTTGGTTGATACTGTCCTTTTATCTCCCCCCGCCAATGTTATTTCACGATCTCTCAAGATGGCCGCTGGAGTCCTCTTACCGACCAGTCACGTAACCAGGAAGGGTTTCAATTGGTTCCTACACAAGTAAAGAAATCAATTCAATCAAGCTTACTGACAGTACTATCACGGACACGATTGATCCGGTCAAGGAAACACTTAACGCCTATATTATCGCCCGCTCTTTAGGTCGTACGTGCGATGTGACGCATCACCGCTTTGATCTAAATTAATACCTCCGCCAACAAAAATAGTTCATTAGCATAAAGCAGTGTGAAATCCCCGATTTGCCTTGATGTATGTATATATATATATATGCATGTCCAAAGGGGACAGTTTGCCTCGAACATTGTGGACAAACGGCTTGGGCTGGTAACCTCATTTACATCCATCATATGTTGGCGGTGACGGTGGAGGCGGCAGAGGAGGCAGCCCAGGCGGCGTACATAGCCCGAGGCCAATGGAGCGAGCCATGAATAAAGCCGTCCTTTATCTGACCCGGCTTACAACCCTTACGGCCCTCTCTGAGGGGCGATAATTGGGGTTTCATGGCGCTGGGCTGGCCCGGGCTGGGCCTGAGAGTCATGTTTGGAGAGCTCGCCCACCTGTCGCTAGTGGTTAGTGCCCGGATGTGTCGCAGCAGGCGGAGCTGCTCGAATATAAAATTTAAGCAATTTTAGTCTCGGAGACTTTGTTTCTCGAGCGTCATTCAATTTGTCTTTGGGTTCAATCTGTAATTAGGTCTGCAGGTTTGAGAATTTTTTTTTTGCCTTGTCGCAGCTGGCATTGCATGGTTAGTGGTAATTAGAGAAATGCAAGGGAAGAAATTGCTTACGTTGTGTATGTTTTGCAGTAAATGTCTGAGGCCCCAGGACCTAGTGATCTGCGGTCTAGTGCACTAACCACTACACCAGAGAGGCCCCAGGGCCCAGTAATCTGTGGTCTAGTGCGCTAACCACTACACCAGAGAGGCCCACAGGACCTATTGGTCTGCGGTCTAGTGCACTAACCACTACACCAGAGAGGCCCCAGGGCCCAGTGATCTGTGGTCTAGTGCGCTAACCACTACACCAGAGAGGCCCACAGGACCTATTGATCTGCGGTCTAGTGCGCTAACCACTACACCAGAGAGGCCCCAGGACCTACTGATCTGCGGTCTAGTGCCCTAACCACTACGCCAGAGAGGCCCCAGGACCTACTGATCTGCGGTCTAGTGCGCTAACCACTACGCCAGAGAGGCCCCAAGACCTACTGATCTGCGGTCTAGTGCGCTAACCACTACACCAAAGAGGCCCCATGACCTACTGATCTGCGGTCTAGTGCACTAACCACTACACCAGAGAGGCCCCAGGGCCCAGTGATCTGTGGTCTAGTGCGCTAACCACTACGCCAGAGAGGCCCCAAGACCTATTGATCTGCGGTCTAGTGCGCTAACCAATACACCAAAGAGGCCCCATGACCTACTGATCTGCGGTCTGGTGCACTAACCACTACGCCAGAGAGGCCCCAGGACCTACTGATCTGCGGTCTAGTGCGCTAACCACTACGCCAGAGAGGCCCCAAGACCTACTGATCTGCGGTCTAGTGCACTAACCACTACACCAGAGAGGCCCCAGGACCTACTGATCTGCGGTCTAGTGCGCTAACCACTACACCAAAGAGGCCCCATGACCTACTGATCTGCGGTCTAGTGCACTAACCACTACACCAGAGAGGCCCCAGGACCTACTGATCTGCGGTCTAGTGCGCTAACCACTACACCAAAGAAGCCCCATGACCTACTGATCTGCGGTCTAGTGCACTAACCACTACACCAGAGAGGCCCCAGGACCTACTGATCTGCGGTCTAGTGCGCTAACCACTACACCAAAGAGGCCCCATGACCTACTGATCTGCGGTCTAGTGCACTAACCACTACACCAGAGAGGCCCCAGGGCCCAGTGATCCGTGGTCTAGTGCGCTAACCACTACACCAAAGAGGCCCCATGACCTACTGATCTGCGGTCTAGTGCACTAACCACTACACCAGAGAGGCCCCAGGACCTACTGATCTGCGGTCTAGTGCGCTAACCACTACACCAAAGAGGCCCCATGACCTACTGATCTGCGGTCTAGTGCACTAACCACTACACCAGAGAGGCCCCAGGGCCCAGTGATCTGTGGTCTAGTGCGCTAACCACTACACCAGAGAGGCCCACAGGACCCATTCATCTGCGGTCTAGTGCGCTAACCACTACACCAGAGAGGCCCCAGGACCTACTGATCTGCGGTTTAGTGCGCTAACCACTACACTAGAGAGGCCCCAGGACCTAGTGACCTGCGGTCTGGTGCACTAACCACTACACCAGAACGGCCCCAGAATCTACTGATCTGTGGTCTAGTGCGCTAACCACCAAATTAGGGAGGAATCGAACCCATGCTCTATTGATATCTAACTGTGATATTAATACATATATAGTTTACTGAAGTACTTTAGGCACAACGCCTATGGTACATATATATAGTTTACCAGAATATGTGCAAATACATACTTGCGTCACAGGTTTTCCAAAGCTGAGAGTCTCTGTGCGCTGGCTTCATAGACAAATTTGGCCAAGTTTTTAATTATAATTTGATCCAGGTTACACATAAGATCAATAAAGTTGGTACTCGTGAGATATTTGATGAGATTTTGTGGAAGAAATTTTCTTTTATGCACCGAATATAAGAGGCAAATCATAACAAAATGGTATTCATCTTCAACAGCAATTTCACCGATTCTAGCACAATATTTGCAACACCTGTTTTCTCAGTCTAATTTCTTGTGTCTTCCTTTCTCTATCTTTATCGTGAACAGAACATCTCAACCTTAGTAAAGTTTTTTTGTGATTCACATTGGTGATATTCTTTAAATACAGTTCTGGTTCTGGCAAGGATTTAAATTGCGCTAATTGTGATATTGATATCTTGTGACAGCCTTGACGACACATACTACGAGCGAGGAATACCAAACTGGTTATTTGGAGCTTTGTGACCGCATTCCAGACAGAAGCCATCGGCTTAAATTGTTTGTGGTATATTTATCTCCAGTTTAACGCCTCTCATGCATATTTAAGCATATAATAAGCCCATAACAGCCGTTTTCACGTGTTTTTTAAAAATAATAACACCAGTTTTAACGTTTTTTCCTGCTGGTATCAAGCAAGTTACTTACCGCTTTCTCACATACATACTTTTACCCTTTTTGTATTTAGTGGCGGCCATTGCTATTCAGGCAAATCTCTGTGTCACTGTCTCAAGTACCTAACAATCAATTTCGGACACTCAAATACTCGGATATTGCCATTCACAAAGCCATTCCATTGGAGCCATTCTTACCCGCAAAATATAGAGAAAAAAAGATGATATATGGATCATGCCGCGTTTATGGGGTCGTTATTGCTGTGGGGCGGTTTTCCTTATGGGGCGTTTAGGACTATGGGACGTTTTAGTATATATATATATGCAGCGCTTTTTTCCCCAATATCGAGTCTCACAATAGAAGGCTGGACTCTTGAAGCCGGCGGGTAATAAGCCACAGAGTACTGTTAGTGTGGGCAAGTGTCTGAGAAAGGAGTGGATGGCAGAAAGGGGGTGGGGGGGGTGGGGTTGGCAGGCGAGGTAAAATGGAGAGAGAGGGAGGTTGGGGATGAGAGGGGAGGTATAATGGAGAGGGAGGGTGGGATGGGAGGGGAGGTATAATGGAGAGGGGGGGTGGGATGGGAGGGGAGGTATAATGGAGAGGGGGGGTGGGATGGGAGGGGAGGTATAATGGAGAGGGGGGGTGGGATGGGAGGGGAGGTATAATGGTGAGGGGGGGTGGGAATGGAAGGGGATGTATAATGGAGAGAGAGGGAGGGACATGGATCCGTACCTGTGGAGAGGGAGGAGGGGAAGGGGGGTGTTGTGTGTGGAGAGGTTTGTGGCATACCTAGTGCACAAATGGTGTCTCCTTGAGACGCCCCGAAGGCCTCAATTTTAAACTCGCCCTTTGCCCCACCCCCCTGTCTGGATGGCGATGTGGGTGCCGTAAAACAGCCGTAACACTCCGTCCACGATAGGGTGGGGGTGGGGGGTGAGAATGAGGGGGGGCGGGGGGGGGGAGGTGAAGAGTGCTGACCCAGTACCCATTTCTCCGGGTTACTTTCCTGTACGAGTGACTCGATGCGGGCCATTTGAAGGCAAGGAGCCATCGGTCGGCCATGTATTGGCCATGTATCAGCCATAGGCGAGCCGTATGTGGCCGTATGGGGCTGGTTGGCTAATTGTCTGGCTGGTTGGTTGGTTGGCTGGCTGGTCGCTTTAACCTCCGTAGGTCATGTCGCGATGGCAATGGGAATGGAGTGGGGGCGGGGGAGTGGAGCAAGGTAAGGATGAGCCATGTCTGCAGGAATAATTCCCCTGGGATCTTTATCCTGTATGGACATTTTGCACAGGTGGGGCTCGCACCACGCACCGACCGTTTAGCCTGACATAGCAGAGCACAATCGACCGCAGTCGAACGCGCTACCTGCTTGGTCACCTACCTTGGGGTGACTCTGAACCATATGTGAGCTATATGGTGGTCACAGGTGGTCGTCGAGAAACCATCGAGCAGCCATCGAGCAGCCACCGAGCAGCCATCGAGCAGCCATCGAGCAGCCATTGAGCAGCCATCGAGCAGCCATCGAGCAGCCATCGAGCAGCCATCGAGCGGCCATCGAGCAGCCATCGAGCAGCCATCAAGCAGCCATCGACAAGCCATCGAGCAGCCATAGAGCAGCCTTCGAGCAGCCATCGAGCAGCCATCGAGCAGCGATCGAGCGGCCATCGAGCAGCCATCGAGCAGCCATCGAGCAGCCACCGAGCAGCCATCGAGCAGCCATCAAGCAGCCATCGAGCAGACATCGAGCAACCATCGAGCTGCCATCGAGCGGCCATCTAAACCAGCCAGCTGTTTATCGGTGAAACCAGCCAAAAAGCTGATTCCCTCATGTACTGAATTCCTTATGATGTATCACCGGTCTATCCTTAAGCTTGTAGTCTTCTACGTTAATAAAAAGAAGTGGATGCAAATCTAGACTGGGCAGACTCACCCTCCCGCTGTGGGGACATGGCCAGTGGCTGCTATTTCCCTAACTGGGGGCAAAACAGCCGGCAACCGCCAGACTGAGGCACGATTCAAAGGGACTCACTATAAGGCGTTTGCCATTCTCAGATATCGCAACGACGCGCGTCCCACAGTAAAACGTTATTAGCCGGTGGACGGATACGAGCTAGAAACGTAACCTTATTTATAACGATATGAAAATGACATCCACAGTAACAGGTTTATGCGGATTTTTAAAATATATTTTCGACTGCATTTTGTTCTTAATACTTTATTTTGTAAAACATTAAATTAAGGATGAATGTTGCCACATAAGATGGATACACGGGCCTAGCACCGGTATTTACATGCATGTGATATAAATATATGACCTAATAATATATATACACTATCTTGTATATATATATATATATATATATATATCAATAAATATACAATACTATAAATATTTATATAAGACTTATACTATAAATATACAATACTATTATATACAATAATATAAATATACAATACTATAAATATACAATACTATAAATATACAATACTATAAATATACAATACTATAAATATACAATACTATAAATATTAAAAATTCTATAATAATAAAGAAAGATGCCATCCTGTATGTAGAATACGAATGACGGGCGTACCTCCCTAGATTTGTTGGTAATCTACAAACCAACAGGTCATGGGTTGACACCCCCATCCGGGTCCCATTTTCCCGGGAGGTTTCTTTAACAGATCAAAGCTCTCTAATTTGGGACACAGTGCCAGTGGCGTTCCATGGCCGGTCAAGGGCATATAGAGGTCAAAACGACAAAAAAACGACGCTATGATGGATAGGTCCCAGACCAATCAATACGTTATATCTCCGCCTCCGGCTCCGTCGGACCGACAAAAAGGCACCAAGTCTCGTGGTACCTCGCGTCTGTCCGATGACAATACGTGACGTATCACACCCGGAAGTCGCACGGCTGTCTCAGCCGTTGCAACGGCTTGGAAGCAATGGCTTGGAATTGAATGATTTTTTTTTCAGTTCTGTGTCAGGGCGGAATGGCATGTGCTGGCCATGTAATCGCTGCCGTGGCTCTATATCAAGGCATTCTGTGAGTGGCTGGTCCGTGAACATTGATGGAGGAGAGAGGCATCGGGTGGTTATTACATATGTATAGCTGTATGGCATGATGTCTGCTTCCGGTTATGTGTCAGTTTTCTGGTTAAAGGGGTTGTTTTATGGTGGTATATTCAGCTCATTATTTTATAACAAGCTGGTTCTATGCTACTGATTGTATATAAAGCTGGTTCTGTACTTCTGCTTATACAATTATGAAGCTGGTTCCCTGCCTCTAATCGGATATCAAGCTGGTACTTTTTTAACTGGTTCGCCGCTTCTGGTTGTTTACTAAGCTGGTTTTGTGCTTCTGGTTGTATATTCAACTGGTTCCCTGTTTCTGGTTGTAAATCCAGCTGGTTCCCTGTTTCTGGTTGTAAATCCAGCTGGTTCCTTGCTCCAGGTTGCATATATGCATTTACTAGTGATTGTATAGCAAGCTGGCAGTATGCCTCATGAAGTGTTTCATATTCGTCTCCACGTTGCACTTCACGCTGGCTTTGTGCATCGCTCTTTTGACCTCAATCACTGTCGTAATTAACCCTCAAATCAACTCAGTTCGTTGCCAATCCCGAAGCCAATTTTGCATCATGTACACACTCCGGCCATTCTCGATATATCTTTCATATTAGACCTCATGGAATGGGTTATGGTCGTAAATGGTAGGCGTGAGTAATGCGTGGGCTATGCTGAAACAATGGTTCGCCCTAAGATGGCAGAACGACGGCAGCTAATCTCATTACCCACACCGTTATTGGTTTACCCCACCCCCGCCACCCTCCCCCTCCTCCAGAGTACCCCCATAGGACCCAATTCGAACCCACGAAATCCTGAAGCCAATTTCGGCATTTCTTTATCGTTGCCTCACCCCGGCACGGCAGAGCGCGGTGGGTCGCCCCGGTCGCCACACTGGCTTGCCCCAGGGGCACCGAGACCACCAGGGAGCGCCAGGCGGCGATTGCCATGGAAACAAGGAGTCAATATCACAGGCACGTAGGTAATAACATAAAAAGAGAGAGAGGGAGACAGACAAGATAGAGACAGAGACAGGAGAGAGAAACGCCATGTAGAGGGAGGCAGAGGCATAGACAGAAGAAAATTGAAGAGATAAACAGAAGCAGAAAGAGACAGAGAGAGAGAGATGGGGGATGAGAAGCGAGAAGCGAGAGATTTACAGACATATGTATAACATAGAGATTGATATGTACAGAGAGAGAGCCATTGAGTGAGCGGGAGGGAGGACAGATAGAACGAGAGATTGAGCCAGAGAGAGGAAGAGATAGAGAGGGTGAGGGAGGAGGAGAGAGGCGGGAGAGAGAGACAGAAATGGAGTGAAAGATGGAGCGAGAAACAGACCGAGAGGAAGAGCTATGGAAGGGCGATGGAGATCTACAGACTGATGTAAAGACCTAAAGCCGAACAGACAGACTTGTAGAATGGCTTCTGGACACTGAATTGGTGGTCTGCGACCTGTGTCTGGGGAAATTTCCGCAACCACAACTGGTTGCCCAAGATGGCCGCCAGAGACACACTACATCAGAGTCACTGAGTCATCTAGCTGTCTGTACGTGCCTCTCATGAAACCACTTTTTTCTGCTGCTGCTGCTGCTGCTGCTGCTGCTGCTGACCCGTCTTATAATGACCTACTAATCCCAATGCCAACATAACCTGCTTCTGGCATCCCCGAGGCTGTTTCACACAGATCGTCAACACAATGGTGAATGGAACATGGCTTGGTCGGAATTTCCCCTTGCGTCCTCACCCCTCCCTCGTAAGGACCATAAGAGAGGATTCTCCCTGTCCCACCCCCCTCCCCGGGAACAGTTTCACCCACCCCCCCCCCCACCCTCACCCCCTCGGGTGGTGTATAACCCATGGGATCCGACGGCACTATAACAAGGCTCTGTATACCCCATGAACACCCGACAGGTCTCCCAGGCTATTGAATTTAATGTGATCTTTAGCGACGTGCAAAGGCCATTTTTTGGCCCAATCCCTGTGGATCAAGTTGCTGTTTGTTCACCGCGCTGGATCTTACGTTGTAATGCTGGTGTCCCAAGTAGCTGGCTAACACCTGTATCAGCTGAGTGTCCGTGGGTAGGGGGTGGGGTGGGATGGGCGGCAGGAAGGCGGGAGGGGGGGTGCAGTGCCCGCCCTGTTACCTTTTAATTGGGTTATTTCGTCCATGAGGCTGCCCGCGAGGCCAGGATTACCTGAAATGTAATGTAATGACCCCGTCCCCCCCCCCCAACCACCCCCGGTGGATGCTTTATCAATGGCGTCAGTTCGTTCGAGGCGTTACAGTCACGTTGAATCACGTCGGCTCGTCAGGGGCGTGGCGTCTTAGGGAAGGATTCCATATAGCGCTGTCATGCCTTACTATGTGGGTATGATGCTATATAGCGCTGTCATACCTTACTATAAGGGTATGATGTCATATAATGCTGTCATACCTTACTATAACGGAAAGATGCTATATACCGCTGACATACCTTACTATGAGGGTATAATGCTATATAGCGCTGTCATACCTTACTATGAGGGTATGATGTCATATAATGCTGTCATACCTTACTATAACGGAAAAATGCTATATACCGCTGACATACCTTACTATGAGGGTATAATGCTATATAGCGCTGTCATACCTTACTATGTGGGTATGGTGCTACATAGCGTTGCCATACCTTACTATGAGGGTATGATGCTATATAGCGCTGTCATACCTTACTATGAGGGTATGATGCTATATAGCGCTGTCATACCTTACTATGAGGGTATGATGCTATATAACCCTGTCATACCTTACTATGAGGGTATCCTGCCACAAAGTACTGACATACCTTACTATGAGGGCTGACTACCTTACAGCGCTGTCACGCCTTACAATGCCGATAGCTCTTTGGTACCTAGCTCTGATGGTATGCTGCCATATAAAGCGTTGTCAGGCATGTTGATTAAACCTGCTGTCATCGGGCGCTACAATTACTGTCCCGAGTCCTAGATGGTCAATTACTCCCGTGGGGTCACTTCATTCGTTTACAAGTTGTTGTTGGTTCGGGGTATGAATGGGATGCTGGAATGAGCTCCCCCCCCCCTCCAGCTTTCTCGCCCCCCCCCCCCCTCCCCCTTCCTCGGCCCCCCTCCCCCATTCCGGCGCTCCCTCCCTCTTCCCAGCGCCAACTCCCACTGTACCCCAAATTACCCCATTCTGTTACACCCCACTATCCCCCACCACCCCTCCCCCCACCCCCACTCTCCCCTAGCTCGCCCCCCCCCCTGCCAACCCCTTTCTCGCCCCCCGAAGAAAAGGGGGCGATGAACAAACGAAGCTAACTACATACATTTAACTTACGTGTTAGCCCACCCTCTACGCTCCACCCCATTACCACTGTCCTATTAATAGAGGATGTCACAATTGGTCTGTTTTTGTGTGGTGGGGTAGAGGTAATTTGCTAGAAAGGAAGGAGGGAGGGGGGGGGCTGATGGTGAGGGTGGTGGGGAGGGTGTAGTTTATCTTGTCGTGGGACTCCCTCATGAGTGACAGGGTGTCATTAGGGAAACACGGGTCCCAAATATCTGGGCTGACAGAGCAGAGAAGTGGGTGGAGGCGGGGGCGGGGGCGAGGAGGGGGGGGGGGGGTCATGACAAAAGAAGAGCGGGGGGCCGAGGACAAAATAACTCGGCCAAGAGTAGCGACGTCGGGGAGGGGGGGGGGGGCGCACGAGCCGGGGGACAGGGTGCTGCACGTAACTTACTTTTTCTTATGAAGGTCAGTTGAATGAAAGGCTGAACGGTTTCCACGCAAGAAAGGCCGCAGAATGTAGTAGGGAGTCGTACAATGTTATCAGCATTTGATCTATAAGTATGTGGTGAATATATCATCTGTATCATGCAATGTGGTGAGTATATCATCTGTATCATGCAATGTGGTAAGAATGTTATCTTTATCATGCAAGATGGTGATAATATTATCTGTACCGTACAATGTGGTGAATATGTTATCGTTATCATGCAATGTGGTGATAACGTTATCTTTATCAGGCCATGTGGTGAATATGTTGTATGTACCATGCAATGTGGTGAGCCTGTTATCTTTATCATGCAATGTGGTGAATATGTTATCTTTATCATGCAATGTGGAGAGCATGTTATTTTATCAGGCAATGTGGTGAATATGTTATCTGTACCATGCAACGTGGTAAGAATAATATCTTTATCATGCAATGTGGTGAATATGTTATCTTTATCATGCAATGTGGAGAGCATGTTATTTTATCAGGCAATGTGGTGAATATGTTATCTGTACCATGCAACGTGGTAAGAATAATATCTTTATCATGCAATGTGGTGAATATGTTATCTTTATCATGCAATGTGGAGAGCATGTTATTTTATCAGGCAATGTGGTGAATATGTTATCTGTACCATACAATGTGGTAAGAATGTTATCTTTATCATGCAAGATGGTGATAATATTATCTGTACCGTACAATGTGGTGAATATGTTATCGTTATCATGCAATGTGGTGATAACGTTATCTTTATCAGGCCATGTGGTGAATATGTTGTATGTACCATGCAATGTGGTGAGCCTGTTATCTTTATCATGCAATGTGGAGAGCATGTTATTTTATCAGGCAATGTGGTGAATATGTTATCTGTACCATGCAACGTGGTAAGAATAATATCTTTATCATGCAATGTGGTGAATATGTTATCTTTATCATGCAATGTAGAGAGCATGTTATTTTATCAGGCAATGTGGTGAATATGTTATCTGTACCATGCAACGTGGTAAGAATAATATCTTTATCATGCAATGTGGTGAATATGTTATCTTTATCATGCAATGTGGAGAGCATGTTATTTTATCAGGCAATGTGGTGAATATGTTATCTGTACCATGCAACGTGGTAAGAATAATATCTTTATCATGCAATGTGGTGAATATGTTATCTTTATCATGCAATGTGGAGAACATGTTATTTTATCAGGCAATGTGGTGAATATGTTATCTGTACCATGCAACGTGGTAAGAATAATATCTTTAACATGCAATGTGGTGAATATGTTATCTTTATCATGCAATGTGGAGAGCATGTTATTTTATCAGGCAATGTGGTGAATATGTTATCTGTACCATGCAACGTGGTAAGAATAATATCTTTATCATGCAAGGTGGTGATAATGTTATCTGTACCATACAATGTGGTGAGCATGTTATCTTGATCATGCAATGTGGTGAGCATGTTCTCGTTATCATGCAATGTGGTGATAACGTTATCTTTATCAGGCCATGTGGTGAATATGTTGTATGTACCATGCAATGTGGTGAGCCTGTTGTCTTTATCATGCAATGTGGTGAATATGTTATCTTTATCAGGCAATGTGGTGAGTATATTAGCTTTATCATGCAATCTGGTGAATATGTTATCTTTATTATGCAATGTGGTGAATATGTTATGTTAATCCTGCAATGTGGTGAATATGTTATTTTTATCATGCAATATGGTGAATATGTTATCTTTATCATGCAATGTGGTGAATATGTTATCTGTATCAGGCAATGCGTTGACTATATCATATATCATGTGTCCTGCCGGTTAGAGGTGAGAGTAATACAAGACATCGGTAATGTGTCAATGATTACGGTCGTGTGACGGTAACAAATTTGCAGTAACAAAGTTATATAATGTTAAAAAACTCAATGGTAAATATTCGTGACTTCGTAAAGGAAAAGCACATTTCCTTATGATTCGCGGGTGCGTACAGGGCGAATTGTCAAGGTGACCTTCACGCATCGTGAATACCACGGCGTTAAAACTTCTAAGGCCAAGTGACTCAAGGTCATATACAGTTTGGTAAATATAACAAAATCACCCATACAATTTGTTGTTTCGTGGTCAATGCAGAAGTTGATAAGGTCATAGTGTGGCTTTTTCAAGTAGCGATGCTTGTAATTTGGCTTTATTCAAAGAAATGCTTGCAATTTGCGTTTTTGCAAAGACATGCTTACAATTTCGCATTCCAGGGACAAACTGCCCAGGTTATACACATACGACGCTGGTAAATGGCCACATGCAGAGAGGTTAATTGGTCGTGCTGTGGTATAGAATGTGTGCTGTTAGGGGAGAGCGAGGGGGGGGGGTGGAGTCATTCTCCATGGTCCCGCGTGCAGCTAATCCCGAGAAGGTTTCCCCCCAGGTCCCACAAACTTGTGTGTAGATTACCCCCCAGGACCCACAGCCTGGTGTGTTACCCCCCAGGACCCACAGCCTGGTGTGTGACTAACTTAGGATGAGATGAGATGCCCGCGACAAGCGTCCTTGATATTACCAACCTAGCCCCCTCGCGATCCCCCACCCTCTTCGTCGTCGCACCACTCCACCCCCACCCCCCCCCCCCCCACCCCCAACGGCCTCTTTCACCCCCGCCCTCGCTCGCCTCACCCTGCCGACACTTTGCACGTGCAGAGCACACACAGATCGTGTTTTGAGTCGCCACTCAAAGCGTTAAAGCCCCAGATCCAGCTTTTGAGGGGGGAGGGGGGGGGGGGGCTTATAGGGGCGATAGGGGTAGGTGGTGTCGGGCTCTACTTGGTGGATGAAGTAGGGCGGCCGGGGGGGGCAGTTCAGCTCAAAGACAGGTATCTGTGAACGGGCGTCTCTCTGAGGCGTAACCCCAGGGGTCAGTCCGTCCAGGGTGCCCGGCCATGCGTCCCAGCTAATGGTTCCCCACCCCACCCCATCCCACCCCACCTCACCCCACCTCACCCTGACACGCTCACAAGCTCCCCCTCTCCCTCGCATTTTTTTAAATACATAATCGTCCTGCTTTACTCCCAGGGCCACGCCGTGGGACCCCCACACCGACCAAGCTACTTGTGCGAACGGCAGCGAAAAAAGGTTCCCCTTTGAGACAGGAGAAGGTCAAGGCCTCAACATAAAGGAGGAATATGAAATTACAGTTAGCTGGTCAACACTACATACGTCTAGTACTCTTCAACATGGGGTTATAGTGGGACCAACGACAGGTATTGCCCACCATTGAGGCTGGTAGTTGTCACTGAATGAATGAATGAATGGCTTCGGAGTTTTTTCTTGTGTCAAAGACACTATTTAATAATGAACAGTAATAAGGTGGTGCCCCATTCATACTTTTTATTCATATGGATATAGTTTACTAGGTTAGACAATCTTCGTGTTCAATAGGCGAGACGATTTAGTGTCTATGGCCAGCCAATCTACGTCACCAACCGGCTTCAGGGCATGTTGTTTTCGTCTAACTTCAGATATTATTTGTAACAGTATTATAAAAAAATCTCTCGCCGCCCTCTCTGTCCTTCGTTGTCAGGCTTCGCACCTGTAGTGAATTGAATCCGCCACCAGACCCGATGTTTTCGCACAATTTCCACGACCCCAAAAACCTTAATGAGACCTCCAGGGGAGGCCCACATTTCGTTTTTTATACCTCTCTGAGCAGCGTCGACTAAATTTTTATATAAATATTATAAAAAAAACTCGGTCTATGATTCACTCTAACTAGTTTTCACAAGAGACAATCCCCGTTGATCGAAATGCAGTTTGAAAAAGAAAGTTGGTGTTATGCTTCATTTTTGTGCACATGATGGCTGAATAAACTAGGCCAATAACCGGAACGTGTGCTGGTACCTGGACGCACCCCCACGATCTGTTGACAGTCTGCAGCTTAGTCTGCTTACCAACTGAGCTAAGGTGGCTTCCCTCGTCCCACAATGTAGGGATGAATGACATAGGAAAATACTATATAGCAAGCCATATATATATATATATTACAATCTTTAGATACTGGATATATAAATAACCACTTTGCTTTTATATTATTACCCTCAGCATGATTAAGCGAATATATTCCATGGTTAAAATAAAGTCGTCATGTGGACCAGTGTAAAATTTGATAAAGAGGTAAGTACGTGCATATACAGGCGTAGATTAAAGTTCCTTGTTTGATAAAGAGGTAAGTACGTGCATATACAGGCGTAGATTAAAGTTCCTTGCTCTCTTTTGCACTGCTATGTCAATCCTATGTATTCACTGGCGCGGCGTAAGATCCCACGTCCTGTTTTGCAAAGATTATGGCTTATATCCGGCCTGTCCCGAGATGGTATTTCAGGTCCTCTGTTGTACAGAACATGGTTTTCCTTCTTCACTGACGTCCCTCACCACAGCCGAGGCACACCAATTGATTATTGTAACTTTTTGGTATATGGGGGGCGGGGGAATGTGGGGGTTGGGAGGGGGGGGGGTGACCTCGCAATGTGACACAGCAAGCAGAGTATTCTGAAAAATTCTTTTTTTATTACACATGCACACTGCGCGCGTTGTCGGCGCATTTTATTATCTCGTTGCTCCTGACCTTCGGGTAATAGCAGCATATATATATATATATATATGGGTATATCAGTTCACCATCAGGTGTTCCACGGGCCCCACATCCCTCACAAAGGCGGTACTCTTCGCCTAACACTTACTCAAATTTCATGGCCGCCTGGACCAGACCGGAAGCATGGTGTGTTGTGCCGCGCGCGCTGCGTGTTGTCTTAGTAACGCCGCTCGCCGCTCGTGAATGGGCGCCTTGACAACGTTAACACAACGTTCTTCTGTCGTCGCGTCTTCGATCGGTGATGCGACGTGGTAGGGGGGAGCACAGTAGGGGCCGGGGGAGGGAGAGGGCTGGGCGGGGGGATTGGGGGGGGGGAGGGGGGCTGAGGCTACAAGGGTGAAGTCATATGTATTTAACGTCGGGTGGTGTACAAGCGGACATGCGCGATCTCCTTGATGTCATAAAGCGGCAAGGTAAGCAAAGAAGAGAGGCAATTCCGGGGGGCATCGGGATACATTGGGGGAAGCCTTTGAGCTGGAAGGATACAGGGACTTACGTAAGGTCGGATGTACACGGCACGGACACGTGGCTGACTTGACAGATGTACAACCGTCAGTCACTCTCCTGGAGAGAGGGAGATACGAGGAACCAGCCTGTCAGTCACTCTCCTGGAAAGAGACAGACGGGGAACCGGCATGTCAGTCACACTCCTGGAGAGAGAGACAGACGGGGAACCAGCATGTCAGTCACACTCCTGGAGAGAGAGACAGACGGGGAACCAGCATGTCAGTCACACTCCTGGAGAGAGAGACAGACGGGGAACCAGCATGTCAGTCACACTCCTGGAGAGAGAGACAGACGGGGAACCAGCATGTCAGTTACCCTCCTGGAGAGAGAGACAGATGGGGAACCAGCCTGTCAGTCACACTCCTGGAGAGAGAGACCGACGGGGAACCAGCATGTCAGTCACACTCCTGGAGAGAGAGACAGACGGGGAACCAGCATGTCAGTCACACTCCTGGAGAGAGAGACAGACGGGGAACCAGCATGTCAGTCACACTCCTGGAGAGAGAGACAGACGGGGAACCAGCATGTCAGTTACCCTCCTGGAGAGAGAGACAGATGGGGAACCAGCCTGTCAGTCCCACTCCTGGAGAGAGAGACAGACGGGGAATCAGCATGTCAGTCACTCTACTGGAGAGAGACAGATGGGGAACCAGCCTGTCAGTCCACTCCTGGAGAGAGAGACAGACGGGGAACCAGCATGTCAGTCACACTCCTGGAGAGAGACAGACGGGGAACCAGCATGTCAGTTACCCTCTGGAGAGAGAGACAGATGGGGAACCAGCCTGTCAGTCCACTCCTGGAGAGAGAGACAGACGGGAACAGCATGTCAGTCACTCTACTGGCGAGAGACAGATGGGGAACCAGCCTGTCAGTCACACTCCTGGAGAGAGAGACAGACGGGGAACCAGCATGTCAGTCACACTTCTGGAGAGAGAGGCAGACGGGGAACCAGCATGTCAGGCACACTCCTGGAGAGAGAGACAGACGGGGAACCAGCATGTCAGTCGCACTCCTGGAGAGAGAGACAGACGGGGAATCAGCCTGTCAGTCACACTCCTGGAGAGAGAGACAGACGGGGAACCAGCATGTCAGTCACACTCCTGGAGAGAGACAGACGGGGAACCAGCATGTCAGTCACTCTCCTGGAGAGCGTGACAGACGGGGAACCAGCCTGTCAGTCCCACATTTGGAGAGAGAGACAGACAGGGAACCAGCATGTCAGTCACACTCCTGGAGAGAGAGACAGACGGGGAACCAGCATTTCAGTCACACTCCTAGAGAGAGAGACAGGCGGGGAACCAGCATGTC
>OZ025264.1:16604139-16642899 GCA_964019135.1 Arenicola marina
GACGGAGAACCAGCATGTCAGTTACTCTCCCAGAGAGAGAGACGGGGAACCAGCATGTCAGTCACTCTCCTGGAGAAAGAGCCAGACGGGGAACCAGCATGTCAGTCACACTCCTGGAGAGAGAGACAGACGGAGAACCAGCATGTCAGTCACACTCCTGGAGAGAGAGACAGACGGGGAACCAGCATGTCAGTCACTCTCCCGGAGAGAGAGACGGGGAACCAGCATGTCAGTAACTCTCCTGGAGAGAGAGACAGACGGAGAACCAGCATGTCAGTTACTCTCCCAGAGAGAGAGACGGGGAACCAGCATGTCAGTCACTCTCCTGGAGAGAGAGCCAGACGGGGAACCAGCATGTCAGTCACTCTTTTTTAGAGACAGACAGACGGGGAACCAGCATGTCAGTCACACTCCCGGAGAGAGAGAGAGACGGAGAACCAGCATGTCAGTCACACTCCTGGAGAGAGACAGACGCGGAACCAGCATGTCAGTCACTCTCCTGGAGAGCGTGACAGACAGGGAACCGGCATGTCAGTCACTCTCATGAACATGGAGAGAGGGAGAGAGAGATAGAGGGAGAGTTGGTTGGTTGGTTGGTTATTCAGGACGCTTTAACCACTTTTGGTCATATCGCGTGAATGGGAGAAGGAAGAGTGGAGCCTTGTCCCCGGGGGTAACCCCATATTCTTTACGAAGAAAGACATGAAATCTTTATCCTGCGACCACACAGAAATGGGCACAGCGGGGTTCGATCCACCTGTCCACGTGTCATTAGGCTCTCAGGTGGCCAGAGCACTCAACGCGAGCGCTCTAACCCACTGAGCTATCGGGGCGGCCCCAGATAGAGGGAGAGAGAGAGAGAGAAAGACGGGGATCCAACCTGACTTCCACACTGTCCTCGCCATCGCCGCACGACGAAGAAACGTCTTTTTGCCACATTTTGGCTGCCGCCATGTTGCGATGACGTAGCTTAACTAGGCTACCTTCGTCCTCATTCAACCCTCCCCCTCCCCCTCCCCCTTCCCCCATCACACACGCATCTCATCGTTCCGACACCAGTCAGCAGCAAACCGACCACCGCCATAACCTTAATGCATATGCAGCAGCAACTTCAAAGCATTTCGCCCAAACTGCATTTTTAACGCAAGACGCTCCACATGCCACATGCCGCAGTGCATGCATGACCCCTCGTGACCAACAAGCTGCACCCCCCCCCACCCCCCACCCTCCCACCCTCTCGCCACCCCTTCCTCCACCCTCTCCCCCCCCCGTCCCCAGGCTCCTTCGCCCCCAGGAGCTGGCCACGCTAGCCACGTCATCAGTTCTCAGCGGAGCGCGACGCATCCCGCCCCCTACCACCCCACCCCCCCCCCCCCCCGGCCCGCCGGCCGCCGTGTAGTGTAGTGTAGTGTCACCGTCAGGGGAGACTTTAACAGCGGACTGTGATCAACGCAGCCTGGAGACCTACGTCACGGGCCCACCGTCTTCAATGGACAGGACGAGGCCCGGGGTCGGTCCATGATGAAAGAACACTCCGGCTCCGGCCATAGCGGGTGGGTGGGGTGAGGGACACCATATGGTAATATATAACCCACCCTAGTAATCACCATGACGACGACTATCGAAGTTGGCGAGTCTATCAATGTGACGCTTGTGTCCTGTTAGACTACCGCCCAATAGAGACGTTGCCAATTTTGCGTATTAATGATGTGGCCTTTTTTGCTGTTGGCGTGAATGGTTTGTGTTTTCCGACGGCTGAATTATTATCAAAACTGACAAGAGACTTAGACGAGACACACAGACATTTTCATTATTAAAAATGTATGTGTGTAATTTCAACTTGCAGTAAAAGCAAGCCACGTGGAACGTCAATCATACGTGTATTATATAGAAGTCGCGCCAAACTGTTTACCGACGCTACTACCAACCATTGAGACAAGCTTCCCAAGGCATTTCCGAGGCACGACCCATGCCGGCCCATACATACCCCCCTCCTCCCCTCCCTTCTCCCTTCTCCGCCCCCCCCCCCCACCCGCCCCCTCCCACACACCGCCTGGGGCGTCCCCCACGTCATCATCTACCGACCAGTATGTTTTGTGTGGGCGATGTGGCAGCCAGACAAGTACACAGCCCTGCAGGCTAGTGGTGACGAGAAGGGGGGGGGGGAGGACTGGGCCGGATGGGAGAGGGGGCGGGGGGGGGGGGGGAGGCAAAGGGGGGACGAGGCGGGTTGGGAGAGGGGGGTGGGGTACAAAATAAGTGCAAAGCATTTATTCCCCGGTTGCTGTGAATCGCCTTCGTCTCGGGTGTGATTTGGGAACAGTTACATGTCAGGCTTTGATGTTTCATCTTCATCTTGGCACCTGGGCCTGCCTACCCTACCCGCCTGTATAGACCTACAGCTTGATTACAACTCTCCTGGAGTCCCCAGGTGCGGTAGGAATCGCCTTCTGACACCATTCTCACGATGTGCTAGATGTGGTGGTGTCACTGAACAAGCTAGGCAGTCTGTATATATACTTAGAATGTCGGCACATTGCTGACTCTATGAACCGAGTGCATGTACGTGCTTGGCAAAGAGCGCTATTTTCGGCCTACAGATATGTTCCGTTTATCAAGACCTAATTCGGTTTATTCAGGGTTCTGTTTAGGGTGATTTTACTGTAAACCTATCAAACTTCATGATGCTGGGTGAAGGTGCTGCTAGGTGCTCAACAAAAAGCATTACTAAAGGAAATACATGCAAATCTAGAGTGAAATAATTCTTGGTCGTTCTCCTCAAGTCCTTTCATGGAATACACGACCTTATCAGAAGAATCAATCTTCACCAAATCAGATAGCGCTGGTGTTTAGGCCGCCTATGTACACATTCAGGCCAAATAATTGTGCCACGAAATCTTCAGGGACGGACGTAATTGGGTCGAATGAACCTTGGCCTAGATGTAGTTGCCAGGGCGCGAACCCACGACCTGTCGTTCTGCCAGCTCAGCCTGCTTACCAACTAAGCTGCTAGAGGGGGTGAAGAGGGTGGGGAGTGGGGTGGGGGGGGGGGGGTAGTCGGACAACGCGCGTGCATCGGTGCCCCAAGGGCAGTCATAATAAGAATACACCCTTCGCATGGCGTGTCAGTCTCCGGTCATTGAGCACGTGCTTCCCTGAACTGGGAAGGCGTTATGTGGACCCGTTTAGCAGGGCCTAGGTACACCCTACGTAGGTGTGGGTGCCCCGTGAGTATGTGTCATGCGGTTTTCTGTAGCCTATACATACAAAACACGGTGCTAAGGCCCCATTATGAAGACTTTCGTGAATGAACCGTCTTGAATGTCGCGCATCAAAGAAACCGGGTCGTAAAAAAATTTCGACGTTTTTTACATTTTAAATTAATGAAATTTTTGCCTTACCACGGCAGCAAGAGTCGTGAGATGTTTATCCAAGATGTGACCAGTAATGTAGAGCTGAAGAATCTACTGACAGGAGCCAAGGAATATCTTCTTTAAAAAATAAATAATTCTTTATTTCATCACAGCCACAGACCGGACAATGAACAATGAACTCGCAGCCATAGTAATATCGTATATTGCTTCACAAATACAAGTTGCTGTCAACCCCAAAAGTAGCCCGAGTTGCGTGACGTCATGGATGTATTAAATGGACGCTTGGCGGTCTGTAAAATATCATTCTACATCCCAGGCCTCATGTGGCTCTACATCACCCAGGTCTCATATGGCTCTACATCACCCAGGGCTCATATGGCTCTACATCACACAGGCCTCATATGGCTCTATATCACCCAGGCCTCATATGGCTCTACATCACACAGGGCTCATATGGCTCTACATCACCCAGGTCTCATATGGCTCAACATCACACAGGGCTCATATGGCTCTACATCACCCAGGTCTCATATGGCTCTACATCACCCAGGGCTCATATGGCTCTACATCACCCAGATCTCACATGGTTCTACATCACCCAGATCTCACATGGCTCTACATCACCCAGATCTCACATGGCTCTACATCACCCAGATCTCACATGGTTCTACATCACCCAGGTTTCATATGGCTCTACATCACCCAGATCTCATCTGGCTCTACATCACCCAGGCCTCAGATGGCTCTACATCACCCAGGGCTCATATGGCTCTACATCACCCAGGTCTCATATGGCTCTACATCACCCATGCCTCATATGGCTCTACATCACCCAGGGCTCATATGGCTCTACATCACCCAGGCCTCACATGGCTCTACATCACCCCGGGGCTCATATGGCTCTACATCACCCAGGGCTCATATGGCTCTACATCACCCAGGGCTCATATGGCTCTACATCACCCAGGGCTCATATGGCTTTACATCACCCAGATCTCACATGGTACTACATCACCCAGGGCTCACATGGCTCTACATCACCCAGGTCTCACATGGCTCTACATCACCCAGGGCTCATATGGCTCTACATCACCCAGGTCTCACATGGCTCTACATCACCCAGGGCTCATATGGCTCTACATCACCCAGGGCTCATATGGCTCTACATCACTCAGGGCTCATATGGCTTTACATCACCCAGATCTCACATGGTTCTACATCACCCAGATCTCACATGGCTCTACATCACCCAGATCTCACATGGTTCTACATCACCCAGGGCTCATATGGCTCTACATCACCCAGGGCTCATATGGCTCTACATCACCCAGGGCTCATATGGCTCTACATCACCCAGGCCTCATATGGCTCTACATCACCCAGGGCTCATATGGCTCTACATCACCCAGGGCTCATATGGCTTTACATCACCCAGATCTCACATGGTTCTACATCATCCAGGGCTGACATGGCTCTACATCACACAGGGCTCATATGGCTCTACATCACCCAGATCTCATATGGCTCTACATCACCTAGGGCTCATATGGCTCTACATCACCCAGGCCTCACATGGCTCTACATCACCCAGGGCTCATATAGCTCTACATCACCCAGGGCTCACATGGCTCTACATCACCCAGGGCTCATATGGCTCTACATCACCCAGGGCTCATATGGCTCTACATCACCCAGATCTCATATGGCTCTAAATCACACAGGCCTCATATGGCTCTACATCACCCAGGCCTCACATGGCTCTACATCACCCAGATCTCATATGGTTCTACATCACCCAGATCTCATATGGCTCTACATCACCCAGGGCTCATATGGCTGTACATCACCCAGGGCGCATATGACTCTACATCACCCAGGCCTCACATGGCTCTACATCACCCAGATCTCATATGGCTCTACATCACACAGGCCTCATATGGCTCTACATCACCCAGGGCTCATATGGCTCTACATCACCCAGATCTCATATGGCTCTACATCACCCAGGGTGCATATGACTCTACATCACCCAGGGCTCATATGGCTCTACATCACCCAAGACACATATGACTCTACATCACCCAGGCCTCACATGGCTCTACATCACCCAGATCTCATATGGCCCTACATCACACAGGCCTCATATGGCTCTACATCACCCAGGCCTCACATGGCTCTACATCACCCAGATCTCATATGGTTCTACATCACCCATATCTCATATGGCTCTACATCACACAGGGCTCATATGGCTCTACATCACCCAGATCTCATATGGCTCTACATCACCTAGGGCTCATATGGCTCTACATCACCCAGGCCTCACATGGTTCTACATCACCCAGGCCTCACATGGCTCTACATCACACAGGGCTCATATAGCTCTACATCACCCAGGGCTCACATGGCTCTACATCACCCAGGGCTCATATGGCTCTACATCACCCAGGGCTCATATGGCTCTACATCACCCAGGGTTCATATGGCTCTACATCACCCAGGGCTCATATGGCTCTACATCACCCAGGGCGCATATGGCTTTACATCACCCAGATCTCACATGGTTCTACATCATCCAGGGCTCACATGGCTCTACATCACACAGGGCTCATATGGCTCTACATCACCCAGATCTCATATGGCTCTACATCACCTAGGGCTCATCTGGCTCTACATCACCCAGGCCTCACATGGCTCTACATCACCCAGGCCTCACATGGCTCTACATCACACAGGGCTCATATAGCTCTACATCACCCAGGGCTCACATGGCTCTACATCACCCAGGGCTCATATGGCTCTACATCACACAGGGCTCATATGGCTCTACATCACCCAGATCTCATATGGCTCTACATCACCCAGGGCTCATATGGCTCTACATCACCCAGATCTCATATGGCTCTACATCACACAGGCCTCATATGGCTCTTCATCACCCAGGCCTCACATGGCTCTACATCACCCAGTTCTCATATGGTTCTACATCACCCAGATCTCATATGGCTCTACATCACCCAGGGCTCATATGGCTGTACATCACCCAGGGCGCATATGACTCTACATCACCCAGGCCTCACATGGCTCTACATCACCCAGATCTCATATGGTTCTACATCACACAGGCCTCATATGGCTCTATATCACCCAGGGCTCATATGGCTCTACATCACCCAGATCTCATATGGCTCTACATCACCCAGGGTGCATATGACTCTACATCACCCAGGGCTCATATGGCTCTACATCACCCAGGGCGCATATGACTCTATATCACCCAGGCCTCACATGGCTCTACATCACCCAGATCTCATATGGCTCTACATCACACAGGCCTCATATGGCTCTACATCACCCAGGCCTCACATGGCTCTACATCACCCAGATCTCATATGGTTCTACATCACCCAGATCTCATATGGCTCTACATCACCCAGGGCTCATATGGCTCTACATCACCCAGGGCGCATGTGACTCTACATCACCCAGGCCTCACATGGCTCTACATCACCCAGATCTCATATGGCTCTACATCACACAGGCCTCATATGGCTCTACATCACCCAGGGCATATATGGCTCTACATCACCCAGATCTCATATGGCTCTACATCACCCAGGGATCATATGGCTCTACATCACCCAGATCTCATATGGCTCTACATCACACAGTCCTCATATGGCTCTACATCACCCAGGCCTCACATGGCTCTACATCACCCAGATCTCATATGGTTCTACATCACCCAGATCTCATATGGCTCTACATCACCCAGGGCTCATATGGCTGTACATCACCCAGGGCGCATATGACTCTACATCACCCAGGCCTCACATGGCTCTACATCACCCAGATCTCATATGGCTCTACATCACACAGGCCTCATATGGCTCTACATCACCCAGGGCTCATATGGCTATACATCACCCAGATCTCATATGGCTCTACATCACCCAGGGCTCATATGGCTCTACATCACCCAGGCCTCACATGGCTCTACATTACCCAGGGCTCATATGGCTCTACATCACCCAGATCTCATATGGCTCTACATCACCCAGGGCGCATATGGCTCTACATCACCCAGGGCTCACATGGCTCTACATCACCCAGGGCTCATATGGCTCTACATCACCCAGGGCTCATATGGCTCTACATCACCCAGGGTTCATATGGCTCTACATCACCCAGGGCTCATATGGCTCTACATCACCCAGGGCGCATATGGCTTTACATCACCCAGATCTCACATGGTTCTACATCATCCAGGGCTCACATGGCTCTACATCACACAGGGCTCATATGGCTCTACATCACCCAGATCTCATATGGCTCTACATCACCTAGGGCTCATCTGGCTCTACATCACCCAGGCCTCACATGGCTCTACATCACCCAGGCCTCACATGGCTCTACATCACACAGGGCTCATATAGCTCTACATCACCCAGGGCTCACATGGCTCTACATCACCCAGGGCTCATATGGCTCTACATCACACAGGGCTCATATGGCTCTACATCACCCAGATCTCATATGGCTCTACATCACCCAGGGCTCATATGGCTCTACATCACCCAGATCTCATATGGCTCTACATCACACAGGCCTCATATGGCTCTTCATCACCCAGGCCTCACATGGCTCTACATCACCCAGTTCTCATATGGTTCTACATCACCCAGATCTCATATGGCTCTACATCACCCAGGGCTCATATGGCTGTACATCACCCAGGGCGCATATGACTCTACATCACCCAGGCCTCACATGGCTCTACATCACCCAGATCTCATATGGTTCTACATCACACAGGCCTCATATGGCTCTATATCACCCAGGGCTCATATGGCTCTACATCACCCAGATCTCATATGGCTCTACATCACCCAGGGTGCATATGACTCTACATCACCCAGGGCTCATATGGCTCTACATCACCCAGGGCGCATATGACTCTATATCACCCAGGCCTCACATGGCTCTACATCACCCAGATCTCATATGGCTCTACATCACACAGGCCTCATATGGCTCTACATCACCCAGGCCTCACATGGCTCTACATCACCCAGATCTCATATGGTTCTACATCACCCAGATCTCATATGGCTCTACATCACCCAGGGCTCATATGGCTCTACATCACCCAGGGCGCATGTGACTCTACATCACCCAGGCCTCACATGGCTCTACATCACCCAGATCTCATATGGCTCTACATCACACAGGCCTCATATGGCTCTACATCACCCAGGGCATATATGGCTCTACATCACCCAGATCTCATATGGCTCTACATCACCCAGGGATCATATGGCTCTACATCACCCAGATCTCATATGGCTCTACATCACACAGTCCTCATATGGCTCTACATCACCCAGGCCTCACATGGCTCTACATCACCCAGATCTCATATGGTTCTACATCACCCAGATCTCATATGGCTCTACATCACCCAGGGCTCATATGGCTGTACATCACCCAGGGCGCATATGACTCTACATCACCCAGGCCTCACATGGCTCTACATCACCCAGATCTCATATGGCTCTACATCACACAGTCCTCATATGGCTCTACATCACCCAGGGCTCATATGGCTATACATCACCCAGATCTCATATGGCTCTACATCACCCAGGGCTCATATGGCTCTACATCACCCAGGCCTCACATGGCTCTACATTACCCAGGGCTCATATGGCTCTACATCACCCAGATCTCATATGGCTCTACATCACCCAGGGCGCATATGGCTCTACATCACCCAGATCTCACATGGCTCTACACCACCCAGATTTCATATGGCTCTACATCACACAGGGCTCATATGGCTCTACATCACCCAGATCTCATATGGCTCTACATCACCTAGGGCTCATCTGGCTCTACATCACCCAGGCCTCACATGGCTCTACATCACCCAGGCCTCACATGGCTCTACATCACACAGGGCTCATATAGCTCTACATCACCCAGGGCTCACATGGCTCTACATCACCCAGGGCTCATATGGCTCTACATCACACAGGGCTCATATGGCTCTACATCACCCAGATCTCATATGGCTCTACATCACCCAGGGCTCATATGGCTCTACATCACCCAGATCTCATATGGCTCTACATCACACAGGCCTCATATGGCTCTTCATCACCCAGGCCTCACATGGCTCTACATCACCCAGTTCTCATATGGTTCTACATCACCCAGATCTCATATGGCTCTACATCACCCAGGGCTCATATGGCTGTACATCACCCAGGGCGCATATGACTCTACATCACCCAGGCCTCACATGGCTCTACATCACCCAGATCTCATATGGTTCTACATCACACAGGCCTCATATGGCTCTATATCACCCAGGGCTCATATGGCTCTACATCACCCAGATCTCATATGGCTCTACATCACCCAGGGTGCATATGACTCTACATCACCCAGGGCTCATATGGCTCTACATCACCCAGGGCGCATATGACTCTATATCACCCAGGCCTCACATGGCTCTACATCACCCAGATCTCATATGGCTCTACATCACACAGGCCTCATATGGCTCTACATCACCCAGGCCTCACATGGCTCTACATCACCCAGATCTCATATGGTTCTACATCACCCAGATCTCATATGGCTCTACATCACCCAGGGCTCATATGGCTCTACATCACCCAGGGCGCATGTGACTCTACATCACCCAGGCCTCACATGGCTCTACATCACCCAGATCTCATATGGCTCTACATCACACAGGCCTCATATGGCTCTACATCACCCAGGGCATATATGGCTCTACATCACCCAGATCTCATATGGCTCTACATCACCCAGGGATCATATGGCTCTACATCACCCAGATCTCATATGGCTCTACATCACACAGTCCTCATATGGCTCTACATCACCCAGGCCTCACATGGCTCTACATCACCCAGATCTCATATGGTTCTACATCACCCAGATCTCATATGGCTCTACATCACCCAGGGCTCATATGGCTGTACATCACCCAGGGCGCATATGACTCTACATCACCCAGGCCTCACATGGCTCTACATCACCCAGATCTCATATGGCTCTACATCACACAGGCCTCATATGGCTCTACATCACCCAGGGCTCATATGGCTATACATCACCCAGATCTCATATGGCTCTACATCACCCAGGGCTCATATGGCTCTACATCACCCAGGCCTCACATGGCTCTACATTACCCAGGGCTCATATGGCTCTACATCACCCAGATCTCATATGGCTCTACATCACCCAGGGCGCATATGGCTCTACATCACCCAGGCCTCACATGGCTCTACACCACCCAGATTTCATATGGCTCTACATCACCCAGGGCTCATATGGCTCTACATCACCCAGGGCTCATATATCTCTACATCACCCAGGGCGCATATGACTCTACATCTCCCAGGCCTCACATGGCTCTACATCACCCAGGGCGCATATGACTCTACATCACACAGGCCTCATATGGCTCTACATCACCCAGGCCTCATATGGCTCTACATCACCCAGGGCTCATATGGCTCTGCATCACCCACGGCTCATATGGCTCTACATCACCCAGGCCTCATATGGCTCTACATCACCCAGGGCTCCTATGGCTCTACATCACCCAGGGCTCATATGGCTCTACATCACCCAGATCTCACATGGCTCTACATCACCCCGGGCTCATATGGCTCTACATCACCCAGGGCGCATATGACTCTACATCACCCAGGGCTCATATGGCTCTACATCACCCAGAGCTCATCTGGCTCTACATCACCCAGGGCTCATATGGCTCTACATCACCCAGGCCTCATATGGCTCTACATCACCCAGGGCTCACATGGCTCTACATCACCCAGATCTCATATGGCTCTACATCACCCAGATCTCATATGGCTCTACATCACCCAGGGCTCATATGGCTCTACATCACCCAGGCCTCATATGGCTCTACATCACCCAGGCCTCATATGGCTCTACATCACCCCGGCCTCATATGGCTCTACATCACCCAGGCCTCATATGGCTCTACATCACCCAGGGCTCACATCGTCTGTTACTATTGGAACACCTTCGATAACAAGTTGCATTCATCATTACGTGTATCTTGGTCCAAAAATCAAGTGATGGGCCCATTATATGCAATTCATGTCAGATTTAATGCCTCGCGTGAAATTTAGTTTTTGACCGACCCCGCGTCAATGTTGCGGCGTCTAACTGAACACAGACAGTTGTGTCGAATGCAATACACCTAAAGCCGTCGAACGCCTTCTGAAGTTCCATGAAGTGGCGCGTCGGTTATCGTGAGTGCGTTACCCCAGGCTTTCTACTCCCATCTCAGATTTTATCTTGCATCATAACTCTTTGTTGGCTGTCTGTCTGGCAATACTGACGCCCTACAGACAGTGGCTCGTTTCTCGATGCAATGACGACAGTGATAGCTACTGACACTGTTTTTTTTAATTAATTGCTCCAAAAGCACCGCTTGCGTTGTTGAAGAACTGTCAACCACAGACTGTTTTACCCGTCTCATGAAGCCTTATTGCGGGGACCGCATCGCCTGATGTGATTCATGGCTTCACAAGACTTTGAATGAAATAGGGCTGATATAAAAATATAATAAAATGTTGACAAGATTCAAAGGCTAAGGAGGTTGGAGGTCGGTTTGAATAGAAAGAATGGCGACCGTTTGTGTACGAAGGGTGGGCTGTAACATTTGATTATTATTATATATAATAAATAAATTATTCGTGTCACGAGTGTGTGACGACATCGAGAGAGGGAAAGCTAGCACTGCTGTGTGTTGAATAATGTGTGTGCTGTTGGTGGTATCTGTTAAGCATGACACTGGCTCACCATTGTACGTGGACTTTATGCCACCCGTATGAGGAGGAAAGCTGGCGACCAAGCATTCAAGCACGACAGGAAGCGGACCGCTGAACTACATACACCCACCCTCCACAGGTGGACGTGGTCATCAGTCGGACGGACCACTGGCCACGCGAGACGGAAAAACACGAAGGAGACCACTGGACACCACAAGACGACGACAGGATCGAACAAAGTGGACCACAGGATCACAAGGAAGGGACCACAAGACCGCACGAAATGGACCCCAGGACCGCACGAAATGGACCCCAGGATCGCACGAAACCGCACAAAGCGGACCATATGACCGCACAAAGCGAACCACAGGACCGCACTAAGCGGACCATAGGACCGCACAAAGCGGACCACAGGACCGCACAAAGCGGACCACAGGACCGCACAAAGTGGACCATAGGGCCGCACATACTAGAGCATTCGGCCGTCAAAAGCGGATCACATGACCGTACAAAGAGGACGGACGAAAACGACGATTAGACCGTACAAAGCGGACAACAGGACCGCACAAAATGGACAACAGGACCGCACAAAACCGCACAAAGCGGACCACAGGACCGCACGAAGCGGACCACAGGACCGCACACAACGGACCACAGGACCGCACAAAACCCCACAAAGCGGACCATATGACCGCACAAATCGGACCACAGAACCGCACGAAGCGGACCACAGAACCGCACGAAGCAGACCACAGGACCGCACGAAGCGGACCGCAGGACCGCACGAAGCAGACCACAGAACCGCACAAAGCGGACCACAGGACCGCACGAAGCGGACCGCAGGACCGCACGAAGCGAACCACAGGACCGCACGAAGCGGACCACAGAACCGCACGAAGCGGACCACAGAACCGCACGAAGCAGACCACAGGACCGCACGAAGCGGACCGCAGGACCGCACGAAGCGGACCACAGAACCGCACAAAGCGGACCACAGGACCGCACGAAGCGGACCGCAGGACCGCACGAAGCGGACCACAGGACCGCACAAAGTGGACCATAGTGCCGCACATACCAGAGCATTCGACCGTCAAAAGCGGATCACATGACCGTACAAAGAGGACGGACCAAAACGACGATTAGACCGTACAAAGCGGACAACAGGACCGCACAAAGCGGACAAGACCGCACAAAGCGGACAACAGGACCGCACAACAGGACCGCACAAAATGGACAACAGGACCGCACAAAACGGGCAACAGGACCGCACAAAGCCGACAACAGGACCTCACAAAACGGGCAGCAGGACCGCACAAACTGGAGGACACGGCCACCAAAAACAGGTCACATGCCGGCTCGGCTATCAAGACCACATAGCTTCCTCCTTGCTATTCAGATGTCGTATCCCGCTACTCATTTTACACCTTTCATCGTCTTCACGGCGATGATTTTACTCCTTTGCTGATGAGACTCGCTGCAATTTGTACAATAAATGCCTCTGCCATTTGACGCTTAATCTGACCTGACGGCGCGTCTCAGGGCATAGACGGACTCCCTCAGGTAATGGTCCAGCCAGCCAGAACAAGGCCTCGGTGATTGTCCGCCCCTTTTGAGGACCGCCATAGACACCTCCAGGCCGGTCTCCATGAGAGAGAACCATGGTGGTGATAAAAAAAGTCGGTATCAGGGAGCGAAAATGGCGCGGTTATTATCGCACAGAAGAGAGCCCGCAAATGCAGCATAAACTGAGAAATTTATTGAATTGAAAACTTTCTTTGCGCTTTTTCTGTCTCCCTTCACTCGTGCAATAAAACTTATTCAGGCGTGAGCGTCAACCTAGATGCGAGGATGGGATGGAGTAGGGGGTAGGGGTGGGGTGGGGGACAGATGAGGAGGGAGGAGTGTAAGGCCGACTTTACCCCCGATGGGATCGAGGGTGGAATGGGGGTGGGTGGCACGGGGTAGAAAGAGGGGGAGGGGAGGGGGGGGTGAAGGCTACGGCTGGAGACTCTTACATAAAGCCCCATCATAGTAATGTTCGTCAGTGTAATATGGTTATGTTTGTCTGACCTCCATAATACATCTTGAATGGTGGGAGAGAGGGTTTTGGGAGGTACATAAAGAATCATGGGTGGAATGGAATTTAGAATTACCATGCCAAAATGACAAGTCCGAAATGAAAGGAAATTGTGTTCGTCCAATGATATATCGTATTATATTTACGACGTAACAATTTATGCAATTCCAGTATATGATAGTTGTGACATTATGTCAATATCGTCAGCTCTCGTCACTTTTATACCCGTGTCACTCTAATATTAGTGTCACTCACACACCAGTGTCACTCACACACCAATGTCACTCTCACACCAGTGTCACTCACACACCAATGTCACTCGCCCACCGGTGTCACTCTCACTTTAGTGTCACTCACACACCAATGTCACTCACACTTTAGTGTCACTCACACACCAATGTCACACACCAGTGTCACTCACACACCAGTGTTACTCACACACCAGTGTCACTTTCACACCAGTATCATTCACACACCAGTATCACTCACAAACCAATGTCACTCACACACCAGTGTCACTCTTACCTTAGTGCCATTCACACACCACACCAGTGTCACTCACACACCAATGTCACACATCGGTGTCACTCACACACCAGTATCACTCACACACCAATGTCACTCACACCCCAATGTCACTCACACCAGTATCACTCTCACACCAGTGTCACTCACACCAGTGTCACTTCACACCAGTGTCACTCACACAGGAGTGTCACTCACACACCACACTAGTGTCATTCTTACCTTAGTGTCACTCACACACCACACCAATGTCACTCGCACACACACACCAATGTCACTCTCACATCAGTCACTTACACTTTGTTGTCACTAAGATTGGTACAAAACCTGGAAGATCGGGACGAAACCTGAAATATCAGGAAAAAATCTAGAAGTCTGAAACAGGGCTCAAGCATTTGGCCGAGATATAGACGATCTAGACGAGATATAGAGTATCTAGACGAGATCTACGAACTGTACGTCATACTGCTCTTTATCAAATTCATCGTTTCGGTTTAATAATATTATTATCATAATCAACAGCGTTACAAAAACCTATGCTAGCTGCCGTTGATCTCTACCCTGTGCTACTCTTCGCGTCTGTTATAGTGGGTCAGCTTCAAGCCTACCCAAGTGGGCAAGGTCCCAGTTTTCAGCCTGTCGGTCTATGGCTATAGAGGAGTGTGGGTCAGGTCCCAGTGTTCAGCCTGTCGGTCTATGTCTATAGAGAAGAGTGGTCCAGGTCCCAGTGTTCAGCTTGTCGGTCTATGGCTATAGAGGAGAGTGGGACAGGTCCCAGTGTTCAGCCTGTCGGTCTATGGCTATAGAGGAGAGTGGAACAGGTCCCAGTGTTCAGCCTGTCGGTCTATGGCTAGAGAGGAGAGTGGATCAGGTCCCAGTGTTCAGCCTGTCGGTCTATGGCTATAGAGGAAAGTGGAACAGGTCCCAGTGTTCAGCCTGTCGGTCTATGGCTATAGAGGAGAGTGAAACAAGTCCCAGTGTTCAGCATGTCGGTCTATGGCTAGAGAGGAGAGTGGGTCAGGTCCCAGTGTTCAGCCTGTCGGTCTATGGCTATAGAGGAGAGTGGGTCAGGTCCCAGTGTTCAGCCTGTCGGTCTATGGCTATAGCGGAGAGTAGGTCAGGTCCCGGTGTTCAGCATGTCGGTCTATGGCTATAGAGGAGAATGGGTCAGGTCCCAGTGTTCAGCCTGTCGGTATATGGCTATAGAGGAGAGTGGGTCGGGTACCAGTGTTCAGCCTGTCGGTCTATGGCTATAGAGGAGAGTAGGTCAGGTCCCAGTGTTCAGCCTGTCGGTCTGTGGCTATAGAGGAGAGTGGGTCAGGTCCCAGTGTTCAGCCTGTCGATCTATTGTTATAGAGGAGAGTGGGTCAGGTCCCAGTGTTCAGCCTGTCGGTCTATGGCTATAGAGGAGAGTGGGTGAGGTCCCAGTGTTCAGCCTGTCGGTCTATGGTTATAGAGGAGAGTGGGTCAGGTCCCAGTGTTCAGCCTGTCGGTCTATGGCTAAAGAGGAGAGTGTGTCAGGTCCCAGTGTTCAGCCTGTCGGTCTATGGCTATAGAGGAGAGTGGGTCAGGTCCCAGTGTTCAGCCTGTCGGTCTATGGTTATATAGGAGAGTGGGTCAGGTCCCAGTGTTCAGCCTGTCGGTCTATGGCTATAGAGGAGAATGGGTCAGGTCCCAGTGTTCAGCCTGTCGGTCTATGGCTAAAGAGGAGAGTGGGTCAGGTCCCAGTGTTCAGCCTGTTGGTCTATGGCTAAAGAGGAGAGTGTGTCAGGTTCCAGTGTTCAGCCTGTCGGTCTATGGCTAAAGAGGAGAGTGGGTCAGGTCCCAGTGTTCAGCCTGTCGGTCTATGGCTATAGAGGAGAGTGGGTCAGGTCCCAGTGTTCAGCCTGTCGATCTATGGCTATAGAGGAGAGTGGGTCAGGTCCCAGTGTTCAGCATGTCGGTCTATGGCTATAGAGGAGAGTGGGTGAGGTCCCAGTGTTCAGCCTGTCGGTCTATGGCTATAGAGTAGAGTGGGTCAGGTCCCAGTGTTCAGCCCCTGTAGGGCTATGGCTATAGAAGAGAGTGGGTCAGGTCCCAGTGTTCAGCCTGTCGGTCTATGGCCATAGAGGACAGTGGGTGAGGTCCCAGTGTTCAGCCTGTCGGTATATGGCTAAAGATGAGAGTGGATCAGGTACCAGCGTTCAGCCTGTCGGTATATGGCTAAAGATGAGAGTGGATCAGGTCCCAGTGTTCAGCCTGTCGGTCTATGGCTAAAGATGAGAGTGGGTGAGGTCCCAGTGTTCAGCCTGTCGGTCTATGGCTATTGCGGAGAGTGGGTCAGGTCCCAGTGTTCAGCCTGTCGGTCTATGGCCATAGAGGAGAGTGGGTCAGGTCCCATGGTTCAGCCTGTCGGTCTATGGCTATAGAGGAGAGTGGGTCAGGCCCCAGTGTTCAGCCTGTCGGTCTATGGCTATAGAGGAGAGTGGGTCGGGTCCCAGTGTTCAGCTTGTCAGTCTGTGCCTAAAGATGAGAGTGGATCAGGTCCCAGTGTTCAGCCTGTCGGTCTATCGCTAAAGATGAGAGTGGGTGAGGTCCCAGTGTTCAGCCTGTCGGTCTATGGCTATTGCGGAGAGTGGGTCAGGTCCCAGTGTTCAGCCTGTCGGTCTATGGCCATAGAGGAGAGTGGGTCAGGTCCCAGTGTTCAGCCTGTCGGTCTATGGCTATAGAGGAGAGTGGGTCAGGCCCCAGTGTTCGGCCTGTAGGGCTATGGCTATAGAGGAGAGTAGGTCAGGTCCCAGTGTTCAGCCTGTCGGTCTATGGCTATAGAGGAGAGTGGGTCAGGTCCCAGTGTTCAGCCTGTCAATCTATGGCTATAGAGGAGAGTGGGTCAGGCCCCAGTGTTCGGCCTGTAGGGCTATAGCTATAGAGGAGAGTAGGTCAGGTCCCAGTGTTCAGCCTGTCGGTCTATGGCTATAGAGGAGAATGGGTCGGGTACCAGTGTTCAGCCTGTCGGTCTATGGCTATATAGGAGAGTGGGTCAGGTCCCAGTGTTCAGCCTGTCGGTCTATGGCTATGGAGGAGAGCGGGCCAGGTCCCAGTGTTCAGCCTGTCGGTCTATGGCTATAGAGGAGAGTGGGTCAGGCCCCAGTCTTCGGCCTGTAGGGCTGTAGCTATAGAGGAGAGTAGGTCAGGTACCAGTGTTCAGCCTGTCGGTCTATGGCTATATAGGAGAGTGGGTCAGGTCCCAGTGTTCAGCCTGTCGGTCTATGGCTATGGAGGAGAGCGGGCCAGGTCCCAGTGTTCAGCCTGTCGGTCTATGGCTATAGAGGAGAGCGGGCCACGTCCCAGTGTTCAGCCTGTCGGCCTATGGCTATAGAGGAGAGTGGGTCAGGTCCCAGTGTTCAGCCTGTCGGTCTATGGCTATGGAGGAGAGCGGGCCAGGTCCCAGTGTTCAGCCTGTCGGTCTATGGCTATATAGAAGAGTGGGTCAGGTCCCAGTGTTCAGCCTGTCGGTCTATGGCTATGGAGGAGAGCGGGCCAGGTCCCAGTGTTCAGCCTGTCGGTCTATGGCTATAGAGGAGAGCGGGCCAGGTCCCAGTGTTCAGCCTGTCGGCCTATGGCTATAGAGGAGAGTGGGTCAGGTCCCAGTGTTCAGCCTGTCGGTCTATGGCTATGGAGGAGAGCGGGCCAGGTCCCAGTGTGCAGCCTGTCGGTCTATGGCTATAGAGGAGAGTGGGTCAGGTTCCAGTGTTCAGCCTGTCGGTTTATGGCTATGGAGGAGAGTGGGTCAGGTCCCAGTGTTCAGCCTGTCGGTTTATGGCTATAGAGAAGAGTGGGTCAGGTTCCAGTGTTCAGCCTGTCGGTCTATGGCTATAGAGGAGAGTGGGTCAGGTTCCAGTGTTCAGCCTGTCGGTCTATGGCTATAGAGAAGAGTGGGTCAGGTTCCAGTGTTCAGCCTGTCGGTTTATGGCTATAGAGAAGAGTGGGTCAGGTCCCAGTGTGCAGCCTGTCGGTCTATGGCTATAGAGGAGAGTGGGTCAGGTTCCAGTGTTCAGCCTGTCGGTTTATGGCTATAGAGAAGAGTGGGTCAGGTCCCAGTGTGCAGCCTGTCGGTCTATGGCTATAGAGAAGAGTGGGTCAGGTTCCAGTGTTCAGCCTGTCGGTTTATGGCTATAGAGAAGAGTGGGTCAGGTCCCAGTGTTCAGCCTGTCGGTCTATGGCTTTAGAGAAGAGCGGGCCAGGTCCCAGTGTTTAGCCTGTCGGTCTATGGCTATATAGGAGAGTGGGTCAGGTCCCATGGTTCAGCCTGTCGGTCTATGGCTATATAGGAGAGTGGGTCAGGTCCCAGTGTTCAGCCTGTTGGTCTATGGCTTTAGAGAAGAGCGGGCCAGGTCCCAGTGTTTAGCCTGTCGGTCTATGGCTTTAGAGAAGAGCGGGCCAGGTCCCAGTGTTTAGCCTGTCGGTCTATGGCTATATAGGAGAGTGGGTCAGGTCCCAGTGTTCAGCCTGTCGGTCTATGGCTATATAGGAGAGTGGGTCAGGTCCCAGTGTTCAGCCTGTTGGTCTATGGCTATGGAGGAGAGCGGGCCAGGTCCCAGTGTTTAGCCTGTCGGTCTATGGCTATAGAGGAGAGTGGGTCAGGTCCCAGTGTTCAGCCTGTCGGTCTATGGCTATATAGGAGAGCGGGCCAGGTCCCAGTGTTTAGCCTGTCGGTCTATGGCTATAGAGGAGAGTGGGTCAGGTCCCAGTGTTCAGCCTGTCGGGTCTATGGCTAAAGAGGAGAGTGTGTCAGGTCCCAGTGTTCAGCCTGTCGGTCTATGGCTATAGAGAAGAGTGGGTCAGGTCCCAGTGTTCAGCCTGTCGGTCTATGGCTATAGAGGAGAGTGGGTCAGGTCCCAGTGTCCAGCCTGTCGGTCTATGGCTATAGAGGAGAGTGGGTCAGGTCCCAGTGTTCAGCCTGTCGGTCTATGGCTATAGAGGAGAGTGGGTCAGGTCCCAGTGTTCAGCCTGTCGGGTCTATGGCTAAAGAGGAGAGTGTGTCAGGTCTCAGTGTTCAGCCTGTCGGTCTATGGCTATGGAGGAGAGTGGGTCAGGTCCCAGTGTTCAGCCTGTCGGTCTATGGCTATAGAGGAGAGTGGGCAGGTCTCAGTGTTCAGCCTGTCGGTCAATGGCTATGGAGGAGAGGGGGCCAGGTCCCAGTGTTCAGCCTGTCGGTCTATGGCTATAGAGGAGAGCGGGCCAGGTCCCAGTGTTTAGCCTGTCGGTCTATGGCTATAGAGGAGAGTGGGTCAGGTCCCAGTGTTCAGCCTGTTGGTCTATGGCTATGGAGGAGAGCGGGCCAGGTCCCAGTGTTTAGCCTGTCGGTCTATGGCTATAGAGGAGAGTGGGTCAGGTCCCAGTGTTCAGCCTGTTGGTCTATGGCTATAGAGGAGAGCGGGCCAGGTCCCAGTGTTCAGCCTGTTGGTCTATGGCTATGGAGGAGAGTGGGTCAGGTCCCAGTGTTCAGCCTGTCGGTCTATGGCTATAGAGGAGAGCGGGCCAGGTCCCAGTGTTCAGCCTGTCGGTTTATGGCTTTAGAGAAGAGTGGGCCAGGTCCCAGTGTTCAGCCTGTCGGTCTATGGCTATAGAGGAGAGTGGGTCAGGTCCCAGTGTTCAGCCTGTCAGTCCGTGGCTATAGAGGAGAGTGGGTCAGGTCCCAGTGTCCATCCTGTCGGTCTATGGCTAGACCTGTTCCCATGCCTGAGATATCAAGGTGAAATTGATTTATTGCTTAGCGTGTACAATGAATGCAATGTGTAAAATGCTGATAAGTGGCTTGATGGAAATAATTGTGGTATTGAGTCCATTTCCATTTCCGGTCTGTACCGGCGCGTGGACAATTCAAGGTCAAGGTGAGGATCAAGGGCATTGTAGGTCAAGGTCAGGATCAAAGGCATGGTATGATCACTTTCACGCTATGTCACAGAGGGTAGCGGCAGGAGGAGGAGTGGGGGGGGGGGGCGATTACTCGCTATATTAAGCAAAAATGGTTCCGAGGCCCATGATTAAGGTGGGACTAGGTGGGCAGGCGGGGGGGAGGCGGTGTAAATACGAGTGTCACGGCCAAATAGTGACTTCCGGACCAAACATTACTGTCGCTTCAGCAGTTGAGGTGTTGGTCAACTGCTACTGTGCATTTGTGCCATCTAGGTACCTATCAATGACGTCTATATTATTATTGTAGGGTTAAGGCTAAGGGACTTTAACTCTTACTAAAATGCTACAAAAACTAAGGCAAAATTTGTACTCAGTTCCATCACCATATATCCTCACCATATATACGGTACATGCGGTCTCTCCAGGTCGTACCGGCGCTATATCGTCTCCGGCCCCCGCTCCGGCCCCCGCTCCGGCCCCCTCTTCGGCCCCCGCTCCGGCCCCCTGCTCCGGCCCCCGCTCCGGCCCCCGCTCCGTCCCCGCTCCGGCCGCCGGCGAAGCAAGGACAAGCGACCCGCCGGTGAAAGCGGCCCATTGTGAAAGCGGCTCAAGCGGCCGGGGCCCAGGACCTATAGCGTCATTATTACGTCTAGGAGGTCGGCAGTGATGGATGGCAGGTGATGGTGATGGATAGCATGACATACCGCATCCCGAGGGTGCGGGGTGGGGGCGGGGGGCGGTGAGGCGATGGGGGGGGGGGGGTGGTGATGTTTGGGGGATGAGGCGGTGGGGGAGGGGGTCTTTAAATCGTGTGCTATGTGGTGTGGTGTGCGCGGAGGCTGTTGGCTGTTGCACCGTCAGTGGCGGTGATACGATCCTCTATAGTAGCGGTGGTGGTACTTTCTCCATGTGTGTATGTATGTATGAATGCATGTATATATGTGTATGTGTTATTGTATGTTTGGGGCCGAAACCCAGGTATATAGTCTATCAAAAACCCCGGCTCCCGTGTCCCACAGTGCGAACGAGCCACGGGGTCCACAGACACGTGGCCACGGACATAAACACATGCATTATATATATGCATATATAACACATTACATTGGGGTCCTCACCATTGACTGCCATCATTATGGCTGTGGGTACCCTGGGTTATTTACAGCGGTAGTATGTACACTGCAGGCGTAGACGGTTACATATAACCACTCTTTTTTTAGTGTAAGCTACATCACATTTTGACTGATGTAAATGCTAACGGCAGATGTTGCAAAAATATTTTTAAAAAAAGCAACCATCCATTATATATGTACAATCAGTGAACCCTATGTTGTACAATGGCCGACAGAGGGCGTTTCTTTCTCACAATGGGACGCGTAAACCACTCTCCCCTAGGCCTGGTGGAGCTGCTATGTTATGCTCTATTACGAGAGTTGATCACAGAGTGAAGGGGAAGAGGGGTGAGGGGAGGGGTGGGGAGGGGGGGGGGTGAGGGGCTGACCGGGGAGGGGACATAGTGGATTTGAGTTGATAAAGGGTCGACTACAGCAGATAAGGTGCGAGTGACATTGGTGTGAGGGTGACACTGGTGTGTGAGTTACACTGGCGTGTGAGTGACACTGGTGTGTGAGTGATACTGGTGTGCGAGTGACACTGGTGTGTGAGTGACACTGGTGTGTATGTGACACTGGTGTGTGAGTGACACTGGTGTGTGAGTGACACTGGTGTGTGAGTGACACTGGTGTGTGAGTGGCACTGGTGTGTATGTGATACTGGTGTGTGAGTGACACTGGTGTGTGTGACATTGGTGTGAGTGTGCCAATGGTGTGTGAGTGACACTGGTGTGTGCATGACACTGGTGTGTGAGGGGCACTGGTGTGTGAGTGATACTGATGTGAGTGACACTGGTGTGTAAGTGATACTGGTGTATGAGTGACACTGGTGTGTGAGTGATACTGGTGTATGAGTGATACTGGTGTGTGAGTTACACTGGCGTGTGAGTGACACTGGTGTGTGAGTGACACTGGTGTGTGAGTGATACTGGTGTATGAGTGACACTGGTGTGTGTGTAATACTGGTGTGTGAGTGACACTGGTGCGAAGTGACATTGGTGTGTGAGTTACACTGGTGTGTAAGTTACACTGGTGTGTGAGTGACACTGGTGTGTGAGTTACACTGGTGTGTGAGTGATACTGATGTGAGTGACACTGGTGTGTGAGTGACACTGGTGTGTGAGTGATACTGATGTGAGTGCCACTGGTGTGTAAGTGATACTGATGTATGAGTGACACTGGTGTGTGTGACATTGGTGTGAGTGTGACAATTGTGTGTGAGTGACACTGGTGTGTGCATGACACTGGTGTGTGAGTTACACTGGTGTGTGAGTGACACTGGTGTGTGTGACATTGGTGTGAGTGTGACAATTGTGTGTGAGTGACACTGGTGTGTGCATGACACTGGTGTGTAAGTGATACTGGTGTGTGAGTGATACTGGTGTCTGAGTGAAACTTGTGTCTGAGTGATACTGGTGTGTGAGTGATACTGGTGTGTGAGTGACACTGGTGTGTGAGTGATACTAGTGTGTGAGTGACACTGGTGTGTGAGCGACACTGTTGTTTGAGTGACACTGGTTTCTGAGTGACACTGGTGTGTGAATGACACTGGTGTGTGAGTGATACTAGTGTGTGAGTGACACTGGTGTGTGAGGGGCACTGGTGTGTGAGTGACACTGGTGTGTGAGTGACACTGGTGTGTGAGTGACACTGGTGTGTGAGTGACACTGGTGTGTGAGTGACACTGGTGTGTGAGTGACACTGGTATGTGAGTGACACTGGTGTGTGAATGACACTGGTGTGTGAGTGACACTGGTGTGTGAGTGACACTGGTGTGAGTGTGACACTGGTGTGTGAGTGGTACTGGTGTGTGAGTGACACTGGTGTGTGAGTGATACTGATGTGTGAGTGACACTGGTGTGTGAGTGACACTGGTGTGTGAGTGACACTGATGTGTGAATGATACTTGTGTATTAGTTATACTTGTGTGTGAGTGACACTGGTGTGTGAGTTATACTGGTGTGTGAGTGACACTGATGTGTGAGTGACACTGGTGTGTGAGTAAAACTGGTGTGCAAGTGATACTGATGTGAGTGACACTGGTTTGTGTGATACTGGTGTGTGTGTGACACTGATGTGTGAGTGACACTGATGTGTGAGTGACACTGGTGTGTGAGTGACACTGGTGTGCAAGTGATACTGGTGTGAGTGACACTGGTGTGTGAGTGACACTGGTGTGTGAGTGACACTAGTGTATGAGTGATACTGGTGTGTGAGTGACACTGGTGTGTGAGTGACACTGATGTGTGAGTGACACTGGTGTGTGTGTGATACTGGTGTGTGAGTGACACTGGTGTGAAGTGACATTAGTGTGAGAGTGACAATGGTGTGTGAGTGACACTAGTGTGTGAATGACACTGGTGTGAGAGTGAAACTGGTGTGTGAGTGACACTGGTGTGTGTGACATTGGTGTGAGAATGAAAATGGTGTGTGAGTGACACTGGTGTGTGACACTGGTGTGTGACTGACACTGGTGTGTGAGTAATACTGATGTGTGAGTGACACTGATGTGTGAGTGACACTGGTGTGTGAGTGACACTGGTGTGTAAGTGATACTGGTGTGAGTGACACTGGTTTGTGTGCTACTGGTGTGTGAGTGACACTGGCGTGTGAGTGATACTGGTGGGTGAGTGAGACTGGTGTGTGAGTGAGACTGGTGTGTGGGTGATACTGGTGTGTGAGTGACACTGGTGTGTGAGTGACACTGGTGTGTGAGTGATACTGGTGTGTGAGTGATACTGGTGTGTGAGTGACACTGGTGTGTGAGTGACACTGGTGTGTGAGTGACACTGGTGTGTGAGTGATACTGGTGTGTGAGTGACACTGATGTGTGAGTGATACTGGTGTGTGAGTGACACAGGTGTGTAAGTGACACTGGCGTTTGAGTGATACTGGTGTGTGAGTGACAAGTGTCACTGTGTGAGTGACACTGGTGTGTGTGTGACACTGGTGTGTGAGAGAGTCTGGTGTGTGACTGACACTGGTGTGTAAGTGACACTGATGTGTTAGTGAAACTGGTGTGTGAGTGACACTGGTGTGTGAGTGACACTGGTGTGTGAATGATACTGTTGTGGGAGTGATATTCGTGTGTGAGTGACACTGGTGTGTGAATGATACTAGTGTGTGAGTGACACTGCTGTGTGAGTGACACTGGTGTTTGAGTGAAACTGGTGTGTGAGTGACACTGGTGTGTGAGTGACACTGGTGTGTGAATGATACTGGTGTGGGAGTGATATTCGTGTGTGAGTGACACTGGTGTGTGAATGATACTAGTGTGTGAGTGACACTGCTGTGTGAGCGACACTGGTGTGTGAGTGATACTGGTGTGTGAGTGACACTGCTGTGTGAGTGACACTGGTGTGTGAGTGATACTGGTGTGTGAATGATACTAGTGTGTGAGTGACACTGGTGTGTGAGTGATACTGGTGTGTGAGTGACACTGGTGTGTAAGTGACACTGGTGTGTGAGTGACACTGGTGTGTGAGTGACACTGGTGTGTGAGTGACACTGGTTTGTGAGTGACACTGGTGTGTGAGTGACACTGGTGTGTGACACTGGTGTGTGAGTGAAACTGGTGTGTGAGTGACACTGGTTTGTGAGTGACACTGGTGTGTGAATGATACTGGTGTGGGAGTGATATTCGTGTGTGAGTGACACTGGTGTGTGAATGATACTAGTGTGTGAGTGACACTGCTGTGTGAGTGACACTGGTGTGTGAGTGATACTGGTGTGTGAATGATACTAGTGTGTGAGGGACACTGGTGTGTGAGTGATACTGGTGTGTGAGTGACACTGGTTTGTGAGTGACACTGGTGTGTAAGTGACACTGGTGTGTGAGTGACACTGGTGTGTGAGTGACACTGGTGTGTGAGTGACACTGGTGTGTGAGTGACACTGGTGTGTGAGTGACACTGGTTTGTGAGTGACACTGGTGTGTGAGTGACACTGGTGTGTGACACTGGTGTGTGAGTGACACTGGTGTGTAAGTGGCACTGATGTGTGAGTGACCCTGGTGTGTGAGGCACAAATCAAAAACGAAGTCCGTAAAGAGAGAACTAATCACTCAAAACTGAGACCCGTCAGCAGAACCATTCAAACCAAGTCTTTAAAAGACAGAATCCATCAAAGCCGAGGGTGGTACCGAGAAAACCAATCACAAGCACACAGACCATCACATCTACCTCAATGCCACATAAGGGAAGTAACAAACTGCCATCCAGTGCCTATCGAGCGTCTAGCCTGGACAGACATAAATATTCTAATACACAGCGAAAAATATCAACTACGCCTTTCCTTAATATCCCACGGGATCTTATCGTTGGGTGTGTTAAGGCAAGTAGCAGCTGCAGTGAGATAATTGAATATTGTCACTTGTCGACACAGTGGAAGCGCCATCTTTGTGCCATTGCAATCTGTCAGTCAGCAACAAATCCCGGCATGCAATGCTTCGCGACGCCTCTATGACGAGACAAAATGGGTCTCTACTGGGTGAGCGCGTCCGTCTGGAGGTGTGTCTAGTGGGTTAGAGTGTCCGTCTGGATGAGTGTCTACTGGGCTAGTGTGTCCGTCTGGACGTGTGTCTACTGGGTTAGAGTGTCCGCCGACTGGACGTGTGTATACTGGGTTAGTGTGTCCGTCTGGATGAGTGCGTACTGGGTCAGAGTGTCCGTCTGGATGAGTGTCTACTGGGCTAGTGTGTCTGTCTGGACGTGTGTCTACTGGGTTAGAGTGTCCGTCTGGATGAGTGTCTATTGGGTTAGAGTGTCTGTCTGGGTGAGTGTCTACTGGGTTAGAGTGTCCGTCTGGATGAGTGTCTATTGGGTTAGTGCGTCCGTCTGGATGAGTGTCCACTGGGTTAGAGTGTCCGCCTGGATGAGTGTCTATTGGGTTAGAATGTCCGTCTGGATGAGTTCTACTGGGTTAGTGTGTCCGTCTGGATGAGTGTCTACTGGGTTAGAGTGTCCGCTAGAAATGAGTGTCTACTGGGTTGGAGTGTCCTTCTGGATGAGTGTCTACTGGGTTAGAGTGTCCGTCTAGATGAGTGTGTACTGGGTTAGAGTGTCCGTCTAGATGAGTGTCTACTGGGTTAGTGTGTCCGTCTAGATGAGTGTCTACTGGGTTAGTGTGTCCGTCTAGATGAGTGTCTACTGGGTTAGTGTGTCCTTCTGGATGAGTGTCTACTGGGTTAATGTGTCCGTCTAGATGAGTGTCTACTGGGTTAGTGTGTCCGTCTAGATGAGTGTCTACTGGGTTATTGTGTCCGTCCGGATGAGTGTCTACAGGGTTAATGCCCCCCCCCCCCCACCCCGCCCCACCCTCCCCGGATGGATGAAACATGGGTCCCTAGATGGATAACAACAATAATACCAAGACTTATGACATAATCTGACATATATTATCGCTAAATCTGATAAGGTCTCCGGTAGAGGAGGGTTGAGGGTTGTGCCGCTATGGGACCATGGTGTCGGGTTACCATAGTGTCACGAGCTGTCATCACGTGATCTTCTCCCCCCCCCCCACCCCACCCCTCATCCTCTCCCGACATCCCTCTTCGCCCACAGAGTCCGTCTCACGACCTCCCTCCCCAGCACATCCCCCGCCCTGGCACCGGTCTCAGACATCCCCCCCCTCCCCTCGTTCGTCCACCGCTCCTCTACCCGACTGCCCCCCACCCCTCACCACCCACGACCTCCACCCCTTCCTCCCAACTTCCTACCGGTTTCACCGCCCGTCCTTCCCGTCCTGCCATTCGACTCAACCCCAAACCCACCCGGCCCAGTTTTTGCCCAATATTCCACCTTTAGCCGAGCCGTGCCGGGCCGGCAACTCCCACCTCGTGCCCCCCCCCCCCCTCCCCCACCACCCCTCACTCCTGTTCCACTTGCTCCACCGCTGTAGAACGCCATATATAGGACCTGGCTGCAATATTCACGTGCCATCAGCCCGTAGCACCGGCCAACTCCCCAGGGAGACCGCAGCGGCAATCACTGCGCATGCGTGCCTCGGACTGCCGGGTCAAGGTCGTGTGTGATGTAGAAGGCAGGGGTGGGGGTCTGCGTGTGTGGGGGACGGTTTGAGGTAGGGAGGAGACCAGGGCCGCCAGCGAACCATCATCAAGGTGGTGGTCAGACGGGGGAGGGTGGAGGGTGGGGGGGGGAGCGATCCTCGGCGATACGGTGACCGTTACTCAGGTGACGACAGGCCGCAGCGACAGGCGGGGCAGGGTGGATTGGGGGTAGGGGTGGTGTGGGACGCCAAACAGGGAGAGGGGAAGGGCGGAGTGGGGGGATGGGTTAGTTACAGCAGCCGCATTGGGATTATGCGGGGTACGAAATGGTCAAGGGGTGAATGTCCAAGCAACAGGGTATGAAATGGCTTCCACCATCTTGTGGGCCTACTTTCATGGTAGTTGAGCTGAAACCTACATCAACCACTCCCTTCGCCTCCTAACCGCCTCCCCTTCCCTCTCACCCCTCCCACCCCCTCCTACTCCTCCTACCCGCCTCCCCTTCCCTCCAACCCCTCCCACCCCCTCCCACCCTCCGCTGCCACCCCCCCCCCCCTCCTCCCACCCGCGTCCCCGTCTTTATGGGTTTGTTTGGCGGTAAGTGACCCGGCGATTGTTTGTCCCACAGCCAGGCCACCTCGATCAATACACAAAGCCCTGCGCCCCACCAGCCTGGCACCCCACCCTGACACACCACCCTGACACACCACCCTGCCCCACCACCCTGACACCCCAGCCTGACACACCACCCTGACACACCCCAACTGTCACAACCACCCTGATACCCCACCCTGCCCCACCACCCTTATACACCACCCTGACACACCACCCTGACACACCACCCTGACACACCCTACCCTGACACACCACTCTGTCACAACCACCCTGATACCCCACCCTGCCCCACCACCTTGATACCCCAGCCTGACACACCACCCTGACACACTACCCTGACACACCACCCTGACACCCCACCCTGACACCCCACCCTGACACCCCACCCTGACACACCACCCTGACAAACCACCCTGACATCCCACCCTGATACACCACCCTGACACACCACCCTGACACCCCACCCTGACACACCACCCTGACACACCACCCTGACACCCCACCCTGACACACCACCCTGACACACCACCCTGACACACCACCCTGACATCCCACCCTGATACACCACCCTGACACACCACCCTGACACACCACCCTGACACACCACCCTGACACCCCTCCCTGACATCCCACCCTGACACACCACCCTGATACACCACCCTGACACCCCACCCTGACACCCCACCCTGACACACCACCCTGACAAACCACCCTGACACACCACCCTGACACACCATTCTGCCCCACCACCCTGACACCCCACCCGGACACACCACCCTGACACACCCCACCCTGTCACAACCACCCTGATACCCCAGCCTGACACACCACCCTGACAAACCCTACCCTGACACACCACCCTGACACCCCAGCCTGACACACCACCCTGACACACCACCCTGACACACTACCGTGACACCCCTCCTTGACACCCCTCCCTGACACCCCAACCTGACACACCACCCTGACACACCATTCTGCCCCACCACCCTGACACCCCACCCTGACACACCACGCTGACACCCCACCCTGACACCCCACCCTGACACACCACCCTGACACACCACCCTGAAACACCACCCTGACACCCCACCCTGACACACCATCCTGCCCCACCACCCTGACACCCCAGCCTGACACACCACCCTGACACACCCCAACTGTCACAACCACCCTGATACCCCAGCCTGCCCCACCACCCTTCTACACCACCCTGACACACCACCCTGACACACCACCCTGCCCCACCACCCTGACACACCACCCTGACACACCACCCTGACACACCACCCTGACACACCCTACCCTGACACACCACCCTGTCACAACCACCCTGATACCCCACCCTGCCCCACCACCCTGATACCCCAGCCTGACACACCACCCTGACACACCCCACCCTGTCACAACCACCCTGATACCCCACCCTGCCCCACCACCCTGATACCCCAGCCTGACACACCACCCTGACACACTACCCTGACACACCACCCTGACACACCACCCTGACACACCACACTGACACACCACCCTGACACACCACCCTGACACACCACCCTGACACACCACCCTGACACACCATCCTGACACCCCAACCGGACACACCACCCTGACACCCCACCCTGACACACCACCCTGATACACCACCCTGACACACCACCCTGACACACCACCCTGACACCCCTCCCTGACATCCCACCCTGATACACCACCCTGATACACCACCCTGACACCCCTACCTGACACCCCACCCTGACACCCCACCCTGACACCCCACCCTGACACACCACCCTGACAAACCACCCTGACACACCACCCTGACACACCACCCTGACACCCCACCCTGACACACCACCCTGACACACCACCCTGACACACCACCCTGACATCCCACCCTGATACACCACCCTGACACACCACCCTGACACACCACCCTGACACACCACCCTGACACCCCTCCCTGACATCCCACCCTGACACACCACCCTGATACACCACCCTGACACCCCACCCTGACACCCCACCCTGACACACCACCCTGACAAACCACCCTGACACACCACCCTGACACACCATTCTGCCCCACCACCCTGACACCCCACCCGGACACACCACCCTGACACACCCCACCCTGTCACAACCACCCTGATACCCCAGCCTGACACACCACCCTGACAAACCCTACCCTGACACACCACCCTGACACCCCAGCCTGACACACCACCCTGACACACCACCCTGACACACTACCGTGACACCCCTCCTTGACACCCCTCCCTGACACCCCAACCTGACACACCACCCTGACACACCATTCTGCCCCACCACCCTGACACCCCACCCTGACACACCACGCTGACACCCCACCCTGACACCCCACCCTGACACACCACCCTGACACACCACCCTGAAACACCACCCTGACACCCCACCCTGACACACCATCCTGCCCCACCACCCTGACACCCCAGCCTGACACACCACCCTGACACACCCCAACTGTCACAACCACCCTGATACCCCAGCCTGCCCCACCACCCTTCTACACCACCCTGACACACCACCCTGACACACCACCCTGCCCCACCACCCTGACACACCACCCTGACACACCACCCTGACACACCACCCTGACACACCCTACCCTGACACACCACCCTGTCACAACCACCCTGATACCCCACCCTGCCCCACCACCCTGATACCCCAGCCTGACACACCACCCTGACACACCCCACCCTGTCACAACCACCCTGATACCCCACCCTGCCCCACCACCCTGATACCCCAGCCTGACACACCACCCTGACACACTACCCTGACACACCACCCTGACACACCACCCTGACACACCACACTGACACACCACCCTGACACACCACCCTGACACACCACCCTGACACACCACCCTGACACACCATCCTGACACCCCAACCGGACACACCACCCTGACACCCCACCCTGACACACCACCCTGATACACCACCCTGACACACCACCCTGACACACCACCCTGACACCCCTCCCTGACATCCCACCCTGATACACCACCCTGACACCCCACCCTGACACCCCACCCTGACACCCCACCCTGACACACCACCCTGACAAACCACCCTGACACACCACCCTGACACACCACTCTGACACACCACCCTGACACACCACCCTGACACACCACCCTGACACACAACCCTGACACACCACCCTGACACACCACCCTGACACCTCACCCTGACACACCACCCTGACACACCACCCTGACACACCACCCTGACATCCCACCCTGACACACCACCCTGATACACCACCCTGACACACCACCCTGACACACCACCCTGACACACCACCCTGACACACCACCCTGACATCCCACCCTGACACACCACCCTGACACACCACCCTGACACCCCACCCTGACACACCACCCTGACACCCCACCCTGACACACCACCCTGACACACCACCCTGACACCCCACCCTGACACACCACCCTGACACACCACCCTGACACACCACCCTGACATCCCACCCTGATACACCACCCTGACACACCACCCTGACACCCCACCCTGACACACCACCCTAACACACCACCCTGACACCCCACCCTGACACACCACCCTGACACACCCCCCTGACACACCACCCTGACATCCCACCCTGATACACCACCCTGACACACCACCCTGACACACCACCCTGACACACCACCCTGACACCCCTCCCTGACATCCCACCCTGACACACCACCCTGATACACCACCCTGACACCCCACCCTGACACCCCATCCTGACACACCACCCTGACAAACCACCCTGAAACACCACCCTGACACACCATTCTGCCCCACCACCCTGACACCCCACCCTGACACACCACCCTGACACACCCCACCCTGTCACAACCACCCTGATACCCCAGCCTGACACACCACCCTGACACACCCCACCCTGACACACCACCCTGACACCCCAGCCTGACACACCACCCTGACACACCACCCTGACACACTACCGTGACACCCCTCCCTGACACCCCTCCCTGACACCCCAACCTGACACACCACCCTGACACACCATTCTGCCCCACCACCCTGACACCCCACCCTGACACACCACGCTGACACCCCACCCTGACACCCCACCCTGACACACCACCCTGACACACCACCCTGAAACACCACCCTGACACACCACCCTGACACACCATCCTGCCCCACCACCCTGACACCTAACCCTGATACACCACGCTGACACCCCACCCTGACACCCCACCCTGACACACCACCCTGACACACTACCCTGACACACCACCCTGACACACCACCTTGACACCCCACCCTAACACACAACCCTGACACACCAGCCTGACACCCCTCCCTGACACCCCACCCTGATACACCACCCTGACACCCCACCCTGACCCCCCACCCTGACACACCACCCTGACACACTACCCTGACACACCACCCTGACACACCACCCTGACACCCCACCCTAACACACAACCCTGACACACCAGCCTGACACCCCTCCCTGACACCCCTCCCTGACACACCACCCTGACACACCACCCTGACACACCAACCTGACACACCACCCTGACACACCACCCTGACACACCACCCTGACACCCCTCCCTAACACACCACCCTGATACACCACCCTGACACCCCACCCTGACCCCCCACCCTGACACACCACCCTGACACACTACCGTGACACACCACCCTGACACACCACCCTGACACCCCACCCTAACACACAACCCTGACACACCAGCCTGACACCCCTCCCTGACACCCCACCCTGACACACCACCCTGACACACCATCCTGCCCCACCACTCTGACACCCCACCCTGACACACCACCCTGACACACCACACTGACACCCCTCCCTGACACACCACCCTGACACCCCTCCCTGACACACCACCCTGACACACCACCCTGACACACCACCCTGACACACCACCCTGACACACCACCCTGACACACCACCCTGACACCCCTCCCTAACACACCACCCTGACACACCACCCTGACACCCCACCCTGACACCCCACCCTGACGCACCACCCTGACACCCCACCCTGACACACCACCCTGACACACCATCCTGCCCCACCACCCTGACACACCACCCTGACACACCACCCTGACACACCACACTGACACCCCAGCCTGACACACCACCCTGACACACCACCCTGACACCCTTCCCTGACACAGCACCCTGACACCCCTCCCTGACACACCACCCTGACACACCACCCTGACACCCCACCCTGACACACCACCCTGACACCCCACCCTGACACCCCACCCTGACACACCACCCTGACACACCACCCTGACACACCACCCTGACACACCACCCTGACACCCCTCCTTGACACCCCACCCTGACACCCCGACCTGACACACCACCCTGACACCCCACCCTGACACACCACCCTGACACCCCACCCTGACACACCACCCTGACACCCCTCCTTGACACCCCAACCTGACACCCCACCCTGACACACCACCCTGACACCCCACCCTGACACACCACCCTGACACCCCACCCTGACACACCACCCTGACACCCCTCCTTGACACCCCAACCTGACACCCCACCCTGACACCCCTCCCTGACACACCACTCTGAAACCCCACCCAGGCACCCCACCCTGACACCCCACCCTGACACACCACCCTGACACACCACCCTGACACACCACCCTGACACACCACCCTGACACCCCTCCTTGACACCCCAACCTGACACCCCACCCTGACACCCCTCCCTGACACACCACCCTGACACCCCTCCCTGACACACCACTCTGAAACCCCACCCAGGCACACCACCCTGACTCCCCTACCTTGATCCCCTCCGCCCTGACACCCCAAAACCGTACCCATACCCCTCCCCTACCCTGAAACCCCCAAACCCCACCCTGGCACCCCACCCTGATTCCCCCCCTCCCCACCCTGACACCCCAAAACCCACCCTGGCACCCAACCCTGGCACACCACCCTGACACCCCAAAACCCCACCTTGACAACCAACCCTGGGACACCACCCTGACATCCCACCCTGACAACAAACCCTGATAACCAACCCTGACCCCCCCCCCCCACACATCCCCCACCCTGACACCCAACCCTGACACACCACCCTGACACACGCGGGGCTTAATCAAAGGGCGGTACCCAGACAACTGGAGGTGTACAACCCTGGAATTTATTTAAGGATGCACGACTGGACAGGAAATGGTCGAGGAATAGAGGACGGCTGATGCAAATATATACTGGATAAGATATGTCAACGCCGTAGAAAATAGCGGAGGTTGCGATATACTGGACAGGAAACGGCAAAGCAGCAGAAGATGGTGAAGGCACTGAGAGACGGGACAAGAAACGGCAAAGCAGCAGAAGATGGTGAAGGCACTGAGAGACGGGACAAGAAACGGCAAAGCAGTAGAAGATGGTGAAGGCACTGAGAGACGGGACAAGAAACGGCAAAGCAGTAGAAGATGGTGAAGGCACTGAGAGACGGGACAAGAAACGGCAAAGCAGTAGAAGATGGTGAAGGCACTGAGAGACGGGACAAGAAACGGCAAAGCAGTAGAAGATGGTGAAGGCACTGAGAGACGGGACAAGAAACGGCAAAGCAGTAGAAGATGGTGAAGGCACTGAGAGACGGGACAAGAAACGGCAAAGCAGTAGAAGATGGTGAAGGCACTGAGAGACGGGACAAGAAACGGCAAAGCAGTAGAAGATGGTGAAGGCACTGAGAGACGGGACAAGAAACGGCAAAGCAGTAGAAGATGGTGAAGGCACTGAGAGACGGGACAAGAAACGGCAAAGCAGTAGAAGATGGTGAAGGCACTGAGAGACGGGACAAGAAACGGCAAAGCAGTAGAAGATGGTGAAGGCACTGAGAGACGGGACAAGAAACGGCAAAGCAGTAGAAGATGGTGAAGGCACTGAGAGACGGGACAAGAAACGGCAAAGCAGTAGAAGATGGTGAAGGCACTGAGAGACGGGACAAGAAACGGCAAAGCAGTAGAAGATGGTGAAGGCACTGAGAGACGGGACAAGAAACGGGAAAGCAGTAGAAAATGGTGAAGGCACTGAGAGACGGGACAAGAAACGGCAAAGCAGTAGAAGATGGTGAAGGCACTGAGAGACGGGAAAAGAAACGGCAAAGCAGATGGCAAGACAGACGGGAAGAGTAGAGAAGTAGAAGATGGTAGATACATCAGCATACTTGACAAGGCAAAAGTGTAGAGGATGGATGATGCCAAGACAGACAACACAAGCAAAGGTTGAACCATTGAGGAAGAAACATGGCATGACTGCTGGATAGGGAAGGGTAGAAGCAGAAAGGGGACGATCGAATTGCAAAAGGAATGACAGAGCGTAAGAGAATAAGCGATGCCAAGACAGAGGGAACAGTCCATGGCTGAGGGGCGGAGGCGATGGGTCAAGGCGGAGATAGCGAGACGAGATATGCCCGCGGGATGATAACTTAACTGGCAGATCGGCCACGGCATGATTAGACTGTTAGACGTCTTTGGAAATCATAGTTCAGATTATTCCACTGTGAGGGGCCACTGCATGTGCAATGCATTACGGATTAAAACGTATACCATATAATTTCATCCATATAAAGGAAAAGTGATATGTCGTTTGGATGTAATTTAGATATGTTGATTAATTTCATGCATTCCTTGCCACTAACCTGAAAAGAATTGTAATTATCTCTGTAAAAAAATATCTCCCAGAAGGCTTTGCGCCGGTCATGCTTTTTCCAAGATGGCAGATATTTCCGAAGTCATGAATGGCATGAGTACCGGGGCTGACAACATCAGAACGATCTATATGCGGACCACGATTGTGGGGCCTACAGCGGGGGGTGGGGGTGGCGGAGGGGGAGGAAGTCCGGCGTCTCCTCTGGCTCACCCAGCGGCCTCTAAAGCATCACCACCCCTGGTGGGTTAAGGCTGTGGTCTCGCGTCTGACCCCGGTACAGCCCAATCTCCCGTCTGGGGGCGCCACCATATGTACATACATATACCATTGGAATAACCTGCTGTGTTCCTTGGTCAACGGGGTTAGAAAGTCCAGGTCTTCATGAACGTTACAGCCAACGTTTATGTTGCAAGATTGTCTATAAATGGTTTAATAATATGACACAATCATATGGGTGTTGACGTTGGAGGGACAACTGGATGTCGCTGTGGCTTAGGGGTCGAAAAAACTTTATTTGCTGCCGACAGGGCACGGGTGTGTCTAATGCCATGTGGACGGCTATATAATATGCAGGGGTACTTTTGCCCATGCCCCTTTCCCACACCATTCCCACCCTCCCGCTCCTCCCACACCCTTAATCCCTTCTGGTATGTGAACCCGGTCCGCTAGAAAATTGGTAGCAATAACCTTTTCTTACGTTGAAAGTAACTCGTTGCTTATGGGCTGGTTACACCGGATACAGGAAGGCCACCCCTCATCCCAAGGTCAAGGTCGACTCTACCAGCAGTGTTTATAGCAGCCTCTTGGCACGTCATTGCGGTCAGAGCTTTCAGCATGTGAGTGAAAGTACAAGTGTTATCAGTAGGACATTATTAATTAAAACTGGAGTAGGAAACCGCATCATAACGAAGGCAATGCAAATGGGTCAAATGTTCTCCCACCCCTAAGCTCCATCTTATCGGTGCAGGGCTGTATCTCCGAGAACTTGACGAGCCTGCTGTAAAAAAAACTTGGTTGGACTGCAGCAGGCCACAGGTCTTGGGGTCATGACGCCTTCATCGGTCAGCTAAGGCATTCTCCATCCGGCTCCATCAGTCCAGGATAATGTATCAGGATCCAGCAATGTTGCATCTTATCAGGTAAAACGTCCCCCTAATGCATATTCATGATGGCAAGGCTGACACATTTCCCTATTAGGCAAAACAATGTCTTTATTTGCTGCTGGTTCCTTTCAGACTTTTTGAATACATTGATCATCGGATCTGTAGATACAAAGTTAACGCGTTTATGCAATGCGCATCTCGATTATAATTTCGGGAGATTTCTGGTCTTATCTCGCGGGATCTCGCGATAGTGTCAGGAGATCCAGCACGGCGATACGGCTGTCCCGGCTGCGAGTGGGATTCAAGCCTCGTTGTGGTGAGCGTGATTCCGGAGTCAGCTGATATCGCAGTTTGGTTTAAACATATTTTATTTCACAACAGGGAAAGCCTCTAAAAATTCTGTTCGCACATAGCATAATGACATGTTTAAATAAAGCATACACACAAACCAGTATAAGCATATACGAACATAATTAACATTCCATCATTGCCTGAACAATCAGATAGTTCACCCAGGCAACAAAAAGAACATATCGCGTGAAAATTTCAATATATATTCGCAAACAGCTGTAAATTATTTTGCATTGATATCACAAACTGGGGATAGGTATCATAGTTTACCACGTGGCATGGTATTACCTCTAACAATTGTCGTTTTCTACTGGCATACCTTGGCACGGTTACACCCTTGACCTTCCCCCAGCCAACTGACACCCCCCCCCCAGCTTCTCCCAGCCAACTGCCCCCCCCCTCCCCCCCCCCCCCCAGCTCCTCCCAGCCAACTGATCCCCCCCCCCTCTCTCCCTCCCCTCATCCCCACCCCCATGCACCCAGTATATGGCGCACCGGACCAACACCACCGACCGCCGAATAACTGTCACCGGGTGCGTCATATAAGGTAAGACACCGGCCACCTGAGGCCAGCGCCACCACGCCCTCTAGTGGCGACTGGTCATGCGATATCCGTGTTGAGACTGACCACAGCTGCCCAGCGGTCAGGCGGTTGCCGTGACCACGCCGGCCAGAAATATATACAGTCCTACCCGGCCGAGATAACATCCGGGTGGTCGCTGGGATTCATTCCCATGATTCCGTGCGCGCGGGTGGGCGGGATTCTCATGATTCCGCGCGCGCGTCCAGCAGCCTCGTTCTGGCGCGACGCGGCGGTTGTGACGACCAATTGGTGTAGTCACGTGACTCACGGTGGGTGTGCAGGCGCGGTGTCTGCCAGCTCGCTGATAATTTGGAGAGACTTAAGTATAATAATATCATGGGTGTAGACATACGTGTCTCCCCCGGAAATAAGGGCAAACTGCGTGGGGAGGATGATTAGGCGATGATGTGTATGACAATCATCGCTGTCAAATATTTATTTGAATAAAATGAAGAAAAAAAAACACGGTTTAAAACATAAACTTTGAACTTTCGTGACCAGAAATGATCTTCCCC
>OZ025264.1:16643099-16671093 GCA_964019135.1 Arenicola marina
AGCTGATATCGCAGTTTCGTTTAAACATATTTTATTTCACAACAGGGAAAGCATAATGACATGTTTAAATATAACATACACACAAACCAGTATAAACGTATACGAACATAATTAACATTCTATCATTTCCTGAACAATCAGATAGTTCACCCAGGCAACAAAAAGAACATATCGTGTGAAAATTTACACTTTTCAATATATATTCGCAAACAGCTGTAAATTCTTTTGCATTGATGTCACAAACTGGGGATAGGTATCATAGGTTACCACGTGGCATGGTATGACCTCTAACAATTGTCGTTTTCTACTGGCATACCTTGGCACGGTTACACCCTTGACCTTCCCCCCAGCCAACTGACACCCCCTCCCTCCCCCCAGCCAACTGACCCCCCCCCCCCCCCCAGCTCCTCCCAGCCAACTGATCCCCCCCCCTCTCTCCCTCCCCTCATCCCCCCCCCATGAACCCAGTATATGGCGCACCGGACCAACACCACCGACCGGCGAATAACTGTCACCGGTGCGTCATATAAGGTAAGACACCGGCCACCTGAGGCCAGCGCCACCACGCCCTCTAGTGGCGACTGGTCATGCGATATCCGTGTTGAGACTGACCACAGCTGCCCAGCGGTCAGGCGGTTGCCGTGACCACGCCGGCCAGAAATAATTACAGCCCTACCCGGCCGAGATAACATCCGGGTGGTCGCTGGGATTCATTCCCATGATTCCGTGCGCGCGGGTGGGCGGGATTCTCATGATTCCGCGCGCGCGTCCAGCAGCCTCGTTCTGGCGCGACGCGGCGGTTGTGACGACCAATTGGTGTAGTCACGTGACTCACGGTGGGTGTGCAGGCGCGGTGTCTGCCAGCTCGCTGATAATTTGGAGAGACTTAAGTATAATAATATCATGGGTGTAGACATACGTGTCTCCCCCGGAAATAAGGGCAAACTGCGTGGGGAGGATGATTAGGCGATGATGTGTATGATAATCATCGCTGTCAAATATTTATTTGAATAAAACGAAGCAAAAAAAACACGGTTTAAAACATAAACTTTGAACTTTCGTGACCAGAAATGATCTTCCCCATCATAGCTGTAAAATCCATATACCCAACGATTTTTTAAAACATTAACATTGAACTTCAGGATATCAGAAATTAAATTGAATTGTAGCGCCAAACAATTAATCTTCTGTTCTTAAGTCATTCTCACGACGTTCCGAGGTCATGTCAGCACGACGCCGAGGACTAAATCATGATGATGAATTATATTTAGATGATTATGATGATGAAGATGAATTAGAGTTCACCACTCACCCCCCCCCCCCCACCCCCCCTCCACCCCAGCCGCCCTCCACTCGTAGTGTGAAGCTTACGGGTAACATAGGACATCAGGGCAACACTTTTATTTCGCTCGAGAAGCAATAACGCAGCAGAAAGGAGTTCAGTTAAGGTATGTCTGAGCGACTTATATTTCCATCTACATAATTACAAAATACTCATTTAAATTTAAACATTTTTCTCAGTGTTGCTGTGAGGAGGGGGGCGGGGGGGCGGGAGGGTGCCCGAGGACATGGCTCGCATTGTTTATTATTGGCTTTGTTATAGGCTCTAGATCGGGTCAAGATACTGTACTACCTGTTTGTTCCCTGAGTACACCCCTTGCTGTTGTTGTCGACCAGACGAGGAGGGTGGAGTGGCAGGGCGTTTAGAGAATTCCCGGGTATTCTTTCCGCCCTGTCATCTCGCAGCGCCCTCTCACGGGGAGATCGCACACCCCAGGGTTATTAATTACCCGGGGTGATGATTAACCGGGGGTTCCACGCCCGACGACAACAACTTCTAAGTCTCTAATAACCCCAGTATGACCTAAGGCAACGCGGTCACTGACCGCTGCAACCCCAATTCACAGTGCCTGCCAAATAAATCTCTTCTACTGGAGCTGTCCAATAGACATCCTACCATCCCCCCACCCCCGGCCATATCGCTCACGCTCTTCTATAAGCAGCCTAAACAATGTCGTCCATTCCGTGACCTTGTTTCACACTGCGCAGGAAATACCGACAGTTTAAGGCCCTCGTTGGCGTGCAGCCATCAAGCCCCCTTGACCAGGGTCAGCGACAGATCCGACATTGTGGTTATAGTCTCAAATGACAACTACTTAGCGGCCATTCGTGGGTGCTCACCCGGAACCGGGCGGGGGTCACAGTCACATAGTCTGGTGGTCAGTCCTCCCAGGTATCCCTAGACCCCTCCCCCCCCCCCTCCCCCTCCCCCCCCCGCGCCCACACCCACCCCTACCTCTACATCATCCACCCCCACCGCAACCCCTACCGTTCACCCCGCCGATGAGCAGAGGACCACGTGACAGGGTGGCGTCGTCACGTGACAGGGCGGCGTCGCCACCGTCGCCCATGCCCCTTGCGCCCCCTGGTGAGCAACCTGGTGGTGGCAGGTGAATGGCGTCCATTAAGGGAGATACCCGTGGTTACTTAATGACAAACCCAACGACCACTATAAAGTTTTTATATTGTGGAAGATGCCCAAGTCACATCATCGTGGAACGAATCACGTCGCTTTATATACTAGATGATGGCCCATAGAGTACCAATGCTTTGTCGTCAGACTGCACTGCATACGATCCAGGCCTCATATATGGCATGCAATGATAGACAATCGCATGCAACACCTGGTGGGATTTTCTTTCTCTAAACTTCTTCTGCCATGTTAAAACTAATGTGTAAATGGGTCTCTTGGACCACTGATCACTGAAATACATTTTTTGTATAAATCTACTGGACCAATCAAATGAACCTACTAGTGGACGCGGTATTTCCTGTGAGCAAGAACGTGTTTTGGGGGATGTCCCACTATTAACAGAGGTATTTCATTGACCAACAGGAAGGTTTTAGGTTGCGTTGAGAATAATTTAAGTTTATTCTTACTTCACCTTATTTCACCTCCACCAACTACCTCCCCCCCCCCACCCCACCCCTGCCCCACAACATGTTACCGAAGCAGTCGGCACTGTCATCCCTTCGTCGCCAAGATCATTAATCCATTCAATGGAAAGGACATAAAGACCTTTCACGACGTCCACGTGTTTCTGTGGCGTCAGAAGTGGGATGGATGGATGAGGGTTTTAATAAATATTTAATAGCGCACACGTGCAGTGAATATGGTAATAATGGGACCTCTCCATATAGAACCGTCTTATTTATTATAACCCAAGTCTTTGGCCCACTTCGTCACCTGCCGTGGGTGTCGTAAATGGGTCGCGGCGGATACTCACACACATATGGTGGCTCCCCAAGCGGCGTCTTATCGAGTCACTGTCAAGGGTGCCTCCTTGTGTCTCCACGCCCCCCTCCCTCCCTCCCAGCCCCCCCCCCCCTCCCCCCACTCATCTTCGCCAGTGCAACACCACAACTGCATCGCATCTTTTTTGCCCTGCTATTGTCACATCAGAGGCAGAACAGGGGTGACGATACCGGCCGCAGATAACAGCATTGTATGGAAAGATAGCCATGTGGTGCTGCACCATGTTATAATTAAACGGGCCAGTGAAACTACTTGCTTGTCAGCTTGTATGCGTGTAATAGGGCAGGGGTCGGCCGGGCTCTGGGGTATCCACATAACGATAAGTCTGATCGTGGACAGTAGAGTGTGACTGTGTAGAGTTCATCAGTTATGTTATCAATAAATACTTGTATCATAATATTCATATTTGATTTGATAAGTAAAGATTGGTCGATGTGCTTTACAAACTTCATTCACGTCCAATATGTCGTCACGCCGGTACCTGTGACAGACTGTGTTGTTGTCTGGTGGGGGGGGGGGGGGGGCACCACTTTAATAGGCCATCATATCTCGTCACGCCGGTACCTGTGACAGACTGTGTTGTTGGCTGGTGGGGGGGGGGGGGGCACCACTTTAATAGGCCATCATATCTCGTCACGCCGGTACCTGTGACAGAGTGTGTTGTTGTCTGGTGGGAGGGGGGGGGGGCACCACTTTAATAAGCCGTCATATCTCGTCATGCCGGTACCTGTGACAGACTGTGTTGTTGTCTGGTAGGCGGGGGGGGGGGCACCACTTTAATAAGCCGTCATATCTCGTCACGCTGGTACCTGTGATAGACTGTGTTGTTGTCTGGTAGGCGGGGGGGGCACCACTTTAATAAGCCGTCATATCTCGTCACGCTGGTACCTGTGACAGAGTGTGTTGTTGTCTGGTGGGCGGGGGGGGGCACCACTTTAATAAACCGTCATATCTCGTCACGCCGGTACCTGTGACAGACTGTGTTGTTGTCTGGTGGGCGGGGGGCACCACTTTAATAAGCCGTCATATCTCGTCACGCCGGTACCTGTGATAGACTGTGTTGTTGTATGGGGGTGAAAGGGGGGGGGGCACCACTTTATTAAGCCGTCATATCTCGTCACGCCGGTACCTGTGATAGACTGTGCAGTTGTCTGGTGGGCGGGGGGCACCACTTTAATAAGCCGTCATATCTCGTCACGCCGGTACCTGTGACAGAGTGTGTTGTTGTCTGGTGGGCGGGGGGCACCACTTTAATAAGCCGTCATATCTCGTCACGCCGGTACCTGTGACAGAGTGTGTTGTTGTCTGGTGGTGGAGGGGGGGGGGGGCACCACTTTAATAAGCCGTCATATCTCGTCACGCCGGTATCCGTGCCAGACTATTACGCCAACCGTGGAGGCATAAGAGTGTAGGCTGTCGTTTTTTATGGTCACTGTTAAGTATCTCTCGGAATCCACTTTCTTAACTCGCCACTCCTTAACTCTCTGGCGAACTGTCAGAAGGGCAGACACGTCACGTCACGTCATGCAGGACAACAAAAATCACTGATCCCCATTCTTTACAAACTCCCCCCTCCCTATCCCCCTCTCTCTCCCCCTCCCCCCTCCCCTTCTCCTGCCCACCCATACACCTACAAATACTCACCACCCACTCAATATGGTCCATGACGTCGCGATTCAGTGGTAGAAAGCACTCCGTATATCTTGCCATGAACTAGATTTTCCTCAGTGCTTGCCGTCTGTGGTTGATGTGTTTGTGTATATATAGGCTGCAGCCGCCCTGTCTGGGTTGACTGTGACTACCACGACCCCCCGGCCGACCCGCCATCTTAACAGGCTTGCGGTAACTCTACGGGCCACATGCTATCAAAGGCCTTGCGCAAGGTGCAAAAACTATGTACGTCTGATATATGGAGCAATATGTCTGTTTCAATAGCAAGGAGTGCAAACAGAGTTGATGAGGTGACTTTCTCTGAACCACGCGGTGCAATGACCTCTTTACAAACAAAAAGTTCGTTTTTTTGCTGCTTAATTATATTAATAGTAAAGATATTTTTCCATAGCAGTAACGTCATATGCTGCTACTGCAGGGGACCATCAACCTCAGAAATGTGCATTTATTTATGCACTTTGCTTTGTATCTATGTAATCGTGTTCCATTGAAATGTTCATATGGGATGTAACTTGGCCCGACATGCGCTAAAAACAACGTTCATTTAAGTTCGCCGTTGTGAATTTCACACGAGGGACCACAAACCAAGGTGCTAGTCGCGAGAAGCGGACCAATGTACACATCCAATCAGATACAGATAGTGGACGTGAAATAATCTCATTTAACAAAAAATTCTACCATTGGTTTTCCCATGAATATTTCAGCATAACAAATCGGAAGCGTTAGCCACCAGTCTGTGATTCATAAGGTCATTAATGGACCATGTGATCTTAATTAAGAAATGTCCATGTATTTCTCTTGGAATAGACGATGGGAATAATTGTCTGTTCAGTATATGTAACTGGTGCCATGCTGGTAACAGACAGGCTGGTAGCGGACCTCGACCGACGTGATGTCCAATCCCACTCTGACCGTCTTAGCGAACAGGGGCCGGCGCGATAGCTCAGCGGGCTTGATCGCTCGCTTTGAGTGCTCTGGTCACCTGATAGCCTAAAGACACGTGGATCAGTGGTTCGCGCCCCGCTGTGGCCATATCTCTGTGGTCGCGGGATAAAGATCCCATGTCCTCCTTCGTAAGGCGTAGGGGGTTATCCCTGGGGACATGGCTCCACTCCCCATTCCTTCTCCCATTGACGCGATATGACCAAAAGTGGTTAAATCGTCCTGAATATACAACCACCCAATTTCAGAGAACAACAAGACACTAAGGAAAGAGTCGCTTTAGTGGCTTGGGGTCTGAGTAAACCGGTTGATGTAGTCGGTTGATTCGTCTGGTAAATGGCCAAGTAAAACCTATGTGCAGTCTTATTACATAAATATCCCATCCGGTTGTGAATGCAGTGCAACAACGCTAAAGCCCTCCATATCGTATGCTTGTATCTTCGACCCAAACGTTTCTACGGTCGATACGATGCTGATGACGTCACAGCGCGTGAATCCTTCTGACGTCACGCGTTGCCCGCAGTAAATGCCGTGATGATTTCTGACTGGTCCATTTCAATATATACCGTTCCTGGCTTCAGCAGTGTGTACGCCGCATTTGTAAATCAATTGAGAGATTACTATAGTTGTAATAGGACATGCGTAACTGATAGCCATATCGCCCAAGGATATGTCCAATATGGAGCCACCCCAGCCTCAGTCATGTCAAAGTGTCTGCTGTCAGTCAGCTCATGTTGACTGTCTGGTTATTAAATGCTAAGGGCTGAGTGTTGATGTATAACCCCTCAAGCTTGTCCTTAACCCTGACCTTCCATACTTAAGTAATCAAGCGGGCAAGGTGCAAGATGTGTACTGCTGTACGTTCAGCTGGTGTACCCGGTGGGGGGGGGGGGGGACGACGGAGTCACGATACGTGTGCATGCTATACATTTCGACCGGCACTTTGAGAATATAGAGGCCTTCTGTAACGCGGTATTTATTATAAACAAGCCACATCTGGCAAATAACAAACCGGTGTTCGCTGGTCCCCTGTCTCCCTTGCATGTCGCAATGACAGGGAGCTGGTGCTCTGTCACATTCTGCACCAAATCACTCTCCCACTTGTGACGGCCACCAGAGGTCGCTTGATGTGATCCTGGCGGTGGGGTGGGGGATGGGGGTGGGGGGGGGGAATGACTGACGAGTGATTGGGGGACGACCACTCCTCCGTAACTTTATCTGGAATGACTCCCTGTTTTGACTGCCTTCTTACGTTTCGGAGAAAGACGAAATAAAACCTGTTTGATAAGATAAGTGCATGCTTGCATGGCGTCCGGGTGTTTGACAGGGCTTAAAAGCAAAGATATATCTTACAAGACGCTAGGTTACACGCGGGCAAACGAAGTAAATAATCGATGCCTAATCTTCTGGCGGAAGTGTCTGTTTGTATAATAAGCATGATTTTATTCGGTTTTGATTTGCCACAGCTCCCTACGATACTTTAACGTATTTAACCTCGCCCCTCTATCCCTCTGTCAACGTTAAATAATGTCTAATAATCATAATAGTCTTAACAATCAATTTATTACAACATATGTTTGGTATGAGGTATATTATCAAACGGAACATTATAGATTATAATATATCATCAGCTTTAATGATAAGACCTCATATAGTTCCTTTATCGGTCACCAGGGGCTTTGAAATTGTGAAAACAAGGTTGTGGCCACACAACTATAGGGGGTCAGTGAGTACACTGACGATGTCGAGAGTTGTGTTACAAAGTTAAAGTTCGTTCTGGTGTGGAGGGATCACTGGTAACACAGCGAAACTAGATCGGTCAATAACATCACGCTACGCTAGTTTCCATAATCTGTTTGCAAGGCAGAAACAACAAGAAGATGACTTCCGAAACTTTTAACATTTTAGTTATATCTTCACCGCGTGATATCTGTTTGAAGTGTACGTTTCGCAGATGTGCTTCGTTTCTGTTACCTCTTCACCTTCTCTATCACCGTCTGACACAACATGCGGAGTTAATACGCAAACCTATCAATCTCTCAAAGCGATCCATTCTAAGGGAAAGCCATAACATGCTCTCCCCTCCTCCCCCAACTTCCCTCTTATCCAACACTCCCCACACCCATTCACACCCCCTCCTACCCCTTTCAACCACTCCACCCCCTCTTTCCTGTCACCCACTACCTAGGCAGTATTTTTGCTCCAGCCCACACACCCACTCTCACTCCCACACATACCCCCCCCCCCCCTTGGACATCCCCCCCCCTCCCACTCCCACACGCGCGTGCAGTTTCTATGCCTCCACAAATGGAACTTGTTTTACGCGCTCTTCATTTGTTTTTTACGATCAGTTAATTGCTGGTGCTCTACTCGTGATTGTTTGGATATGTTCAGACCTCTAAACACTGCCGGAAAACATCTGGTAAACGGTCCCTCGTCAATCACAGCCATCCATTCCCCTACATCCATCTCTCGGCCTGTGCTATGCATGTCAGTGTAACTCACCTGACCCCGCGAAGTGGCCATCCACCCAACTAATCTACAAACTAACCATTAAGCAATTTATGTCGAATAAAAGTTGACATTTGTGTAACATTACCACAAATGGCCGCCAAAAATAAAACGGAAATGAATTCGGCTGAAAAATGGCGGAACATTCATATTATTTGACAAAGGTAACCGAATCCGTTAACCGTGGATTCATTCAGCTTTAAAAGCTATTAATAAACTAAAATTTGACGTCATTACATGTAGTATGATTGTGGCTACGTTGGTTAGGTGAGAGCAGTCAGCCATTCTTGTGATTGTAGTGACCTAAAAATTAGGGGTCAACAGAGCATGTTGTTTGCGGCCAGTAAATGAGCTAGGCGCCGAGAGGGTCAGCGATGGTGGCTGAATGACGGTGTCACGGGCGGCAGAAGAGTGAACTCTTCAAGCAGGAAAGTTAATTATGTAAGTTTGCCTGTAAGTCGGTCTGTAAGTCGTTCATTCTGTCAATCTGTCTGTAAGCCTGTCTGTAAGCCTGTCTGTAAATCTGTCTCTAAGCCTGTCTGTCTGTGAGCCTATCTGTAAGCCTGCCTGTAAGCCTGTGTGTCTGTAAGTCTGTAAATTTGTTTGTCTGTAAGTCTGTTGTCTGTAAGTTTGTCTGTCTGTAAGTCTGTCTGTAAGTATGTCTGTAAATGTCTGTAAGTGTGTCTGTAAGTATGTCTTCAAGTCAAGTCTCTCTGAATGTCAGTCTGTCTGTCTCTCTATCTGTCGCTCCGTCTCTGTATGTAAGTATGTATGTCTGTCTGTCTGTCTCTCCATCTGTCGCTCCGTCTCGGTATGTAAGTATGTATGTCTGTCTGTCTGTCTCTCTATCTGTCGCTCCGTCTCGGTATGTAAGTATGTATGTCTGTCTGTCTCTCTATCTGTCGCTCCGTCTCGGTATGTAAGTATATATGTCTGTCTGTCTGTCTCTCTATCTGTCGCTCCGTCTCGGTATGTAAGTATGTATGTCTGTCTGTCTGTCTCTCTATCTGTCGCTCCGTCTCGGTATGTAAGTATGTATGTCTGTCTGTCTGTCTCTCTATCTGTCGCTCCGTCTCGGTATGTAAGTAAGTATGTCTGTCTGTCTGTCTCTCTATCTGTCGCTCTGTCTCGGTATGTAAGTATGTATGTCTGTCTGTCAGGCTATCTGTCGCTCTGTCTCGGTATGTAAGTATGTATGTCTGTCTGTCTGTCTCTCTATCTGTCGCTCCGTCTCGGTATGTAAGTATGTATGTCTGTCTGTCAGGCTATCTGTCGCTCCGTCTCGGTCTGTATGTATGTCTGTCTGTCTGTCTCTCTATCTGTTGCTCCGTCTCGGTCTGTAAGTATGTATGTCTGTCTGTCAGACTATCTGTCGCTCTGTCTCGGTATGTAAGTAAGTATGTCTGTCTGTCTGTCTCTCTATCTGTCGCTCTGTCTCGGTATGTAAGTATGTATGTCTGTCTGTCAGGCTATCTGTCGCTCTGTCTTGGTATGTAAATATGTATGTCTGTCTGTCTGTCTCTCTATCTGTCGCTCCGTCTCGGTATGTAAGTATGTATGTCTGTCTGTCAGGCTATCTGTCGCTCCGTCTCGGTCTGTATGTATGTCTGTCTGTCTGTCTCTCTATCTGTCGCTCCGTCTCGGTCTGTAAGTATGTATGTCTGTCTGTCAGACTATCTGTCGCTCCGTCTCGGTCTGTAAGTATGTATGTCTGTCTGTCAGACTATCTGTCGCTCTGTCTCGGTATGTAAGTAAGTATGTCTGTCTGTCTGTCTCTCTATCTGTCGCTCTGTCTCGGTATGTAAGTATGTATGTCTGTCTGTCAGGCTATCTGTCGCTCTGTCTCGGTATGTAAGTATGTATGTCTGTCTGTCAGGCTATCTGTCGCTCCGTCTCGGTCTGTAAGTATGTCTGTCTGTCTGTCCGGCTATCTGTCGCTCTGTCTCGGTCTGTAAGTATGTATGTCTGTCTGTCTCTCTATCTGTCGCTCTGTCTCGGTCTGTAAGTATGTATGTTTGTCTGTCTCTCTATCTGTCGCTCTGTCTCGGTCTGTAAGTATGTATGTCTGTTTGACAAAGGCTATCGTCTGTGAAAGCGTCGGCGATCTTCAAAGCAAGCTTCTCGTCTTGTTCAACTGGTCGAATAACTGACTACCGAACCCCTTGAAGAACAACAACCGTCGGCAATATGCAACTCCCCACAGAGCAGCAGCCACCCACGGACAGGACAGCGAGGGACACAGCCAGCCCGAGCACAGACAATATAGACGTCGGAGCCGGTTACGGGGACGCCAGCGGCCCACCGACCTCACCGTGACACCCACGCAACCACCGGGCGATCCATTCACCCAGGCAAATTGCTGTCTGTCCCCGTGGTGGGCCTACACGCCGCCCGCGGCGCTCCCGACCGAGGTCAAAGGTCACGAGTGCCCCCGGGTCGTCGCGGCCGCCACACCGGCGACCCACGTGACCTCACAAAAAAGATGGCCGCTGTCGTGATGTGATTTTTGTTTTTCTTTGGCAACTTGGTTGGTCCTTGTACTTTTTACTGGTCCCGGCGTCTCTTGTATAAGTGATGAGATTGTGATTTTGCGCAACGTCAAAGTTTAGTTTCGTACGATGGCCGAGGTGGTACGTGTCAGCTAGCAGGGAGATCCTGCAAGATTCAGGGTGTGTGACGAACGGGCCTGTATCCCCCCATCCCCACCCCCACCCCCCACCACCTTCCCTTCCCGCTTCCCTCAATTTTCCCAAGGGCGCTCCCAACGATGAATTCTAGCATTAAAACGATGATACGAGGCTCAATCGAATTGAACTTTCACAAATATATACCGCGCTATATTATGTATTTACAACAGTACCAGACCCCGATATGCTCCATGCGGTGTACCTACTGCGGGGCCGGCCTTATGGCCCACTGGGCACCGTGCACACATGTCAAGTACGTCGACATTAAAGGAATTAAAGGATTACTTTCTAATCACACGGTAAGGAACACATATAATTGGCTCGCCGACTTTTTAATATGGCGTCCGTTGCAATGTGCCTCAGCGAGTCCGTCTGTCTGTGGTAACCGTTACAACGAACATGGCGCCCGGCACCGAGGTCGCCGCCTCACTGCATGACGTCACAGTGATGGGACCGGGCCGCGGGTCGCCGTGGTAACCACCTAACTGCATGACGTCACAGCGATGGGAGCGGGCCGCGGGTCGCCGTGGTAACCACCTAACTGCATGACGTCACAGCGATGGGAGCGGGCCGCGGGTCGCCGTAGTAACCACCTCACTGCATGACGTCACAGCGGTGGGAGCGGGCCGCGGGTCGCCGTGATAACCACCTAACTGCATGACGTCACAGTGATGGGACCGGGCCGCGGGTCGCCGTAGTAACCACCTCACTGCATGACGTCACAGCGATGGGAGCGGGCCGCGGGTCGCCGTAGTAACCGCGTCACTAAATGACGTCACAGTGATGAGACCGGCTCGGGGTCCGGCAAGTCGTGAGGTGGCCTACTCATTTCAGATTTATCCCGTCATTAAACTTGAAGTCGGCCCATTATTGAGCCCATATTTACGGGCAGTGATAAATTGTATACGGAGACAGACCACTTTATGGAGTGGTCGCCTCGAAAGTTGATCGTAGTATTTTATGTACAGTAGTCTTTAGCGCACGATAGTAGAACGGCGGCGTGACCTAGTTAGTGCAGTGGATCACGTGATCTCCCCTGTCGGCGCCGTGTGTGTTCCTAGCTGACGTAGGCGGGGGTAGGGTGGTGGTTGAGGGGGCGGGGGGGGGGGGTCGGTCTGAAACCTCGTCAACCATGATGATCCCCGATTGTTTGCCATGTAACAATGGCCGACCATCACCCATGACTCAACAGGGACCACCCACCTATAACTTAAGGCGGACTAGAACATTGACTACTTGTCTAGATCACACCCTGCTATTCGTCCAGAACATGGACTATTTGTCTAGATCACACCCTGCTATTCGCCCAGAACATGGACTACTTGTTTAGATCTCACCTTGCTATTCGTCCAGAACATGGACTACTTGTCTAGATCACACCCTGCTATTCGTCCAGAACATGGACTACTTGTCTAGATCACACCCTGCTATTCGCCCAGAACATGGACTACTTGTCTAGATCACACCCTGCTATTCGCCCAGAACATGGACTACTTGTCTAGATCACACCATGCTATTCGTCCAGAACATGGACTACTTGTCTAGATCACACCCTGCTATTCGCCCAGAACATGGACTACTTGTCTAGATCACACCATGCTATTCGTCCAGAACATGGACTACTTGTCTAGATCACACCCTGCTATTCGCCCAGAACATGGACTACTTGTCTAGATCACACCCTGCTATTCGTCCAGAACATGGACTACTTGTCTAGATCACACCCTGCTCTTCGCCCAGAACATGGACTACTTGTCTAGATCACACCCTGCTATTCGCCCAGAACATGGAATACTTGTCTAGATCACACCCTGCTATTCGTCCAGAACATGGACTACTTGTCTAGATCACACCCTGCTATTTGTCCATAACATGGACTACTTGTCTAGATCACACCCTGCTATTTGTCCATAACATGGACTACTTGTCTAGATCACACCCTGCTATTTGTCCAGAACATGGACTACTTGTCTAGATCACACCCTGCTATTCGTCCAGAACATGGACTACTTGTCTAGATCACACCCTGCTATACGTCCAGAACATGGACTACTTGTCTAGATCACACCCTGTTATTTGTCCATAACATGGACTACTTGTCTAGATCACACCCTGCTCTTCGTCCAGAACATGGACTACTTGTCTAGATCACACCCTGCTCTTCGCCCAGAACACGGACTACTTGTCTAGATCACACCCTGCTATTCGCCCAGAACATGGACTACTTGTCTAGATCACACCCTGCTATTCGCCCAGAACATGGACTATTTGTCTAGAACACACCCTGCTATTCGTCCAGAACATGGACTACTTGTCTAGATCACACCCTGCTATTCGTCCAGAACATGGACTACTTGTCTAGATCACACCCTGCTATTCGCCCAGAACATGGACTACTTGTCTAGATCACACCCTGCTATTCGCCTAGAACATGGACTACTTGTCTAGATCACACCCTGCTATTCGCCCAGAACATGGACTACTTGTCTAGATCACACCCTGCTATTCGCCCATAACATGGACTACTTGTCTAGATCACACCCTGCTATTCGCCCAGAACATGGACTACTTGTCTAGATCACACCCTGCTATTCGCCTAGAACATGGACTACTTGTCTAGATCTCACCTTGCTATTCGTCTATAACATAACGCTGCGTCTGATGGTTCGTCGATCACATATTCAGCCTGATATATATATCTGCTAGTATCGAATAACATATTGGCTGATAAAAGGCTAAATAAACAGGCTGAAATACAAGTGGCGACTGAAAATTTGTCTCCATAGAGCGGGTCTGCTAGGACAAAATGATAAACCGAGTGGGAATGCATGGTCCATCTTCCATGTAAAAACCCACGAAATGTATTATTGTAGTAAACGTTAGGCGTGAGTAATACGTGAGCTATGCTGAAACAATGGTTCGTCCTTATGCCCATGATACATCTAGCGAAGTTTCGGAAACTTTGTGACCGAAACTTTGTTTCCGAAATTTTTCACTGGTGTATCCTGGAAAGTTTCGGTCACTTTGTGTCCGACACTTTGTGTTCGACACTTTGTGTCCGACACTTTGTGTCCGACACTTTGTGTCCGAAGTTTCAACATGTTTGAATTTGGGACACAAAGTGTCCACTTCATTATGGTAACCGGTAAGTAACCGAAACTGTTAAGGCCATGATACATCTAAAAAGTTACCGAAACTTTTTCAGGATACATCTAATCCGAGTTTCCGAAACTCGCACCCCTTAACCCCTTAAATTTGGCGCCAATAATCCACCACGGCTGAGGTTAGAGAATCACATGACCACATCTCGATTTTTCATTGGTTGTAATACCAATGATGTGGAAACTTTGTGTCCCAAATTCAAACATGTTGAAACTTCGGAAACAATGTTTCGGTCACAGAGTTACCGAAACATTTTAGGATATACCAGTGAAAAGTTTCGGAAATAAAGGTCACAAAACTACTGGCCGAATGTCTCCAAAGGCCCAACATTGCATGGTCTTCTTGGATTAAAGCATGTATGCGTTGCATTTTACACACACATTTTGTTTACGGTCAGGCCCCCAGCCCTTGCTTCCACCTTCCACCCTATTCCATTTGTCAGGCTACCAGGCCCTGGAGTCCGGCATCCGAACAGACAGAGCCAGTTACGGCATTATTCGCAAGCACCTCATCGGCTACGTTTACACCGCTCCATACGCGCTTGCTATAACTTGCCGAACGGACAGCCACAATCACGGCATTACTCGCAAGTACCTCTAGGATGGGTACTATATAGGCCTCAGTTGGTAATGGACAACAAATACGACAGTAACCAGGTAACGTCTTGTTTTCAGGCTAAGGCCCCATCAGCTATAAGGTTATTTCCCTCAACTCGTACGTTCCAGGCATAATTTGTACTTTCTTTACGGTTAGCGCCATGACTCCTATACAGTCTAACCAGCCAACTATAACCCACCAGCTAACCAGCTAACCAGCTAGTCATTCATTCAGCCAGTCATCGGACCTCAGTCCGCCGGCGCCGCAGCCGGGACGGCTCCGCATCCCGCGGTGAGTAAATCAAGTGCACACAGGTCTGTCGTATCGGTGGCGGCCGGCGGGGGCGCTGTCGCCATTTTCGGTGGGACACAATCAGCACGCAGCGTACCTCCTACACAGGCCGGCTAACACACACACCTACGCCTTACAAACTGTTTACCGACCGTGCAAGTCTGGTTGAGTCAAGAGCCACACGCCCACATGGGACATACCAGCGAGCTAGCTAGCTATCCAGCTAGAGCTACCTGCCTGCCTGCCTGCTTTCCTCGCCACTTTACGACGCCAATAGTGGTAGCCGGCCGGCATGACACAATAAAGTGAACCCAACTCCAGTAGGCTGTGCAGAAAGGGTAACTGTTACAATGGTTAACGTCAGGGCTATATCACCGTACCACCATCACCACCATCGCCACCGTCACCGCCATGACCCCATCCATCCACCCACGCAAACTGTCACTCTGCAATATCTCCCCCCATTGGCCCTGTCCAGTCCCCAGTCCAGTATTCCCAGCACACAAGGTCGAAGACATCGGTAATGGGCGTTAGATACAGATATAATTCGAACTTAATATGCACGGGAGACAAAATGTATGTCATCTATCACTTTGGCGCAGGAAAACGTGTATGTAACTGGGGGAAGGCTGGTCTGGGGGCATTGGTCACTGCTCCGGGGCACTGGGCACTGCTCTGGGGCATTGGGCACTGCTCTGGCAAGGAGCACTGGGCACTGCTCTGGCAAGGAATCTTGGGCAGGGCTCTGACAAGGAGCCTTGGGCAGGGCTCTGGCAAGGAATCTTGGGCAGGGCTCTGGCAAGGAGCACTGGGCACTGCTCTGGCAAGGATTCTTGGGCAGGGCTCTGGCAAGAAGCACTGGGCACTGCTCTGGCAAGGATTCTTGGGCAGGGCTCTGGCAAGGAATCTTGGGCAGGGCTCTGACAAGGAGCCTTGGGCAGGGCTCTGGCAAGGAGCCTTGGGCAGGGCTCTGGCAAGGAATCTTGGGCAGGGCTCTGACAAGGAGCCGTGGGCAGGGCTCTGGCAAGGAATCTTGGGCAGGGCTCTGACAAGGAGCCTTGGGCAGGGCTCTGGCGAGGATCCTTGGGCAGGGGTCTGGCAAGGAATCTTGGACAGGGCTCTGACAAGGAGCCTTGGGCAGGGCTCTGGCAAGGAATCTTGGGCAGGGCTCTGACAAGGAGCCTTGGGCAGGACTCTGGCAAGGAGCCTTGGGCAGGGCTCTGGCAAGGAATCTTGGGCAGGGCTCTGACAAGGAGCCTTGGGCAGGGCTCTGGCAAGGAATCTTGGGCAGGGCTCTGGCAAGGAGCATTGGGCACTGCTCTGGCAAGGATTCTTGGGCAGGGCTATGGCAAGGATTCTTGGGCAGGGCTCTGGCAAGGATTCTTGGGCAGGGCTCTGGCAAGGATTCGTGGGCAGGGCTCTGACAAGGAGCCTTGGGCAGGGCTCTGGCAAGGAGCCTTGGGCAGGGCTCTGGCAAGGAGCCTTGGGCAGGGCTCTGACAAGGAGCACTGGGCACTGCTCTGGCAAGGATTCTTGGGTAGGGTTCTGGCAAGGATTCTTGGGTAGGGTTCTGGCAAGGATTCTTGGGCAGGGCTCTGGCAAGGAGCACTGGGCACTGCTCTGGCAAGGATTCTTAGGCAGGGCTCTGGCAAGGAATCTTGGGCAGGGCTCTGACAAGGAGCCTTGGGCAGGGCTCTGGCAAGGAGCCTTGGGCAGGGCTCTGGCAAGGAATCTTGGGCAGGGCTCTGACAAGGAGCCTTGGGCAGGGCTCTGGCAAGGATTCTTGGGTAGGGCTCTGGCAAGGATTCTTGGGCAGGGCTCTGGCGAGGAGCCTTGGGCAGGGCTCTGGCAAGGAATCTTGGACAGGGCTCTGACAAGGAGCCTTGGGCAGGGCTCTGGCAAGGATTCTTGGGCAGGGCTCTGACAAGGAGCCTTGGGCAGGGCTCTGGCAAGGAATCTTGGGCAGGGCTCTGGCAAGGAGCATTGGGCACTGCTCTGGCAAGGATTCTTGGGCAGGGCTATGGCAAGGATTCTTGGGCAGGGCTCTGGCAAGGATTCGTGGGCAGGGCTCTGACAAGGAGCCTTGGGCAGGGCTCTGGCAAGGAGCCTTGGGCAGGGCTCTGGCAAGGAGCCTTGGGCAGGGCTCTGACAAGGAGCACTGGGCACTGCTCTGGCAAGGATTCTTGGGTAGGGTTCTGGCAAGGATTCTTGGGTAGGGCTCTGGCAAGGAGCACTGGGCACTGCTCTGGCAAGGATTCTTGGGCAGGGCTCTGGCAAGGAGCCTTGGGAAGGGCTCTGGCAAGGAATCGTGGGCAGGGCTCTGACAAGGAGCCTTGGGCAGGGCTCTGGCAAGGATTCTTGAGCAAGGCTCTGGCAAGGATTCTTGGGCAGGGCTCTGGCAAGGATTCTTGGGCAGGGCTATGGCAAAGATTCTTGGGCAGGGCTCTGGCAAGGATTCTTGGGCAGGGCTCTGACAAGGATTCGTGGGCAGGGCTCTGGCAAGGACCCTTGGGCAGGGCTCTGGCAGGGAATCTTGGGCAGGGCTCTGACAAGGAGCCTTGGGCAGGGCTCTGGCAAGGATTCTTGGGCAGGGCTCTGGCGAGGATTCTTGGGCAGGGCTCTGGCAAGGATTCTTGGGCAGGGCTTTGGCAAAGATTCTTGGGCAGGGCTCTGGCAAGGATTCTTGGGTAGGGCTCTGTCAAGGATTCTTGGGCAGGGCTCTGGCGAGGATACTAGGGCAGGGCTCTGACAAGGATTCTTGGGCAGGGCTCTGGCAAGGATTCTTGAGCAAGGCTATGGCAAGGATTCTTGGGCAGGGCTCTGGCAAGGATTCTTGGGCAGGGCTTTGGCAAAGATTCTTGGGCAGGGCTCTGGCAAGGATTCTTGGGTAGGGCTCTGTCAAGGATTCTTGGGCAGGGCTCTGGCGAGGATACTAGGGCAGGGCTCTGACAAGGATTCTTGGGTAGGGCTCTGGCAAGGATTCTTGGGCAGGGCTCTGGCAAGGATTCTTGGGCAGGGGTCTGGCAAGGATTCTTGGGCAGGGTTCTGGCAAGGATTCTTGGGCAGGGCTTTTGCAAGGAGCATTGGGCACTGCTCTGGCAAGGAGACTTGGGCAGGGTTCTGGCAAGGATTCTTGGGCAGGCCTCTGGCAAGGAGCATCGGGCGCTGCTCTGGCAAGGAGCCTTGGGCAGGGCTCTGACAAGGATTCTTGGGTAGGCTCTGGCATTGATTCTTGGGCAGGGCTCTGGCAAGGATTCTTGGGCAGGGCTCTGGCAAAGATTCTTGAGCAGGGCTCTGGCATTGATTCTTGGGCAGGGCTCTGGCAAGGATTCTTGGGCAGGGCTCTGGCAAGGATTCTTGGGCAGTGCTCTGGCAAGGAGCATTGGGCAGGGCTCTGGCAAGGATTCTTGGGCTGGGCTCTGGCAAGGATTCTTGGGCAGGGCTCTGGCAAGGAATCTTGGGCAGGGCTCTGGCAAGGATTCTTGGGCAGGGCTCTGGCAAGGATTCTTGGGCAGGGCTCTGGCAAGGATTCTTGGGCAGGGCTCTGGCAAGGATTCTTGGGTAGGGCTCTGGCAAGGATTCTTGGGCAGGGCTCTGGCAAGGAGCCTTGGGCAGGGCTCTGGCAAGGAATCGTGGGCAGGGCTCTGGCAAGGATTCTTGGGCACTGCTCTGACAAGGATTCTTGGGCAGGGCTCTGGCAAGGATTCTTGGGCAGGGCTCTGGCGAGGAGCCCTGCCCAACTCACACTTCGTGTGTCCTTGGTCCTATCCTAGACTGGTCCTCACTTAACGTCCTTGACATTGCTCCTATCCTAGACTGGTCCTTACTTAACGTCCTTGACATTGCTCCTATCCTAGACTGGTTCTTACTTAACGTCCTTGACATTGCTCCTCATTCCTACCATGGTACAAAATTAACTTCTTGCTCAATTCCCAGAATGGCATCTCCCAATTCTTCAAATCCGCAAAAATTGTGGGGTGGGGCGTTCCATCTCTAGATGTTCAATACCACTGTGACTCCCCTCCAGTCTCATACCATGGTTCCGGGAGGTTTATGGGCCCAATTTAGCCTTCATGTGCACAAAAACGGCATAAAACACCCAGAATAAATGTCTCTGGGGTCCCAAGCTTAGTTGCCTCGGTGGACTGCTGTATGCCTCAAGCATGCCTTCACGACGCTGGTACCACAGATTTGTAGCCGGCGACAGCAATAGCTTTACTGCCTATTGGCCTATCTTCTCTCCATCCGCGAGGGACCATATATCTCGGCGCTCGTTTCAAACCTCGGCGACGCCCATGTTATCAGCTCCAGGCGGACCTCTCAAGGTTTGTTGACACACCTACACCGTCAGTCTGATTGACCGACCTAACACTTTACCCAGTCAGTCACACTAATTCGCCATTTAAGTCATTCACTGGCCACCCGACGGCGCCACCGTACAGGTAGCAGCTAGCTTATGGGGTAGACGTCTGATTTACGCCCACCCCCCCACCCCACCACCCACCCTTGTAATTGCCATTAACAGCTCACTTTGACCGCCACCTCCATTTCGACATCGAATTGCAAATCACTTATAATGTATTACGTAAGGATGTTAAAGTACTTGGCCCAACGAAGAAATTCCGTTGTGTTAGAATATGATCTATATAGCGGCCTAAAAAACCAAGTAATACGTGAGCTATGCTGAAACAATGGATCGCCCTTAGATGAAAGTACGACCCTTTTTTCCTTACACTATATGCTTTTGCATTTGTCGTGCTAGTGAATAATAATATATGCCGCTTTTTTTCAGATATTGTCACATGTTGTCGCCCTCTAACCAGGACTTAGTTGTTTTTCGTATTGGATAGAAAAAGAAGAACTTTTGTCATGCTCACGCATGTACAATTTAAGTCAGATTCAATCCATCAAGCTTTTCTAATTATTCGTGGCTCTACATGTTATATATTTTCCACATACATTTTAAAAATTTATTATGTTAATTTTAGCCATTATTAACACGTGTGATGTCATTGGCAAGTAAAATGTCCAAAGGGACGGCCCAGTGTTAAGCCCCCCCCTACCCTACCCAACAGCCCCATGCCGTACGTGATACGCCCGAGCGGCCATGACAAACGACCGGTCAGCTGTGAGGGTCCCACTCCAGCCTCAAGGTCACGCTCTCCAAGGTCACTAGCTGATTGACACCACACACACCGAGTGAGCTGACGTACCCCCTTACCCACCCGGTATTGCCACCACCACCACCCCCCGCCCCCCACCCCCCCCCCCACACCCCACCGCTACCTTCACCCCTCGCCGCCGCCGCCGTCGCCGTCACTCGCTACCCATGATTTGACCCGCCACCGTACAGTGCAAATTCTCCGGGGGATTAATTATAGGTAGGAATGTCTCGGTGGAGACATATGGAGAATTATTGCCCTGAATATCTTGCTTTCTGAGCTCTTGATCGCCTTTAGGTCATACATACACCTCACCGCCATGACCGTTATACTTCACCTACATGGTCCCTCTTGTTACACATCACCGCCATGATCGTTATACTTCACCTACATGGTCTCTCTTGTTTCACCTCACCGCCATGGTCGTTATACTTCACCTACATGGTGTCTCGTGTTACACCTCACCGCCATGATCGTTATACTTCACCTACATGGTCTCTCTTGTTACACCTCACCGCCATGGTCGTTATACTTCACCTACATGGTGTCTCGTGTTACACCTCACCACCATGATCGTTATACTTCACCTACATGGTCTCTCTTGTTTCACCTCACCGCCATGGTCGTTATACTTCACCTACATGGTCTCTCTTGTTTCACCTCACCGCCATGGTCGTTATACTTCACCTACATGGTCTCTCTTGTTACACATCACCGCCATTATCGTTATGCTTCACCTACATGGTCTCTCTTGTTACACATCACCGCCATGGTCGTTATACTTCACCTACATGGTCCCTCTTGTTACACCTCACCGCCATGATCGCTATACTTCACCTACATGGCCTCTCTTGTTACACCTCACCGCCATGATCGTTATACTTTACCTACATGGCCTCTCTTGTTACACATCACCGCCATGGTCGTTATACTTCACCTACATGGTCTCTCTTGTTTCACCTCACCGCCATGGTCGTTATACTTCACCTACATGGTCTCTCTTGTTACACCTCACCGCCATGATCGTTATACTTTACCTACATGGCCTCTCTTGTTACACATCACCGCCATGGTCGTTATACTTTACCTACATGATCTATCTTGTTACACATCACCGCCATGGTCGTTATACTTCACCTACATGGTATATCTTGTCACACATCACCGCCATGGTCGTTATACTTCACCTACATGGTATATCTTGTCACACATCACCGCCATGGTCGTTATACTTCACCTACATGGTCCCTCTTGTTACACATCACCGCCATTATCGTTATACTTCACCTACATGGTCCCTCTTGTTACACTTCACCGCCATGGTCTCTCTTGTTACACCCCACCGCCATGGTCGCTATACTTCACCTACATGGCCTCTCTTGTTACACATCGCCGCCATGGTCGTTATACTTTACCTACATGATCTATCTTGTTACACATCACCGCCATGGTCGTTATACTTCACCTACATGGTCTATCTTGTTACACATCACCGCCATGGTCGTTATACTTCACCTACATGGTATATCTTGTCACACATCACCGCCATGGTCGTTATACTTCACCTACATGGTGTCTCTTGTCACACATCACCGCCATGGTCGTTATACTTCACCTACATGGTCTCTCTTGTTTCACCTCACCACCATGGTCGTTATACTTCACTTACATGGTCCCTCTTGTTACACATCACCGCCATGGTCGTTATACTTTACCAACATGATCTATCTTGTTACACATCACCGCCATGGTCGTTATACTTCACCTACATGGTGTCTCTTGTCACACATCACCGCCATGGTCGTTACACTTCACCTACATGGTCTATCTTGTTACACCTCACCACCATGATCGTTATACTTCACCTACATGGTCACTCTTGTTTCACCTCACCGCCATGGTCGTTATACTTCACCTACATGGTCCCTCTTGTTACACATCACCGCCATGGTCGTTATACTTTACCTACATGATCTGTCTTGTTACACATCACCGCCATGGTCGTTATACTTCACCTACATGGTGCCTCTTGTCACACATCACCGCCATGGTCGTTACACTTCACCTACATGGTCTATCTTGTTACACCTCACCACCATGATCGTTATACTTCACCTACATGGTCCCTCTTGTTACACATCACCGCCATGGTCGTTATACTTTACCTACATGATCTATCTTGTTACACATCACCGCCATGGTCGTTATACTTCACCTACATGGTGTCTCTTGTCACACATCACCGCCATGGTCGTTATACTTCACCTACATGGTCTCTCTAGTCACACCTCACCACCATGGTCTCTCTTGTTTCACCTCACCGCCATGGTCGTTATACTTCACCTACATAGTCTCTCTTGTTTCACCTCACCGCCATGATCGTTATACTTCACCTACATGGTCTCTCTTGTTACACCTCACCGCCATGATCGTTATACTTCACCTACATAGTCTCTCTTGTTACACCTCACCGCCATGATCGTTATACTTCACCTACATGGTCTATCTTGTTACACCTCACCACCATGGTCGTTATACTTCACCTACATGGTCACTCTTGTTTCACCTCACCACCATGGTCGTTATACTTCACCTACATAGTCTCTCTTGCTACACCTCACCGCCATGATCGTTATACTTCACCTACATGGTCTATCTTGTTACACCTCACCACCATGGTCGTTATACTTCACCTACATGGTCACTCTTGTTTCACCTCACCACCATGGTCGTTATACTTCACCTACATAGTCTCTCTTGCTACACCCCACCGCCATGATCGTTATACTTCACCTACATGGTCTATCTTGTTACAGCTCACCACCATGGTCGTTATACTTCCCCTACATGGTCTATCTTGTTACACCTCACCACCATGGTCGTTATACTTCACCTACATGATCTATCTTGTTACACATCACCGCCATGATCGTTATACTTCACCTACATGGTGTCTCTTGTCACACATCACCGCCATGGTCGTTACACTTCACCTACATGGTCTATCTTGTTACACCTCACCACCATGATCGTTATACTTCACCTACATGGTCACTCTTGTTTCACCTCACCGTCATGGTCGTTATACTTCACCTACATGGTCCCTCTTGTTACACATCACCGCCATGGTCGTTATACTTTACCTACATGATCTGTCTTGTTACACATCACCGCCATGGTCGTTATACTTCACCTACATGGTGTCTCTTGTCACACATCACCGCCATGGTCGTTACACTTCACCTACATGGTCTATCTTGTTACACCTCACCACCATGATCGTTATACTTCACCTACATGGTCCCTCTTGTTACACATCACCGCCATGGTCGTTATACTTTACCTACATGATCTATCTTGTTACACATCACCGCCATGGTCGTTATACTTCACCTACATGGTGTCTCTTGTCACACATCACCGCCATGGTCGTTATACTTCACCTACATGGTCTCTCTAGTCACACCTCACCACCATGGTCGTTATACTTCACCTACATGGTCTCTCTTGTTTCACCTCACCGCCATGGTCGTTATACTTCACCTACATAGTCTCTCTTGTTTCACCTCACCGCCATGATCGTTATACTTCACCTACATGGTCTCTCTTGTTACACCTCACCGCCATGATCGTTATACTTCACCTACATAGTCTCTCTTGTTACACCTCACCGCCATGATCGTTATACTTCACCTACATGGTCTATCTTGTTACACCTCACCACCATGGTCGTTATACTTCACCTACATGGTCACTCTTGTTTCACCTCACCACCATGGTCGTTATACTTCACCTACATAGTCTCTCTTGCTACACCTCACCGCCATGATCGTTATACTTCACCTACATGGTCTATCTTGTTACACCTCACCACCATGGTCGTTATACTTCACCTACATGGTCACTCTTGTTTCACCTCACCACCATGATCGTTATACTTCACCTACATGGTCTATCTTGTTATACCTCACCACCATGATCGTTATACTTCACCTACATGGTCTCACTTGTTTCACCTCACCGCCATGGTCGTTATACTTCACCTACATAGTCTCTCTTGTTTCACCTCACCGCCATGATCGTTATGCTTCACCTACATGGTGTCTCTTGTTACACCTCACCGCCATGATCGTTATACTTCACCTACATGGTCTCTCTTGTTACACCTCACCGCCATGATCGTTATACTTCACCTACATAGTCTCTCTTGTTACACCTCACCGCCATGATCGTTATGCTTCACCTACATGGTGTCTCTTGTTACACCTCACCGCCATGATCGTTATACTTCACCTACATAGTCTCTCTTGTTACAACTCATCGCCCTGAGTTTTATGCTAAACCATGATAAGCGTTAAGCTGTTATGGACTAAAGCAGTGGTTATAGACGGCATCTTCAAATGAGCTAGCCACTGGCTTCAAATGATATACTATGAGACAAACGCTTCAAATAATGTTGGTAATGGCTTCAAATGATGCAGACCATGCCATTTAATAATGTACGCCAATAAAAGACAATGGCTTCAAATGGTGTAGACTAGAGATCTGCATGCGGCATGCGGCATGCCCACGCGGGTACCCGCATTGTTATTTCGCGTGCGCGGGGCGGGCGCGGGGCGGGGCGGTCAGATCCATATCTGTACGGGGCCTAGGCCCCTGGCCATACCGTGCCACGCTAGCAAACCCCAGCAAACCCTGGCCATACCAGGCCACGCCAGCAAACCTTGGACCCTGGCCATACCGTGCCACGACAGCAAACCTTGGGCCCTGGCCATACCGTGCCACGCCAGCAAACCTTGGGCCCTGGCCATACCGTGCTACGCCCGTAAACCCTGTGCCCTGGCCATACCGTGCCACGCCAGCAAACCCTGGCCCCTGGCCATACCGTGCCGCGCCAGCAAACCCTGGGCCCTGGCCATACCGTGCCGCGCCAGCAAACCTTGGGCCCTAGCCATACCGTGCCACGCTAGCAAACCCTGGCCCCTGGCCATTCCGTGCGACGCCAGCAAACCTTGGACCCTGGCCATACCGGCCCAGGTCAGCAAACCCTGGGCCCTCTCCACACCGGACCAGGCCAGCAAACCCTGGGCCCCACCACACCGTTCCACGCCAGCAAACCTTGGGCCCCGCCAAACCGTCCCTTAGCCAGCACACCCTGGGCCCTGGCCATACCGTGCCACGCTAGCAAACCCTGGGCCCTGGCCATACCGGACCACGCCAGCAAACCTTTGGCCCTGGCCATACCGTGCCACGCCAGTAAACACTTGGCCCTGGCCATACCGTGCCACGCCAGCAAACCTTGGGCCCTGGCCATACCGTGCCACGCCAGCAAACCTTGGACCGTGGCCATACCGTGCCACGCCAGTAAACGTTGGGCCCCGCCAAACCGTGCCTTCGCCAGCAAACCTTGGGCCCTGGCCATACCGTGCCACGCTAGCAAACCCTGGGCCCTGGCCATACCGGGCCACGCCAGCAAACCCTGTGCCCTGGCCATACCGTGCCACGCTAGCAAACCCTGGGCCCTGGCCATACCGGGCCACGCCAGCAAACGTTGGGCCCCGCCAAACCGTGCCTTCGCCAGCAAACCCTGGGCCGTGGCCATACCGTGCCACGCCAGCAAACCCTAGGCCCTGGCCATACCTAGCCACACCAGCAAACCTTGGACCCTGGCCATACTGTGCCACGCCAGCAAACCCTAGGGCTTGGCCATACCGTGCCACGCCAGTAAACTTTGAGCCCCGCCATACCGGGCCACGCTAGCAAACCCAGGGCCCTGGCCATACCGGGCCACGATAGCAAACCCTAGGCCCCGCCATACCGTGCCACGCCAGCAAACCCTGGGCCCTGGCCATACCGGGCCACGATAGCAAACCCTAGGCCCCGCCATACCGTGCCACGCCAGCAAACCCTGGGCCCTGGCCATACCGGGCCACGCTAGCAAACCCTAGACCCCGCCATACCGTGCCACGCTAGCAAACCCTGGGCCCTGGCCATACCGGGCCACGCTAGCAAACCCTAGGCCCCGCCATACCGTGCCACGCTAGCAAACCCTGGGCCCTGGCCATACCGTGCCACGCTAGCAAACCCTAGGCCCCGCCATACCGTGTCACGCTAGCAAACCCTGGGCCCTGGCCATACCGGGCCACGCTAGCAAACCCTAGGCCCCGCCATACCGTGCCACGCTAGCAAACCCTGGGCCCTGGCCATACCGTGCCACGCTAGCAAACCCTAGGCCCCGCCATACCGTGCCACGGTAGCAAACCCTGGGCCCTGGCCATACCGTGCCACGCTAGCAAACCCTGGGCCCTGGCCATACCGGGCCACGCTAGCAAACCCTAGGCCCCGCCATACCGTGTCACGCTAGCAAACCCTGGGCCCTGGCCATACCGGGCCACGCTAGCAAACCCTAGGCCCCGCCATACCGTGCCACGCTAGCAAACCCTGGGCCCTGGCCATACCGTGCCACGCCAGTAAACTTTGAGCCCCGCCATACCGGGCCACGCTAGCAAACCCAGGGCCCTGGCCATACCGGGCCACGCCAGCAAACCTTGGGCTCTGGCCATACCGAGTCACAGCAACAAACCTTGGGCCCTTTCAGCGCTGTCCAGACAGTCTATGATGAAGCCAGAGGATGCTTGAGAGTTGACAGGGGTGGGGGGGGGGGGGGGGGCGGCGACGCCGTCTCAGGCCAGTAGGACTCCATCAAAGAACACCCTCTTTTGTTTCTTTTCCTTTTGATTTTGCCAGCTGAAGCGTCTCGCTGTGACGTCAACCAGACACACTGCGATCCCCCCCACCCCCCAACCCCCAACCCCCACCACCACCATGCTCTCTGAGCCCACTCCGACCCTCCTTTCCACCCCTCACCGCACCTTTCCCCGTGGCGTTGATCCAGTGCCCGGATCTAAAAGGCGATGGGGCCTCGTCATCTACATAATAAATACCCCCAGGACCCTCGGTCTCAGAACCTCTGCACCGGTCTGAATTGAGGCAGGCTGGACTCGCAGGGGGTGAGCTGAGGAGGTGGGGTGGGACGGGGTGGGGTGGGGCGTGATGTGGGTGTGACGTGATGAGTGAGGTGGGAGGGGTCGGTGGGGGGGGGAGGTCGGTACGGTTGCTCCATGCAAGACATCTAATCAAGTCGTTTTTCATGGCCGCCCGGTGACCGCTATCCCTGTATACTGGCGCCATCTGCCGGCCAGGGGGAGAGTGTAAAGGAAGTCATAAATATAACGCTGTTGTTTGCCAACGGTTTATCCGCTGCGAGTACACATAGCAATTCAAGAGTATGGGATCTTTCTCATTTTTCAGGCACGCTATTGGCGTTATTTGACACATAAAATCCAACGTCTTCCGCATGATCAACATGGTCTGCAGCTCAGTATCAATGAAGAATATTTCGATGTATTTGCAAAATTCATGGCTTTTCAATCTTGCAAGGCTCTTTGCTGGAAATTTATATAGGAGATGCTTAATTTTCAGCAATATTAAATATCTGTATACCAAAACTAAATATGTGAACGCAGAACTTGAGTCTTATGAGTATTTTATTATATTTGATACAAGATGACTGAGAGCATGTACGAGATATGTCGAATACCTATCGATGGGTAGAGTTGTCAAACAACGTGAATCTGGCATTCCATCCACAGAAC